>CM031239.1:994276489-994373331 GCA_018340775.1 Taxus wallichiana var. yunnanensis
AAGTGAATCCTCTCAACGGATTGTATAAATACAGAGTGATGGGTGGGATTGAAAATTTAGAACCTTGATAAACATACTATGAAAATTTAAACTGTGTGCGCTCCATAAATGCTCCAAATCTACCACTACGGCTCATTTATATCGTGATAAAAAATCTATTGGAATTGTCCCTTTCAACTTCCACACTACTTATTATCGTCCAGATGGAAAGGGACTTCCATATTCACTCAAAGCAAACATGGAAAAAGTATTCCAGATAGAAAGGGACTTCCATATCTACTCTTTTACGTTTATTCCTCTCAGCATTGGTCACCTTTACTTTTATGTGGCAATAACTTACCATATTATTTGACACCTTCTTAGAGCCTTTTTCCCTCTTTATAAAGAAACTATCCAAACAGATGAACCCATGCCAAACAAAGCCAGACTAGTGGCTTTCATAATTTCATCTCTAAATTTTTATTTCAAGATAAAAGCAGAAATGGGCAAATTGCAGAGGATATATTACAATTGGTAACTCTGATATAAAGAGTTATCTATATCAGTTAATAATTCAAGCACTTAATTGCTGCTATGAACTCTGCATGAAAATTGTGAGGAAGAAGCAGCAGTGTTCTGCCATTAACAGAAAGGCAAGGATAGCTTGGGGTTCTACAACGCTCATCCACGAGTTGCAAGTGAATTCTGACATTAATAACAACTAATTCCGTGGTGGTTGAAGAATTTTATATTGAATGGAGTCTATGGTAGAGCTAATGTTAGGAGAATTTCATTACTTTGCAGTTGTCATTAGCAGTCAGGTAGATCTTTGTATTTTCTAAATTTGCTGATTTCAACGAATGGTTTTTGATATAAATTTGTCCCCAATTTCTACTTTAATCTAAGAATTATGTCCTTTGTAAACGTGGAATGTGTTTTTCCAATAATATGTGCACTAAAGTAACCGGGCATCTATTGCAATTCATAGTTAATAAATGGAATCTGTCCTCTTCGCTCAAAAGCTTAATCTAACGGCGTTAATATACAAAGCAATAAAAGCGACGTTAGAATGTGGAAGCTTGTCTTAGTGAAATCCCTTTTAAAGAAAAAGTATCGAAAACGGTACTGGATGCAGATCAACAAGCAATCTGGTATATTTGTGTTCGAAAACATTTTAAAAAAAAATTATGAATATAAGTTAATAATTCGAGAACTTAATTGTAGCTATGAAAAGTGTAAGAAATTTACCTTGAAATCCTTAATGACATCTACAGTAATCTTCTCTCGAACGGGGCTGTTACATAGTTTATAATAGAAAGCTAAACTATTGCAAGGTGGTGTCAACACTAAGGATTCTTACATGATCATTTGTCTATCTTCCTTACTCAGAAGTCACTTCCTAGTTTCTTCATCAAGATAACAACATGCCCTAAATGAGACATTAGATCAAATTTTATACGTGCTTGGTCCCACTTTTTCTTCATTTCAAATTTCCTTATGGAACTATTTTCCCATAGGAATCTATCCATGGTAGCTATTTTGCAATCTTTTGTTTGTGTCACATCTACCCATCTTGTTAGATAGTATGTTGATGTAATTATATATCGTGTTGGTTCTTTGTATAGTAGGATTGATTGGACCCACAAATTCAATTTTCCATTTAGCAAATGGTTCTTGCATGGTTACAGGTATTTAAGGAATTGTGTCACACTTGTTCAATTTTCTAAAACATTTGTATTGGTCTCGTGCCTTGGCGTATTCTTTAGCATCTTTCAACAAAATTTGCCACAAGAGCCATGTATTAAGATTTTTCCATGTGGTTACATCACTAGTGTAGTGGCATCCTATAATCCCTTCATGCACCTTGTTCAAAATATCTTTCCTTTCATGTGTCATTACATATGGCCACAAGATCTCATCCACAGGGGGGTTCATTAGCTAGGCAACATCCTAGCACGTGGGTTCATATTGAGGTAATTAAAATTAATAAAAGTAAAGTCAATATATTGGTAGACGTGAGGGGGTGAAAGGGTTTAATTTATTCATATTATGAATTAGGTATTGGGGGTAGGTCAGATAAGCGGGCCAAGGAATAGGAGTTTTAATTTTAATATAAAACTAAAACATTTGAACCCTATTTTTTAGAACTAAATACCTTAACATTGCAATTTAATGAGTGTGGTCATAATTTTATAATCTCTTTTTGAATAAAGAAATCTCAATTAAGAGATTCTTAACCAAGAAATAATAAGATGGTAGAAAACTAGGATTGAGTATGCTTTTCAACACAAGTGATATTATTTCATCATTTTAATTATTTGAAGAACTATTAATAAATGATTAAAGATTTACATTTATAAGGTAATTTGTAATAGGTCTCGAATGGCTTCAAAATATATTTCGAAAGAAAACACATATTGAAAAAAATTGAGTGAGAAATATGATATATTTTTTGTTCAATATATTAGGGTAGAAATAAAAAGGGGTAAATAAAATTATCATGGAAAAATGGGTAAGGTACATGGAAAAAATAGGGGGTATTCTAATAATATAACAGGAGGGGGTATTATCAATTGAATAACTAGAGGTAAAAATTAGATTTGAGGGTATTCTTTAATACCCTTGAACGCGTGCTATACCATACTTTTACTAAGTGAACCCCCATGATCTCATCACACCCCATCTTGTAGAGTTTTTTTCATATTAGTTGGTATGACTGTAATAGTTAAATGCTTCCTCTGGCTCATTGTATAGTTCTCTGACGTGACTCCTTCTTGTAGAAAATAAGTTCTTTCTTCCAATTCATCAAGATTACTTTGTATTTCAAACAATTTTGCATCTTGCATTCCTTTTCTATTGGTTATACCCTTTCATCGGTCTTAATGCACAACAAATGATTATTTTCTACATTATTTTTTCCTAGTTTTACAACCGCCAAAAATTGGAACCCTTGAAAAATTATAATCCATCTACAGATCCTCTCATGCAAGACTGCTTTATTCACCAAGTGTTTAAGAGCCATGTGATCCGTAGATATAAAAAATGGAGTTTCCAAAAGATAGTGTCTAAATTTTTACAAAATAAACAGGATAGTCCAAATTCCCTTCTTCTCGTTGCACAAATATTTCTCGAACAATAGTTCTTCATGTGTTTATGTGCTCATGGAATGGTGTATTCTAATCTAGGAATTGTAAAATGGGAGCTTCTATTGATTCATCCTTCAATTGTTTAAATGCATGTTTTTGGTCTGCACCCCACTCAAATTCTCCTATTCTTCTTATAAACTTTTCTAATGGTACTAAAAATTTTGTAGTCTTTGATAAATTTTCTATAACATTTTCAATGTCCTATGAATGTGTGGGCTTCTTTTTTTATTTTCAGTAGCTCAAGATGAATTATTAATATGAATTTATATGGATCCACCAACAATCCATCCTTGCATATTATATGTCCTATCGATGTACCAAATTGTTTTGCGAACACATAATTCTTTAAATAGATGAAAATATGTAAATGTCTATAGTGCTCAGACACTAGTCTCATATTATGACAATGATCTTGTACAAAGTCATAAACCATCCAAATCGTCTAGGTATATTTGAAGAAAATTCAATATTAAATCTTCAAATGCAGTAACAATGATATGTGAAAAGACCGCACATATGTTTTAAAGTCTAAATGGCATGGTTATATAGGAAAATGATGCCCATTTGGTCATAGAAGTTGTCTTCATGCCCTATCTTCCTCTATAATTTTGACTTAATGATATCCATAGAATCCATCTTGTGGTGGTTCCCTTCGGCAAGTATATTATTAAACAATTAATTTGTGTTTTTAGGTTGCATATAAACTTTTATTTCATTGATGAAATCTTGTACATTTTCACTTACATTGAAAGATAGTCGATTTTTGTATTTTTATTACTCATCCTTCCAATACATTTTTCAATAGTGTTAGGCTCTTGGATAATTGGAAACTTTGACACGCTTGTGATCATTCCACATTCTCGCCCTAACAGTTCATACAAATCATCCACCCAATTGTCACATGCCACATTAGTTGTATCCAACATCGATTGGTTATCACCTCACATGATTTCACATTCTAGTGTTGATTTAGAATTTTCTAGCCATGTAACTTGTATGATGTATATGCTCTCCAAGTCTTCATATTCTTCCACATTTTTCAAATATGGTGTCCTTTGTGTTGGGTCCATTGTAAAGGTTACACATTGGGTTCCACTCTCAAAATTGATATACCTTTTGTTGAATTGTAAGTTAGCATGAAATTGGCATAACACCAAATCCTTCCTAGTAGAGATGGAAAATTATTTGCTTCCAACAGTGGTATAACTTTCAAATCTTCATGGAAATTCACTCCCATTATAATAATGATGGCATTCTTTAGGATCCCTATAGGAACACACATGTTTTGTTTTCCATAAACAATACATGTGGATATGGATGCAATGCTAGTCACCCCATTTTATGCAAAGCATCCATAGTGAGTATATTAAATTTTGTGCATGTGTTGACAATTAGGGCATTCATGTTGCAACCGTACATGCATGCATCAATTAGTATTTTTCTATCATATCCCTCCATATTTTTTGATTTCACATTCTTCTTTGGTTCCTTCCCCAATTTTTTTTCCTAACACTATCTTGTGTAATTTATGCATCAACTATTGCCACAGGTAGCAAGATTGTTTGCTCTATGCACAATAGTTTACAAACCTCATGGAACTAATTTTCCTTTACTCCATCTTCCTCATAATATGCAAGACATTTAATTTCACAACCTTTCTTTATCTATGAGGAACTCTATCTATCCTTGAATTTCTTGCACAAATTATTTTTCTTCTTGGAGGATTTCCCTCTATTTCCTCCTGTCGGATATGATTTCTCAATATTGATAATTGCTAATTTCATTTTATCCAAAGATAAATCTTTGGCATGTCTGTGTGCAAGTCATTACTTGTAACGTGTGAAAGGTTGCTTTGTTGGAATAGACTTTGAATTAGCTTCGTCCCCTTTTCTCATTCTCATGCCCTTTTCTCCTTTACCTTCATGAGTGCATACAGATTTGGGAAATATTCTAGCTTGTGCTCCTTTTGACAATGTGTACTGAATGTAAATATTGGTTAATTATGTTAGTAATGGTCTATCGACCAACAGTTTTAACAATTTCTAGGTATAAATCTTCCACCTCCATGACCTTCTCATCCTCGACCATTTTTTACCTTACCCATAACCACCACATCCTTCATTAGTATTGTCTAGTGCAGCCCGACAAAGTCCAAATGACCAAACTTCATGGATTTGATCAATGATGCAAAAGTTTCATGTGTCGTGTGTATGTGCACTACATATCTTATAATATAAGTACTTTTTCCTACTTGACGTGATGTAATAGGGGCGCTTAGCATTATGTCCTCCTTCAAATATTTCATAATCTAGAAGGATGGCTTACATAAATGTATTTATGGTGTGGCATTTGACCTGAAAATTGGTACACCTCATCCCATTGTGGGTTTCTCTTGAATTTTATTCTATCAATTTCTCTAGTTGGGTCACAATCGATGTGATATGTTATTCCATGAATTGGCCAATTGAGACACCAAGTTTTCATCACCCACCTACTTCCTTCGATACACACATTATTTAATTAAAACCTATCATTATATCATTATCCTAAGTCACCTCCCCTCATCCCGTAAAATCAATTTTTATACCCTCATAAATTACTATCTACCCATCCTAAATTACATTTATCTATCCTAAACTATCTAACCATCTCAAAACCACCTCAAACCTATTTTATCCTAACACCCTAACCTCCCCAACTTGACCTTAACCTCCTCCCAACCATTTTCCCTCCCAATTTACCCAAAAACCCTATTTAGGAAGTGGTTTTAACCATTTCCTAAATGTTCTCCCAAAATTTCCGGATCGCTAATGATTCTAACCAATCGCCAACGATTATAAAAGGTAGTTTTTGATCATTTACCAAAGATCTTCAGAATATTTTTCATGACTCTTGCACTTTTTTTTTTGAACCAAAAACGTATCTCCATCACTCTAGAGATCATCAAAGCCTTGCATCAACCTCAAGTTCTTGCAAAAATTCATTTGAACAAAATGTTCATCAATCATCTTCATAGGAACCTCAACAACTGGTCATCAACTTTAGTCAGTTTCATCCAATGTTTGGAGGCATTTTGTAGCTTATCTCAACATCATAAGGTATTATTCTATTTCATTTCATAAAACATGAAAAGAAATAAAAAATAATCATTCAAAACATTTGTTTATCATTTATAGAAAAGTTCATGATTTTCACAATAATCGCCAATGATTATGTGAATCACCCATGATTTTCTTGGATCGCTAGTGATCCTTCCAAATCATTTGTGATTCCTCTAAATCACCTGCGATCCTTGTTAATTTGCTCTACTTTAGATGATAGTATCTGGCCGGTCCCATCCTATTACAAGTATCTATGACCTTACAATAGTTCAACAACACTTCTTCTATGAATAATACAACATCCTTCACAAATTTAATTTGTGCACAATTCAATTTTCCACTGACATCAAAGAAATTGAAGATCAATTTAAATTCCTTCACGAGATCCAAAAAGAAATAGTGGAATTTTGGTACGATTACTTTAAGTCTATCCAGATTGCTTCCACTCTCGCATGGGCCACATTCGAAGTTGCATAGTACTTACCCTTCGATATTCAGCTCTAAAGCTTTTTATCCATTATGTATCCATGTTTTTCATTTACTGAGATCTTTATCATTATTGCGAATTTTTTTAATTATATTAAAATGGATTGACATCCTCGAGGAAGTCCCTATGGATTCCCAGAATTGGCCTTTTCCGAGTAGCTCATTATCCCATTTATCTATTCCATTTTGTTTATATGTCTCTGATATGCAAGTCTCTTCACTAAGTAGAAGGAGGAGTGTGTTGTCCATTAAGCATCAATATTCATCACCCCGTCATCTTCCGTGGTCAGTTTTTTTAATTTAATTTTATTAAGTTAAATTTGGAAAGAAAAAACTCTCTAGTACATTCTAACATGCCTTGTGGGGCCTCAGTTCCCTTTTTATTATTTAAAATTAATTTATATTCATCATATGCCTTTTTCTCTGTAATCGTTAGCGATCGGGTCAAATCGCCAACGATTTTAGTGCATTGCCAACGATTCGTTTAAATCACCAATGATCTCTATGATTTTTTTATTACTCAGAAAATCAGCCTTTAACATCCATTTTCTCTTTGTTTTCCATCTTCTTCTAACCCCTACATATTTTATACCTTGGGATGTTTTTCTTGTTGCACTAATTTTAAAAAAAAAAATTCAAAAATTAAAAATGAAGCGTTTACAAGTCCGCCATCCACCTTTCTTTTTCATTCAAAAGAATTGCATTTTTTTTATTGTTCCCATCAAAATCAATGTTTATTTTGGATCTAAAATGAAAATCTCATTTCTTCCTGATTGCATAGTCTAATTAGGAGGTTAACAAATTTCATTCACTTAACTTCCCTACTCACACTATATCACATAAAAACAAACTGAATCTAAAAACTTCTACCAAAGCACACCCACTTGGATTTCATCATCAAGGGGATAAGCCAACTTAGTGTTCTGGCCCAATATAAAGAAGCTGATGGGTGGTATATTGGCTAAGCACCCAACTCCCTTACCGTTGTGGGACCTTGAAGTGAGGGGTAGACCCAAATACCAAGCCCCATACCAACACCAATAAAGATTCGAGCCTCACATACCTTTGGGTATATCAAGGACTCCAACCTTCAACATCACCTAAAGCCATAGACAACCATTTCCTAGGACCCCATCAACCATTTTTCACATTTCACCTTTCTTTTAAATAATTGAGATAATTAAAAACTTATTTTGCTTGATTTGTTTATTGTTTGTAATTCAAAAACTAGATTCACTTTTCATTTCAGGTAATTGTTTATTTTCATGGTTTTTACTAGAAAAAAATCATGTCTAGTAAGAACCATGGAAATGTAAATAATTAACTTGAATATAAGTTAATTATTCAAGAACTTAATTGTAGCTACGAAAAATGTAAGAAATTTACCTTGAAATCCTTAATGACATCTGCAATAATCTTTTTCTTGAATGAGGGCTTTGCTTACAATTTTATAATAGAAAGATAAATTATTGCAAAGTGGTGTGAAAACTAAGGATTCTTACAGGGTCATTTGTCTCTCTTCCTTTCTCAAACTCACTTCTTAGTCCCTTCCTTAATAGCTCCTTCAACAACCCCCAAATGAGACATTAGATCATCTTATATGTGCTTGGTCCCACTCTTTCTTCATTTCAATTTTTCTTCTAGAACTATTTTCCCATAGGAATCTGTCCATGGTATCTATTTTCCAATCTTTTGTTGGCGTGGCATCTACCCATCTTGTTAGATAGTATGTTGTTGTAATTAGTGCTCTAATTTTTTAGCATAATAGGATTGATTGGACCCAAAAGTTAGTTTTCTATTTAGCAAATAGTTCTTGGGGTTATGGGCATTAAAGAAGTTGTGTCATACTTGTTGGGGTTTTTCAATCGGTTTTATTGGTCGCATGAATTTGCATATTCCTTAGAATATTTTAAAAAAATTCCACCATAGGCATATATTAAGAATTTTCCTCATGGTTTCATCACCAGCATAGTGGCCTCCTACAATACCTTAGTGTGTGTCACGTAAAATATTTTTCATTTCATGAGTCATTACATATCGCCACAATATCTCATCATGCACCATCTTGTTCAGTTTTTCTCCTATTGGCTAGTATGGTGCGACTTTAAGAGTTAAATGCTTCCTTTTACTCATTATATAGTTCTCCAGTGCGACTCCAGGTTGTAGAAAATATCTTACGTCTTCCAATTCATCAAGATTACTTTGTATTTGAAACAATTTTGCATCTTGCATTCCTTATCCTATTGGTTCTAGCCTCTCGTCAGTATTTATGCACAAAAAATTATCGGGTTCTACATTATTTTTCGCGGTTTTACAACCATTTAAAATTAGAACTCTTAAAAAAGTATAACCCATATATAGATCCTCCCATACAAGACTACTTTATTCACCAAGTGTTTAAGAGATATGTGATCCGTAAAGAGAAAAAATGGAGTTGCCAAAAGATACTGTCTAATTTTTTGAAGTGCATAAACCATTGATATGAGTTCTCTCTATGTTGTGGTATAATTTATTTATGCATGTGCCAATTTACAACTTGAAAAATATATCGGATAGTCCAAAGTCCCTTCTTCTAGTTGCACCAATATTTCTCCAACAGTTCCTCATGTTTCTATGTGCACATGGAATGGTGTATTATAATATAGAAATTGTAAAATGAGATCTTCCATTAATTTTTCCTTCAATTGTTCAAATGAATTTTTTTGTATGTACCCCATTCAAATTCTCCTTTATTCCCAATATCTTTTCCAATGGTGTTGCAATTTTTTAGTCTTTTATAGAATTTCTATACCATCTGCAATGTCCTAAGAATGTGTGGGATTCTTTTTTTATTTGCAGCAGCTTGAGATGAATTATTACTATGATTTTAGATGGATCCACTAACAATCCATCCTTGCATATTATATGTGCTAACAATATACCAAAGAGTTTTGCGAACACACACTTATTTAAACCGAGGAACGTATGTAAATGTCTCAGTAGTGGTCAAACATTAGTATTAAATTATCACAATGATCCTGTAATAAGGCATAGACCATCCAATCGTCTAGGTATACATGAAGGAAATTTAGTATTAAATCTTCAAATGTAGTTACAACGATGTGCTAAAAGACTACATGTATGTTTTTAAGTCTGAATGACATGATCAGTATATGAAAATGAACCCCATTCGATAACAAAACTTGTCTTTTCCTATATTCCTTTTTTATTTTAACTTGATGATATCTATAGAATACATCTTGTGTTGGTTCCCTTCAAAAGTATATTAAACAAATAATTTTTCATTTTTAGGTTGTATATAAAATTTTATTTCATTGATGAAATATCGTACATTTTCACTTGACCGAAAGCTAGTGGGTTTTGTGTGTTTTTATTACTTATACTTCCAAATTTTTTTCCAATAATGTTAGGTGCTTAGATAATTGAAAACTTTGATGCGCTTGTAGTCATTCCACATTCTCACCCTAACAGTTCATACAAATCATCCGCCCAATTTTCACATGCCATGTTAGTTGTATCAAACATCAATGGTCATAATGCCATATGATTTCACCTTCTAGTGTTGGTTCATACTTTTCTAGCCATATATCTTGTATGTTGTATATGTGCTCCAAGTCTTTGTATTCCTCCACATTTTCCACATATGGTGCCCTTTATTTTTGGGTCCATTGTAAAGGTTACACATGGGGTTTCACTCTCAAAACTGACACACCTTTTCTTGAATCGTAAGTTAGCATTATTGGCATAGCATGAAGGACTTCTTTCCTAGTAGAGATGGAAAATTGGCTGCTACCACCAGTGGTATTACTGTGAAATATTCATGGAACTTCATTCCCATTATACTAATGATGGCATTGTTTAGGATCCCTATAGGAACTACCTGTGGTTTATTTTCCTTAAACAATACACGTGGAAATGGATCAATGCTAGTCACCCTATTTTATTCAAAGCATTTATAGTGAGTATATTAACTTCTACACATGTGTTGACCATCAGGTCATTAATGTTCCAACCATCTATACCAGAATAAATTAGTATTTCTTTATCATATCCCTCCATCTTTTTTTATTTCAAATTCTTCTTGGGTGCCTTCCCTAATTATTTTCCTAACACTATATTCCATATTTTATGTGTCAACTATTGTCCTAGTAACAATACTATTCCCTCTATGCACAGTAGCTTGTAGAACTCTTGGAACTTGTTTTTCGTTGAATCTATCTTCCTCAGAATATTTAAGCATTTCATTTTACAACCTTGCTTCATCTATGAGGAATTCTATCTATCCTTGAATTTCTCGTATCAAGTCTTTTTATTTTTGGAGTATTTCCTTCTATTTCCTCTCATCGGGATATAACTTCTCAATATGGGATTTTGATAGTTTCATTTTATCCAAAATGAATCTTTAGCATGTGCAATGGTGCATGTCATTACTTGTAACTTAGCTAAAGGTTGTTTTGTTTGAATATATTTTGACTTAGCTTCCTCCACCATATTGCACAAAATTTCAATCATTCTCATGCCTTTCACTCCTTTTACCTTCATGAGAGTATATAGATTTGAGAAATATTCTACCTTGTGCTCCTTTTGACAATGTAAACAGAATGAAAATGTTGGGTAATCACGTTAGTAATTTTCTAGCAACCCACACTTGTAACAAGTTGTGGGTATAAATATTCCACCTACATGACCTCCTCTTTATTGACCATTTCTACCTCATCCATATTCACCACATCCTTCATTAGTATTGTATAATATAGCCTAACAAAGTCATAATGACTAGGCTTCATGGAGTTGATGAATGATACAAAAGTTTGATATGTCATGTGTATGTGCATTATATATCTTGTAATAAGTAACTACTTTTTCCTACTTGGCGTGATGCAATAGGGGAATTTCCAAGCATCATGTCATGATTCACATACTTCATAATCTAAAAGCATGGATTTTATGCTTCTACGTAGATATGTATTTCTAGGTGTGGCCTTTAACCTCAAAATTGGTACACCCGATCCTAGTTTGGGTTTCTCTTGCATTGTTTGCTATTAATTTCTCTAGCTAGGTCACCATGGATGTGATATGTGCTTCCATGAATAGGTCGATGACCGTATCAATACTACCAAATGTTTTTAGATGGAAATGCTGCTTCTAAATCTTCCTGGGCATTTTGAAGGTCTTGTATAATAGTGCACGTTTGAATGGAATTTATAGTCCCCCTGCAAACCACTAGATGTGTCCACTGGGATGCATCTCATCTGATATTTTGGAAATGTGTGTCTTGAAACACACATCATAATCAAACACAGTCTCATTTTATCCTTTACTCATTTCCTTGAGCACTGAAATCCTTTTATTCTCAAACTGTGGAATATCAAATTCTTTTAAGAATGTGTAGACACAAAATCACGCACTTTGGGTATCTAATCCTGATCACATACTACTATTCATATGATTCCTATGTAAGAAGAGTACTAATGAACCCATGTATTTGGCCATATTTCTTTTCTTTCTGTTTCGTCTTTTGGCTTTATACACCTTTTTTCCCAATTTGACCTCCGACCCTTCAATTTCTCTGAGTCTGGACACCAGTGCCCAACTAGGACGCCAACGTCAGGCACCCCTATCCTCTCTGGGTGCACTCTATCTCTTTGTACTTTACTCAAATATTTTGGGTCCTTTATAGCTGTTTGGGCATCTTATCTTTTTGGTAGTCATCCTTTTTGGGGTTAATTATGAAATATAAGCAAAAGAATAATATAAAAATAAAGGTATGTGATCATAATAAGGGACCAAGCACTAAGCATTGAATACAAAGACCTAAGGTTACATCCAAAGGCTATTCAAAAGCATTCAAACATCCATTATAACATCCACTCAAGGTTATGGGAATGCATTCTTTTGTATACACTTCTTAGAAGGGTGAGTAGCTACTTGCTCGCTAAGGGAATAATTACACACACACACACACACACACACACACACACACACACACACACACACACCTATAACTAAATTGGGTATAAAATGTAGTGCATCACTTAGTTTTGAATTCCTTATTACAGGTTATCAATAACCTTTTTGATCATTGTGTTACATACTAATAACAAAAGGTTAAGGACAACGAACATCTCGTGACCCTGTGGAGGAGGTTTTCTGAGGGTTTTAGTAGTCACCAACACCCATAAATAGGTCTATGGAACCCATAGGTGCCCTAGTTCAATAATATTGTCAACTCGCACATTTTTCTGATGCTCTGTGTGATACTTCTCCCTCTCT
Organism: Taxus wallichiana var. yunnanensis; assembly: GCA_018340775.1. Taxonomy (NCBI): domain Eukaryota; kingdom Viridiplantae; phylum Streptophyta; class Pinopsida; order Cupressales; family Taxaceae; genus Taxus; species Taxus wallichiana. Next base: position 994,289,475 of record CM031239.1, read on the forward strand.
GTTGACCTGGTCATCACTTTGGCACAGTCCACGATTAATTGAAAAACAACTAAGTCATCTTATCTCCTCTTTCCAACTAAGGTTTCAATACTTAATTGCTTAATTTTCTTGTGTGTATTTTCTACTTAATTGTTTATTAATTTACTACTACATTGCAATCAAATTTATGAATTTCTCAAAATATTTTCTTAATCATTTTCATGAACCCGAACTTGATCTGAACACTCCTAGGGTCCTCATACTTATATATTGATTTTATCTTTCTATGATCCTCTCATCACGAGTATCTCTATTAATGATTTCCTTCTCACTAATCATGACTTAAGATATAAAATTAGAACTCTTGGAGCTACTACTCGCATTCCTATTGATATTCCTCTAGATATAATATATAACACATTTACAGATGCCTTTTCTTAGGACATTAATTTTCCATCAAATCCTAATTCTTATCTTGCTATTTTCGACAATGATCCACCTTTATAAATCATGTTCCACATTTATAATGTGGGTGTTAAATGCACCATTATTGATAGTGGATCTAAGCTCAATCTTTTCATTATGTCATTCCTTCAAAATATCAGTCTTTCTAGTGCTAATGTTAGTCCTTTATGTCTTTCTCTTCATGCTTATGATGGTTATTTTTTCCCATGTATAGGTCATATTACTTTTCCTATCACTATTGGAAAAAAACTATTAATACGGTCTTCCTTGTCATCGACTTCCCAATTCAAGTATAATCTGTTTTACTTGGTAGACAATGGCTTCATGCCATACAAACAGTTCCTTCTACAGTACATTGATGTGTCAAATTATTACATGAGGGGGTAGAATATATAATTCATAGTGATTGTAAACCATTCAAATATTGCAACAATGATGCAAATACTACACTTCCTACTCCAACATCTACTACAACTGATGAATCGTAACCTATGGACACTGTGGCTCATTTTCTAGCACTTGAAGGTGATATTTGCATGTTAGATATGACCTCATCTACATTGATGCCTCCCCTTGCTTCTACTACTTCCATGATTCTTTATCAAGGGCCTGTCCAGACATTGGAGATCATTTCATCTCATACACCATCTCATGAGGAACATCCATTGGCATGGCCTCCATTTACATGTGCATTTTTAATGAATGACTCTTCTTGGAAGCACATTCCATTTGATCCTACTTGTTCCAATGTTATATGCACACATAATGGGTTGACTTGCTTAGGATTTGCAGTTGACAACACAATTCCTCCACCTCATGATCATCATCTCTACCATGGATTTGTTTGCATTATCCTTGCTTATAGTCTTTGAGTCTTTTATCTCACAGTATTTCTTGCATGTGCTCCCCATACTCATCCACCTACACTTGGAAAATCTTAGATTGATTACATTGGGTGAACGTTAGATCTCGATCATATTGATATATCATTTCCCATGTTGTTTAGTTGTGTTTTCATCAACAATGATTCATTTCTTGGTTATTCGCAAAATCTTACTCATTGGTATGCCCACGGTTTTCCATTTCATCCCTTCACCGAAGAAGAATATGCTATGGGAAAGTATAATTTATGCCTCAATGGCTCCTTACTTGCTCTACGTGACACAATTTCTTATCAAGTCTCTGATGCATCTCCATTTGGTTTTGATCATGACAATGACGACCTCTTAGATGACATTAATTGATCATGTTCATCATCACACATGTTGGGGGCATATTTCATCATGATGATCATTTCTACACCCTTTTACTCATCACAAATCAGGTGCACATGTTCCTTTTTCACATTTTTACACTTTTATAGACTTTATTACATACTTTTTGTACATTTTGATCATGTACACATGTATTTGACTACTTGTTCGTTCTTCTCTTTTGTAGGGCTGTCCTTATGGGAAGTGGTAGTCACACACTTCAATTATAACACATCAAACACACATCGACAAAAATAGACATCAACAGTATGTACAAATGAGACATCTACACATGCATTTCCACCCTAGTTTCATTTTCATCATCACTTTTTGCACTTTCTCCTCCTTAGCATCCACACTTCACATTTTTATCACTCCACGTTTTTTCTTGTCTCTCTCGGCACACCTTTTCATCACCGATATAAATAGTTTGTAGGTACACATCTCTTATATACTTTATGTTATCAAGAATTTACTCAACAACATAATTTCGGGAAAATATAGACACAAAATCACGCACTTTGAGTATATATCTAGTCCTGATCACATAATTCAATTCATATGATTCCTAAGTAAGAAGAGTACTAATAAACCCATGTATTTGGCCATCTTTCTTTGCTTTGTGTTGCCTCTTTTGGTCTTACACACCTTTCCCACACTAACATATGACCCTTCAATTTCTCTTAGTCTAGACACCAGCGCCAGGAGCTGCCATCCCCTTTAGGTGCCCCGAACTCTTTATACTTTACTCACATCTTTTGGGTCCTTTCTAACTGTTTGAGCATCTTATATTTTTGGTAGTTGGCCTTTTTGGGGTTAAGTATGAAATAAAAGTAAAGGAATCATATAAATATAAAGTTATGTGATCATAAATAAGGCACCAAGCACTAAGCATTAACTATCACCACCTAAGGTTACATCCAAAGGCTATTCAAGAGCATTCAAACATCCATTCTAGCATCCATTCAAGGGCAAGGGACTACATTCTTCTGCATATACTTCATAGGAGGGGAAGTTCATTCTATTTCATGCACACATCTATTACATTTATTTACATCTAGCTACTTGCTCGCTATCAAGTGTGAAACACACAAGAGCCACCTAGGGCACAATTCCACACATACACACACACAGCTAGAACTACATCGGGTCTGAAATGTAGTGAAATTCTTAGTCATTCCTTCCTTATTACAGGTTATCAATGACCTCATAGATCATCGTGTGACATACTAGTGACCAAAGGAGAAGGATAGTGAACATATCGTGACCCTACGAAGGAGGTTTTCTAAGGTTTTTAGCAGTCATAGGCACCCAACAGTAGGTTAAGGGTGCCCGCAAGTGACCTTGCCCCATTCCAGGTACCCCATTCCTTGCAGATCGTCATCTCGGACATTTTTCTAAGTCTTTCTGCAGCTCTTCTCCCTCTCTGTTCACCTCATCATCACTTTAGCAGAATCAAGGATTAATTGTAAAATAATTAAGTCATCTTATCTCCTCTTTGCAACTAGGGTTTAGTTACATAATTTCTTAATTTGCTTGGGTTTATTTTATACTTAATTTTTTATTTATTTACTGCTACATAGAACTCAGATTTAGGCATTTATTTCCATATTTTCTTAATAGGAATGTCACCTTTAGTTTATCCTAATCCACTGCATTTTGTAATGGATCATGTTTCGTATACCATGTATGGGTGCGATCATGCTATGTTTTCATGAATTAGCTCACTCTTTTTCAGAATAAATCATCCCCTTTGCTCACTACATAATTTCACACTTATGGACATGTTCCGTAAAATTTTTGATATCATGGTACTTTGGTAAGTGCAATGAAATCTCATAGAATATATTTGCTGCAACTACTTGTTGTGTGGTATTCACAACTCTATCTTGGCCTATCATATTAGTTGTTAGAGCTACGTTTCCACTCCCACTTTCACTAGTAGTTGAGATATTATTTCCAATGATATGATGTGTTGTTGCATTTTCTTGCATGTCCATTGATGTTGGTGTTGTTGTATTGGAACTCATGTCAAATATATATGCTTTAAAAATATTGTGATTAAGTTGTATTTTATCTAGAGTTGGTATTAGTGATTGTAGAAAATACATGAAATAACTATTTGAAGTCTCTTTCTCCTTATTTTTTCAAATTTCTCATCATTATCACTTTTAATTAGTATTGTTCTCTTCTATTAAATGGCCCAACTGTATGAGAAGGAATGATAGGCTAGATCGACATACCATCAACATTATTCTTCCCTTCATCATCCTATGGATCTCTTATCAACTCTTAGTGGAGTGTTACTTCTCCTCTATGTTCCATCTCCTCACTTCATTCACCCTACATTCACCAATGTTTTTGGTTATCCCATGTAGTTCCTAGAGTTGAGTTTTAGAGATGTAGGAGATAATATTTCTCTAATACCTTACACCTTTGTTCTTCAAATTACATCCTCCTTAGGGTGTGATCATTCAGAGAATCCTTGGCATAGTGTCAAGTTCATAGAAAAATGTCTCATATAATGCATCACAAAGTTTTTCTTTTACCTATGTTTTTGGCGAACAATCTTTGTGGATCGATGCTTTTGTGAAAAGGCCTATTCAACTATGTGTAGTCAATCCTCAATGATCTATTATATTAAATGGATCATCTTCTTTCCATGTCATCCTTACATGTTCATGAAAGTACCAACAACAGAACCAAAATGTTGCATGTCTAGATGTACTTTTACTTAGTACTCATGTGCACAAGATTATGCTAACCAAGAAGTGCACGTTCCCTACCCTTCATACCAGCCTATCACATCGTAGTGTAATGTAGGTCACGCTCACCCAAAGTGTGGAAGGTTTCTATGTCCCATCAAGGCTAGCACAATTGAAGTGGTTAGTTAACAAATAAACAAACTTGAATACATAAGTGCTTTAACATAAACAAGTAGAAAATATAATTATTGACAAAAACACATGTTACTCATATATTAATTAATAGTTTCACAATTACATTCATGGAATTATACTGACCTACAGACTTAAATGATATTAGTAGCAAGCTCAAAATATACAGATCCTTCTCCCTTAAACTCTCACACACACCTCCTACAATGGATCGCTCATGGGTAATTTATACTAGTAGGGAATTTGCCTTCTCTAGTATTTAAAGAGATAATAAGATCTCGTTAAGTTACAAGTGTAAGAAACTGTAGACATATAAAATGTCGACATGATTAGTTACGATTAATATGTCCCAAAAATATCCCAACATCATCCATATAATAATTTATCACAAGGTTAATTATTATTATTTAATATATTTTATCATATTTACCCTTTATCGTTATTTATCCCAAATGCTTTTAATCCATCATTATATCCCATCTTATCATTAATCACTTTTATTTCTGTATTATATCATATTATCTTATTATAATCCCTATTAAAATTTTCTAGAACTTCATATTCCTATATCCATCTACCCACCTACCCTACACATCCCTACACCTAACCTTTCCATATAACCTCACCCATAATCATTGTTGATGTTGAATCACAGCACCCACAGGACTCTGCAACACGATGGGTTGAGACTCTCGGTGCGATTGCATAACATGGAGCTTTTCCCAAGTGTGGGACCTTGCGAAATCGAAAAGCTCTCCTGGATGAAGGCGGTTCCTATTCCTCTGTTCGATGCACATGTAGAAGATGAAGAGGGTTTACTAAAAACCTAATCTAACTTGCCAAGGAGACAGAGGTAAGAAAATTCATAAAATAAAACCTAAACTACAAAGGTGATGCACCGAGGAATGAAGAACAACTGTCTTGCCAATAAACACAAACTATTAAAATGCGATGCAAGATCATGCACAGATAACAGATTTGCAGTGAAAGATCAGGAAGATGCAAATAAACACAGAGAGGGTTGATAATCATCCACAGACATGCATTATTTGCTCCAAAGATTGATACAATACACCACAAAATGCCAAGAGACAAGGTTGCATTACAGTTTTAGATAGGAGGTTTGAACTCCACAGATTCACCTGCCAAAGAGAAGAAGGGAGAGGCAAAACAAGAATGTCCAACCTTTAGAAAGAAGCCCCTCCTTACAATTTATAGGAAGAATGAGAGAGAAAAGAGAGAGGAATTCGAAATCTGCCCCAACCACCTCCAGGTTGCATTTAACTCATCTCATTATGGTGGTAGGTGAGAATCCCAGTGAACCCAAAAGTGGCGAACTGTATTTTTCATTTTTAAGAATTTGTTCTCACCCAATTAAAGATATCCAGTCGTAGTTAGATAGAGGACCTCGTAGGCTTTCCAAAAATTCCAACCTTGCATGAATCCGAGCTCCCAGTCAAAAGTTATGGCCATCTGAATATCTGTGCCAGGGTCTGCTTCCTGTCAGCGCTCAAAATGTTGCGCCTCCTAAGAAGGTGCGCCATAGGTGCATCTATCCTTATGTATACATACCCTTATGTGCGCCAAGGCACAAATTTGGTCATGTCAACACTCTGTGTCATGCGCCATTTCTGTGCGCCAAGGGCGCAACTTTTTCTATGTCGACACTCTGTGTCATGCGCCATTTCTGTGTGCCTAGGGTGCAACTTTTTCTATGTTGACACTCTGTGTCATGCGCCATTTCTGTGTGCCAAGGGTGCAACTTTTTCTATGTCGACACTCTGTGTCATGTGCCATTTCTGTGCGCCAAGGGCGCAACTTTTTCTATGTCGACACTCTGTGTCATGCGCCATTTCTGTGCGCCAAGGGCGCAACTTTTTCTATGTCGACACTCTGTGTCATGCGCCATTTCTGTGCGCCAAGGGCACAACTTTTTCTATGTTGACACTCTGTGTCATGTGCCATTTCTGTGCGCCAAGGGCGCAACTTTTTCTATGTTGACACTCTGTGTCATGCACCTTTTCTGTGCACCTGGCGCAACTTTTTCTATGTTGACACTCTGTGTCATGCGCCATTTCTGTGCGCCTTGGGCATGTCAAGGATTTGAGCTTCTTTGATTTCTCCATTCTCCTGCTTATTCTTTATCTACCCAGAGAAAAGATATATACAACAATTTGGCGACTCAATGGGATCACCTGCCTGCTAGGTAGAAGATTAGTGGCCTTTTAGCAATCCATTGGGCATGGAGTCATAAGCAATAACCTGAAACCAACCTGATATCTAATCCCGAACCTGATACCGCAACTTCTTCTCTGACAGCATCCTGAATTGTAGAAATCAACCTGAGAGCAACAAAACCTGTGCCGGAGCACTTAGGGAAACAGAAACCTAACTACCACAAGACAATGTGCATACGCACTTAGAGGAATTGAAATCTAGGCTAATATTTACAAGGGTAAACCCTTTTCTTTTAGTAGAATGTTTAAGATGGATTCCGTTAACCGAATCGGAATTCTCCTCCATCCAAAGTAGACAATTGGAAGGCATTACTACTTTTACATCCCGTGACCATGTAGGGGCCACTTCCAATGGCATCAAACTTGGAATGCCTTCTGGTTTTGCCCGATCGCATCCCATTTCGAACTAGGTCTCCTTCTGGAAGGTCCTTGCTCTTGCTTTCTTATCAAACCATCTTTTTGTTAAGGCCTGATCTTTCTCAATTATTTGAACTGCATGTTCTCTAATTTCTGCCAATTCCATCAACTCTGCATACCGGGCCTCCATTGGTTCGAACTCAGCCAACTCCAGTTGTTTCATGAACTCCAATGCAGGCAGTTCTAATGATATAGGCAATACTGCCTCTTTTCCATAGACCAACTTATAAGGGGAATTACCTGTAGACCTCTTTGGTGTTATCCTGTCAGCCCACAATGCTGATTTTAGCCTGGTATGCCATGTTCTTTGATTTTCATCCAGAGTCCTCCTGATGATTCTTAGCAAATTTTTGTTTGTGGACTCTGCTTGTCCATTACCCTGCGGGTAATAATTTGAAGAGGTGCTCAAGTAGATTCCATTCTTGACAGCCCATTCTGTTATCCTGGAACCTATGAATGCCAATGCATTATCTGATATGATAGTGGCCGGCACACCGAACCTGGTCACTATTCCTTCATAAAACTCTAGTATATTGGACTCGTTTGCCTCCTTGAGCGCTACCGCTTCGGTCCACTTGGTGAAATAGTCCGTTGCCGTGAGAATCCACTTGTGGCCTTGGCTTGAATTTGGATTGATGACCCCGATGAAATCCAATCCCCATTGCATAAATGGTTGGTCAACCAGAATTGGGTGCAATGGAAGTGCTGCTAGTCTCTCTTTGCCTGTGAAGAGTGCACATTTCTTGCACTTTCTTATCCATGTATAGCAGTCATTGAACACTGTGGGCCAATAATACCCTGCTTTCATTATCTTGAGAGCTGTCACTCGTGGGGCAAAATGTCCACCAGAATCTCCATCGTGAAAATCTCGTAACACCCTCTCAATTTGACCTGTCCCAATGCACCTCAATAGAACTCCATTGATGTCCCTCTTGAACAAAGCACCATCAACAAGCACATATGGAATGGCCTGTAATCTAAAGTATCTTCTCTTTGCTTTGCTCATTTCTGGAGGGCATAGGCCTGTCTGTAGGAAGTGAATCATATTCTGAGTCCAACAAGGAGTAGGCACATCATCATTTTCATGTTCTTGACCATCCTGTAGTACCAAGAGCCTCTTTTTCATCACCTGCTTCAACTTGTTGACTCAAGGCTAGTTGTTCGCATAGTCCCTTTCCACGTACTAGCTTTGTGACCTTGATCTCGATGTCATATTCCATGACACGAGTTATCCATCCTGCACGCTTCTCATTCAGATCCCTGTTCAGAAGGAAGTCCTTAACTCCCGCATGAGAGACCAACAATTGGATCTTGTTGTTTGAGACTAGGTGCTTGAATTTCTTTAAGCTCCTGATCACTGCAAGGACATGCTTTTCAATGAAAGAGTATCTAGTTTCATATTCCTCCAAGCCTTGACTGAAGAAAGCAACTGGTTGTTCTAATCCTCCTTTGTTCTGTTGTACCAGGATTGCAGAAATTGTGTCTTCACCACCGAAGGCATATAGCACGAAGTCCCTAGAGAAGTCTGGATTGATGAGAGTTGGGGCTTGAGATATAGCCTCTTTTATTGCCTCAAAACTTGCCTTGCCTTCAGATGTCCACTTAAATGCCATGCTCTTCTTTAACATCAGCGTTATCGGCTTTACGAGAGCTGCAAAGTTTGGAACAAACCTGCGGACGAAATTGATCCTTCCTAAGAAGCTTTGAAGAGCCTTCTTGTGACTTGGCAATGGCAAAGCTTGGATTGCTTCGACTCTCTCTGGGTCAATTGTCAACCCTTCCTTTGAAACAATATGGCCTAGAAGTTTTCCCTCGTGAGCCAAGAATATGCACTTTTTGGGATTCAATGATACCCCAAATCTTCTACATCTCTGAAATACTTGCCTCAAATGTAAGAGGTGATCTGCTGCATTTTTTGAGAATACAGTGATGTCGTCGAGATATATTAGAACCATTTTGTTGATCAACCCCTTAAATGCCATATCCATCGCCCTTTGGAAGGTGGCTCCAGCATTTGATAGTCCAAATGGCATCTTCTTGTAGGCATAGGTCCCCCATTTGGTGGTGAAAGCCGTCTTGAATTGGTCATCTTCTTTCACCATCACCTGATTGTACCCTGAGTAGCCATCTAGGAGAGAGAATCTCTCTGAACCGGATACTACTTGCAATATTTGTTCCATTGAAGGAAGTGGGTAATGATCCTTGAGAGATGCCCTGTTGAGATCTCGGAAGTCCACACATAACCTAATTTCTCCACTCTTCTTCCTGACCGGAACCAAGTTCGTAACCCAGCTTGAGTGCTTGATCGGGAATATAATGCTTGCCTCTATTAGCTTGTTTAATTATTTCTTCATCAGAGGCTCAATGTGAGGGTTGACTGGTCTCTGCTTTTGCCTGATGGGCTTAGCATCTGGATCCAATTCTATGGTATGTTGTGCCAAATTTGGATCGAATCCTCTCAAGTCTTCATAGCTCCAAGCGAAGACATCTGGAAATTCTTGGCAAAGCTGTATGAAATCTGATTTCTCTGCTCAGTGGCCACTTTGCCAATTTGAAGTGTTTTGCCTTCCCCAACCGGAATTGGCTCTGAATCTTCTATCTTGACCTGTATGTTAGCCTTTTCCTTACGGAACTGGTCGTTAGGGTTGAAGATAGACTCCAACGTTACTAAACCCTTAGGAAGCTTGTTTGTCCGCAGCTACACTACTTGATCCCCATACTGCTGCTCTAATCTATCCTGATTTCTGGCTGAGAATTCGGCCTCTTCTTGTAAGAAATTGACGATCTGTTGATCATTCTCAAACACCGCCACTTGTGTTATTATCTGAATCATGGCCTCACCACCACATGGATGTGTGGCTGCGTTTTTTCTCTTCTGATGTTGTCAACCACATCAAACGTTGATCCAACTGCTGCGAGCCTATCTGCAGCCTCATTTCTCTTCCTGGGTATGGACACAATGTTGAAAGCTTCGAAATCCTCAATGAGGTCCCATACCCTGTTCTTGTAGCTCTTTAGCAAATCGTTCTTTGTAGCATGTTGTCCCCTAACCTGGTTGACGATTAGCTCGCTATCTCCAAACACCTGTAGCTGCAGTTCATTATGCCCCTTTTCCTGGCCCAATGAAGTCCATGAATCAAGGCCTCATATTCAGCGGTGTTGTTTGAACAAGAAAACTGGAAACGAAAAGCTGAATAATACTTGATGTCTTGTGGTGAAATCAACATTGCACCACCTCCAGCACCTTGTCTGCCTCTTGAGCCATCGAAGAATAATTTCCAAACTTTGCTTTCATCTCTTTGTTCAGGCTGAATGATGTCGGGAATGGGTGAATTTTCTTCGTGTACACAATACACACCCAATTCAGATTCTTCAATTTCCTTGTATGGGTCAAATTCATGACTCTTGTTTGCCCATTCATCCAAAGTTAAATCAGGAATACCCTCGACCTTAGTACCTGTTTCTAGATCACTTGAACACTCCTCCTGATCAAAAACCGAGCAATTTGCATTGATAGGATTTGGTACATGAGGCTCAATATGGAAATTGGCAATTGATTCTGATCTGATTGTTGCTTTGGCTCCATACCTTGTCCTGAAAATCATGTGTGACCAATCTGCAGATAAATATCCACCGATTTTGCAGTGAAGTCCCTTGATAGACACAACGCAAAGAGTGGCGGAAGGTCAATCACAGACACATCTTGCGAATCAGTAACATTAGGACAGGAATGTAGTGTTAGGCTTAACCCCTTGATGACCCCAACCTGCTCCCACCGCTGCTTCCATCTAGTTGCACTACTCCTTTCAGCACTAGCTCGTACTTCAGACCCAGTTGATCTGCTATTTGCTTCGGCATCACCGAACTACTTGCTCCTGAATCTATCATGCAGTTGTGTACCAAGTGGTTTCCAACAATCAATGAAACATAGAATGGTGGAGGCTTCAAATTTTTCCTTGTCTAGCCCCCATCATGTTGCACTGCATTAGTGAGAACTTTCTCATGTCCCTGGTTTGATACATTTGTGGCAGACCAATTAGCCATTGCAGCTTGCAATAAATCTCATTGCCCTGGGATCGCCAGTGATTCCCACATGGAAATGTTCACATGTGTCTTCTTCATTTGATCGATGATGTTGAAGGGGGATGAATTATCCTTTTGTTGTCCCTTACTTGGCGCAACCTTTTCTGGAACTTGAACAGGTGCATGTGTTGCTACAACAGGTACCTTAGGCTGATTTTGCACATTTGGAGCTATGTTTGGTCTGCTGACCCCTTGTTGTGTAAGAGTGGGCTGAGAAACAACTGGATTGGGCGGTTGTTCCTCTACTATGCCTCTCTTCTTTGACCGTGTGTTGGCAGCCACGCCTTGAAAAGGCTGTTGGTTAACTCCACAGAAGTCTTCCATCTGCCAATTTGCCAATGTGGTTTCTGTTGGAGGTCCCTCTTGTTGCGTTCCTTGCTGCTGGTTCCCTTCTGGGCTTGGTTCTTGAGGAACACCAATGGTTTGCACCATCAAGGCCTGATTTAGTGCGCCATTGAAACATGCTGACTGATTGTGAGGTAGATTGCAAGGGTAACACCAGTTGTACTCCTGTGCCATGTTGTTTTGCGTTGGAACCAAGGCTCTCGAGGACGTCGCTGTATTTGGATCATACGGCCGAAATGGCCTGGCAGCTTGAGATTGTCCTTGGTTTTGGTTTGTAGCCTGAGGTGGTGGTGGCCTATTCTGTTGGTATGAGGGCCTAGCTTGGTACTGTGCTTGAGGCTGATATGGTCTAGCACTTTGAGCTTGCTGTCTTTTGATAGTCACTAGCTCATTTCCGAGGTTCTGCAGTTGTTTCATGACCTCCTGCAATTCCTTTGAAGTATTTGAAGATGTGGATGCCTCATTATTGCTTTGATTTCTAGGAGTTGGAATGGGATTCAACTCTGGTGCTTGACTGGTTGTGGGATTTCCCATCTCTGGATAGAGAGGCATTGGTGGCCTTGGTGCAAGCTTGCCAGCTTGGATCAAACAGTTCTCTTCTCTGATCGCTGTGTCATAGGCCCCTGGCAGCGTTGTTCCTCCCATTGATTGGATCATCATGGCTATGTCTGAATTTATAGCCTTTAAGAAATAAAGGAATGCTCCTTCGGCGGTTGGTCTCACAGCTATTGGAATCCTGTCCCATGTCCGTTGGAATTTGAAGTTGAAATCTGTCATTTGTTCATTAGGAGCCCTTTTGATTGTTGTCAGCTGTTCCAATAAAGATAAATTGTCCGCCCTCTCCCCAAATTGGTTGCAAAGAGCAGAACAAAGTTGGTTCCAATTCGTAATAGACCCTGCTGTAAGGCTCCTAAACCATTGTAAGGCCTTGCCTTTGAAAGATGAAGCCAATAGCTTGACCGCAACATCCATTTCATTTATTTCGTGGATTGCACATGCATTAGCAATATCCTGGATGTGATCAATAGGAGTAGTATGATTTTCTCCTGTGAAATAGGGTATATTCTTTAGTGCTGCAACTGGAATTTGATTATGAGCATTTAGGGCAAGTGGACTACTACCCGTGAAATTGAAAAGGGATTCGGTGGTAGATGTGCCATTATGATTGGCCTAAGAACCCTGGTCGATGCGAGAAAAGGCCTACTAGGTGGAGGTGTAGACAAAGCCCTGTTAGGTGGAGATGGTGATCTTTGAGGTCTTCTTCCTCTCCTTCCTCTGCCTGGTGAAAGTTACAAGTGGACAAATAGCCCCTCTTCTCGAGTATTGGACCTGGTTTGAATTCTTCTCATATGCCTGGGCAACTTTTGCTGCTACACCGCTGAATTCTATCCCTTCGAGTCGCCAGATGTGTTAGAAAAAGAGCCCCAAAAGGCAGACTTCTGCCAAGTTACACACCAAACCTGACAATATTTAAAAAAATAGAATTTTGAAAGACCTGTATTTTTGATATTTTAGAGTTTGGAAAGGGATTTGGAATGACATTCCTGAAAATCCAAAAATGCCAGACTTCCGAAAACCCGAAATCCGAGAATCAAAAAACCATGAAATTTTGAAAGTCAAAATCTCAAAAATCTAAGAATACCCTTTTGAAGATTATCCCCCGATCTATCAACTGGTGAAATTTTGACTTGTTTTGAGCAAGTTAAGCCCTTGAAAATTGATTTCAAAGTTCAGCTGGAAAGTTGAAAAAATCGAATCAAAACTGCAATTTTTAAGTCCGAATTTCATGAAAACTCCTTCAAATCTTGATGGAATGACCTCTTGGTCCCACCGGGCGTGCCAAAACTGTTGATGTCGAATCGCAGCACCCCTGGGACTCTGCAACACGATGGGTTGAGACTCTCAGTGCGATTGCATAACATGGAGCTTTTCCCAAGTGTGGGACCTTGCGAAATCGGAAAAGCTCTCCGGATGAAGGCCGGTTCCTATTCCTCTGTTTAGATGCACACGTAGAAGATGCAGAGGGTTTACTAAAAACCTAATCTAACTTGCCAAGGAGACAGGGGTAAGAAAATGCATAAAATAAAACCTAAACTACAAAGGTGATGCACCGAGGAATGAAGAACAACTGTCTTGCCAATAAACACAAACTATTAAAATGCAATGCAAGATCATGCACAGATAACAGATTTGCAGTGAAAGATTAGGAAGATGCAAATAAACACAGAGGGGTTGATAATCATCCACGAGACATGCATTATTTGCTCCAAAGATTGATACAATACACCACAAAATGCCAAGAGACAAGGTTGCATTACGCTTTTAGATAGGAGGTTTGAACTCCACATATTCACCTCGCCAAAGAGAAGAAGGGAGAGGCAAAACAAGAATGTCCAACCTTAGAAAGAAGCCCCTCCTTACAATTTATAGGAAGAATGAGGAGAGAAAAGAGGAGAAATTTGAAATCTGCCCCAACCACCTCCGGAGTTGCATTTAACTCATCTCATTATGGTGGTAGGTGAGAATCCCAGTGAACCCAAAAGTGGCGAACTGTATTTTTCATTTTTAAGAATTTGTTCTCACCCAATTAAATATATCTAGTCGTAGTTAGACAGAGGACCTTGTAGGCTTTCCAAAAAGTCCAACCTTGCATGAATCCGAGCTCCCAGTCAAAAGTTATGGCCATCCAATATCTCGTGCCGAGTCATTTTCTGTCAGCGCTCAAAATGTTGCGCCTCCAAACGGTGCACCATGGGCGCATCTATCCTTATGTATACATACCCTTATGTGCGCCAAGGCGCAAATTTGGTCATGTCGAAACTCTGTGTCATGCGCCATTTCTGTGCGCCAAGGGCGCAACTTTTTCTATGTCGACACTCTGTGTCATGCGCCATTTCTGTGCGCCTAGGGCGCAACTTTTTCTATGTTGACACTCGTGTCATGTGCCATTTCGTGCACCAAGGGCGTAACTTTTTCTATGTCGACACTCGTGTCATCATGCGCCATTCACGTGCGCGCCAAGGGCACAACTTTTTCTATGTCGACACTCTTGTGTCATGCGCCATTTCGTCGCGCTAAGGGCGCAACTTTTTCTATGTCGACACTCTGTGTCATGCGCCATTTCTGTGCGCCTAGGGCGCAACTTTTTCTATGTTGACACTCTGTGTCATGCGCCATTTCTATGCGCCAAGGGCACAACTTTTTCTATGTTGACACTCTGTGTCATGCGCCATTTTTGTACTTTTTCTATGTTGACACTCTGTGTCATGCGCCATTTCTGTGCGCCTTGGGCATGTCAGGGATTTGAGCTTCTTTGATTTCTCCATTCTCCTGCTTATTCTTTATCTACCCGGAGAAAAGATATATACAACAATCATCATTTATTAACCTAATCTAATTCTAATCTTAATCACATCCTCCCACCTCTAAATCTAGAGGATTCTATTTCTAGAAGCCTCTTTAATCTCTCCTTTCATAGAAGATTCTTCCCTCCATGAATTTTGAATTCAAATTCTAGATCCTTCCACTCTAGAGTCCTCTATTACTCACATGCATTCTCCACCATTGATCCAAATCCAACTTGGATTCATCCTAGCCCTCAAATCCTCCACATATTAACTATAAATTGAGATCTCCTCCTCCATGAGAGCCAAGTTTCATAATCCATAACAAAGCTATACCAATTTGTTTCATCAATCATCCATTTTATCCTATTATCCAATCAATCAATCCATTCCTTCAATATAATCATTCATCCTTCATCAAGCAATCAAAGGAAATCAAGGGGAGGTGTTTCTCATGTGTCTCCACCAACATTTGAAGCAACAAAAAATCAATCAAGAGAAAATCCAACACATTAAAGGAGGGGATTAACAACTTATAGGTAAGTGCTGGTATTTCTCTCTCTCCCCTTTTCCATCCATTGCTCTATTTGAGGTGTTGTTTGAGAAGATTAGATTAGGAGAACAAGTTTGTTTCTTTTTCACATTCAACTCACTGATTTTTTCTTACATTACATTTCCGTGGAGCTTATCCCCCAAAATATTTATTAGTTTTAATACCATTTCATATTTAGAACAAGCTACTAAAATTTTATGATATTTCATTTCAGTTACACCTTAAAAATTTAAATCCTGACATTTTTCTGTATTGGCGCTTATGTCTTGTCACCCAGTGCCTATGCGAGAATAAGTGGCACCTTTGAATTGAAACAATGCTTTTGCACAATAAATTGACTTATGTGGTTATAGGGTTATACTTTGGCACCTTTTTCAAACCTGTGGTTCCTTTGTGGCATAATTTAGTGCCTTTATGTTATCCCATTTTCCCTTTAGGAGAAATTGGACAAACATGACTTCAAACAGAGAAAAAGGAGGGGTTTATTCAACCATGGGAGTTCACATTGGAAACTCGAGGCTTGGATGAGTGGGAGAATGACATAGAATGATCACATAGGGTTAGGATTCGGTCAATAATGAATTGTTGAGCCAAAGGCATGAGGATCCGGTAGTGTAAAGATGGTGAGCTATGGAGGAGATCTCGAAAGGGACTCAAAAAAGATGAGGGGCCATGTCCACCAAGCAAGGAAGGAATGAAGGCCCAGGCTCAAGATGAGAAAGCAATTCAGAGAATGAAAAGGCTCGAAGTCTGAAATGTTTAGACTTCAGGGATTGAGCAATTTGGAGTTCTCACCACGCAAAATGAAAAAATGAGCTGAAAGCCCAAAACCTCGATAGTCTAAAGTCCAAAATTCTGAAGTCTGAAAGGGCTCGGGGGAATAGGAACTTCAGAGCTTGGTGTGAAGTCCAAGCGATGAAACTCAAAAGGTCCAAAGGACATCAAAGTATGAAGTCCAAAATTCAAAATTTGGACATTCGGGAGTTCAGAGTTGGAAGTGGGGTTGAGTGATGAACATTGCCATATGGGGAGGAAAAAGGTTTGAAACCAGAAGTCCAAAATTCAAACTTCAGGCTTTCGAGATTTTGGAGGTTTTTTTCATCGCCCGATGCATGAACAATGAATCAAATCTCAAACCCAAACCGCTGAAATTCAAAAATCCGAACCCCCTAAATCTTGAAACCCATACCCTCAAAAACACAAAGGTCCTAAACCCAAATTAAAAATTTTAGTATTTGGGGTTTCGGCATTATAGAACATTAAAGACCCAGTGCACGCAAGTCATAACTTGAAGCCTAAAACCTGAAATTTGAACTATAGATTTCAGGGTTTTGGAATTTCAGAGGTTTCATGAACTCAACCAGATGAACAATACAACAACCTCTGAAATGGAAATGCGCAAAGCTCTGAATCCTGAATGTCCAAAATTTCTGATTTCGGAGGGTGCGATGTAGGTTCAGAGTCTAAAAGAAGATCAACCACCCGCATTTATTGCAGAATGGCATGCTCATCTTCGGATGACCATAACTTTTGATTGAGGGATCGGATTTCCATGAAATCAGACTTTTTGGAAATATCTGAGTGTCCTCACGTAACTACAAATTAATTTATCAATTTTAATAAATTTAAATATTTCAAAATATGGAAGTACAGTCTGCCATTTTAGAGGAATGGTTCTAGATTTATCACCTACTAAAATGATGAGGTATGGGATTCTTTTCTTCCCCAACAAGCAAGGTAAAATTGAGTATGGGCTTGGAAAACTTTCCCATCACTCCCATAAGGACAATGATGGATTTTACGGGAGATTGAAGTGCATTTTCATATTTTTCCCTCTCTCTCCTCATTTTATTCCTCTATAAATTGTAAGGGGTTTGCATGTGCAAAGGGTTGGTCATTTTCTTTCCTCCCATGCATCCAATTCTTCTTTGGGATTTAAGCCTTCCTCTCAAGATCTGTAATGGATTCATGCCTTCCTCTACATGTAATGTATTGTGTAAATCTTAAGGAGCAATAAAATTGTGTTTGATGTTGATTGTTCTGACCTCTACATGACTTTACTATTTTGTCGTGCCTCTCATTGCAAACAGGTGGTTGTGTATATACTTGTTCGTTATAGATTTGAGTGTGTTGTGCTCATTTTGGTAATGATGTACTAAGTGTGATCTATTTTGTGGTGCAATACCACCCTTTCTAGATTCATTTATTCGTTATTGTTGTAGGTTGGAGAAGTGATCAACACTCCTTTTCTTGGTGTATCACCGCTCCTAGTGTAGGTTTATTTCATACATTCCTTCTTTAATTTCCCCTTAGCAGCATTAGATTAGGATTATTTAGTATTTGTTCCTGCATTAGGAGTAGTTAGTGGAAGGTAGGTTAGGAGCAGGAACCGACCTTCTCTGAAGAGCTATCCTGTTTTGACATCCCACAATTAGGATAGCTCCATGCTATGCAATTATACTGAATGCCCCATCTCAAACCGGGTAATTTGGGGGTGTTGTGATTTCGACATAACACTTCGTTGTCTAACCGTGTTTTATGTAGGATAAATGCCTTTGTCTTTCTTTTGGCACCTTTATTTTTATTTCAATGTATATGCTTAGTCTTTAAAACTAAACTATGTTAACATTGTCTTTTTTTGTTTTGGCACCTTTGCTAGTAGTTTAGTGCTTGTGATGATAATTTAATAGTTTTTGTGATAGATTAACACCTTTGTTCTGTGATAGTGCCTTTGTTGTACTTTGGTGCCTTTGACCTGAAGTAGTGCCTTTTCTCTAGAAAATTAGCGTCTTTGATGTATTGTAATATTACGTTGGTACTAATCAATCTAATCACATTTTTTTGTGTTTTGGTGGTGATTTATAGGCTTTCATATTATGTTTTTGCATAAATATCACAAGGATAAGGGAAAAATATTCCCATTTTAATACTCATTTTGTTTTTTTCTAACATTTTTGGTTATAGGATCTTGATTCATTAAAAACTACTAAACCATCTTGTTTTATAGCATGACCAGTCCAAGAATATCGGGGTTATAAATTAAAAAGTACTAATCCTTTATTTTGCAAGGCCTCCTCTTGAAGACCCCATTATAAAATATTTATCATCAATTTTTATTATTAATTCTCATATATCATCCTTTGTGTGTTTTGCATTATTTCATGTTTTTCTCCCGAAGGAAAAACCATCTATGCTCTCCTCTCATGTCCTAAGATGATCTTGAGGATCAAAAGCAGCTATACTTCCCATTTTTATTTGGTAGGGGCAATGTGATGTGGCAGTGATATCCACACACTTTTCATAGTCCTACGGGTCTTGTGACCATGGGCTTCATCTCCACACACAAAGACAAACCCTGTGTTCCGGTGGGGTATATAATATCTTAGACACCTATCGTTATTGGCTAAGTGCTATCTTTCTTTAAGAGTAGTGTGAGGTGATGGGATTCCATGTGCCAATAAGTAGGCCTTAGACAATATCCTTGCAACACAAACTTAGGCCCCACGTACCGCAAGGTATATCGGGGACTCCCCTAATGAGCTATAATATCCTAGCTTAGGTAATCTTTTTGGCCACATACAAAGCTATAGTGGAATGAGGTCGCGCTCCCTAAGATCACTCACTAGCTAACCCCACATTGACACATAAGTATCTTTTCTGCAGACAAAGTATGGTATCTTTTTTTAGAAACAAGTAAAGTAGACACGTCCAAAGATCAAGTTGCATATATCACAAGCCAAAACCAGCAAAGGCCCAACTTGATGATTGAATAAATAATGATGATGAAATGTGTAGTAGCGAAGTTGATCATATTTTGGTATTCCAAAGCTGAAACTCTAGCTTAAAAAAATTCACAAAACATTGTAAAGAACCTCTACCTATGTTATGGGTACCATTGGTTACATTGACCCTGAATATGCAAGAACATCAAGGCTTAATGACCATTTTTTCCTTTAACAACCAATGGCAAATTGATAAGACAATTACTTAGTGGCCAATTGTTCTTAGAGTATTGGTGCTCAAGAAGTGCATTGTAGAAGCTTAAAGAAAGATGGAATAATTTAGACATATAGAAAGGAAATAAGAGTTATCTTGTTAAAGAATTTTGGTGCATTTTTGCACATAGCTGAGGTAGTGCCAGCGAGACTTCAACATGACACTATAGCAAACACAAAGCAAAGGTTGGATGCTTCGAAGAAGAAAATAACCAAAGGAACTCATGATCATTCATTGGAACACATTGAAAGGTTGAAAGTACCAAATCAATTGTCAAAAAAGCTTCACATGATCAATAGAGCATAGGAGAAAAGTCCCATATGTTGTTGATGTGGATGTTCAACCTTAAAAAGGTGTAATAGTGGAAGAAATGGTATTTGGATCAAATTGTCTTTCTGAAATGGACATGGCAGAACTATATTACTATTCAGAGAAGAGTGATGCAATTAAAAAGTGCACAACAATCAAGGAGGTGCGTGATATTGAATGCATACATGAAGATGAGGCTAAATTACAAGTTGGGGTTGAGATCGTGATGGAGAATGAAGATGTCACTTAAAATATGGAACAAGAGGAAGTGAAAAAAATATTTTCCCTCCGGAGGTAAGTCTCTATGCTAGTCTGACAAACTTTGTTAGACTTGAGGAGAAAACAGAGAAAAAAATTGTTTCCATAGTTATAGAAAAAAATTGTTTCCGTAGTTATAGAAAAAAAAGAATACCACTTGTAAACGATTTTGTATAGGGGCATCTAGGGGTTCAATACCTATGGTAAAAGGGTTAAAGTTTAGTGTGGTGGAGTTGAAAAAAGTATAATGATGTAATACTCCAAGATAGTTGGCCACCATGTATTCTTATTGTTAAATTTCGGTAGTGAGCACAACAGTACTTTAGTAGACACCACATTGTTTAAGTGTAAGACATATTGAATTAATATTTTTCTTTCGATAACAAGAAGTGGGGGTGAGTGGAAAGAATAGAGAAGGATAAAAATAGAAAAATTAAGGAAACTTCTTGAAAAAATAAGACTTTGGCCTCTCTTATTCATGTTTTATCAAGCCCATTTGATTGAAATGGGTTTGTTTCCGTGTTAATTCAAGATAGTTGGCCAACATGTGAACATAAATCCTATCAAAAGCATACCACAACACAGGTGTGGAAACTACTAAAACAGAAGTTGTAGCCACTTGTAGGGATCTTGGGATTGTAAGAAAAATATTCTAGTTGGCCTTTCTTTACACCAAGAAACAACCCTCTGATCGACCCACCATGCTACGCCCTTAACCTATTGCTTGTATTAGGATATGAGTAGCCGACTTGTGGCTTACCATATCATTTTATTATATCATTTATACTTTCTCGTGCTTAATAGGTTGGCCTGGGTGATGGCCATAACATATGAATAGTATATATAGGGGATTGTAGGTAGTAGTTGATTATCATTTGAGAATTTGAGTCTTATTATATGCTTTGGAGGTTGCCCTCTCGAAGTGGCGAAGCTATTATAATTGAATATTGAGATCATTATTCTAAAATATTGTGTTATTTGGTGTTCTATTGCTGCTCATAATCTGAATTATACTAGTAATTTCATTACAAGTGGTATCAGAGCTGCGATCTGGGCCAAAATTAGGGCAAAAACCCTAATTTTTTGTTTCTGCAATATATTTTGAACCAAAGCGAATTTGTGGGATATATTTTTACCAAAGTTGTGAAACATTTCAAGTAAGGTTCCCTGAGAATTTCAAACTATTTTGATTTATTTTGCACAAGTTTTTACAAATTTAGGGATTTTCATAAAATTGCTCCCTAGGGTGCAAATTGTGGAATTGTTTCAAGTTCCTTACATTGTCAAAAATCACTGAAAAAAATTGTATTAGTATATTCTCTGTGTTTTTTTCTGTTAGGCCGAAGTTGTATCAAAACCCTAAACCCTAAGGTTTGATATCATGGCGGGGCCTTCCACAAGAGCAAAAAAGAATCCAGTTACTTCGGGTAAAACCCTAGATAAGGATGGGATAGTGATTGAAGAGATGGATTCAGAGTAGGTAAATACATATTCCTCAACACTAGGGTTTACTTCAGTTGATCACAAGGTGAGCCAACTTGAGTATGAGCTGTGAAATGTACAATCTGAGATGGCCTCTAAAGGAGACATAGCCCAAATCAATCATCAGTTGGATGATATCATGAAACATGTAAAGGGTAAATAGTATGGCCAAAATCCATACCATATCAACCAAGGATGATCTTAAGTTCCAAATCATGGACAAAATAACCATGTTGGATCACTTTTCTAGTCCAATCAGAATCCAACTTATTCACAACCATGGAAGATGATGCCGAAAGTGGATATGTGCAAATTTGATGGTAAAGATCCCCTGAATTGGATAAATCAAATGGAAAACTTCTTTCAGCTAAATCAAACATCATAAGGACAAAAGGTGACATTGACATCCCTGTATCTTGAACTAGACCAATTTGTTTGGTATCGATGGTTATGTGCTCAAAGGTAAAAGAATGGTCTCGATGTCACTTGGATAGTTTTTACCGAGGAGTTGCAATTGCACTATAATTTCAATGTTTCAGAGAAGTACTTTAGTCAATTAGCAAATTTACGACAAACATCATCACTCAAAGATTATGTGCATCAATTCCAGAACCTATCCTTAAGGGTAGAGAATATACTGGAAGAGAATCTGAATGACCTATTTCTTGGGGGTCTTAAGGACCACATCGAGCATGAGGTATGTATGTTTAATCCACTCAAGCTTTTTGATTCTATTATCATGGCATGTCGAGCAGAGGAAAAATTTCTTTGCAGTAGGAGGCCACCTTTCATTAACACCAAAGACCGTAGTATCTCTTCCCCTTCATTTTCTAGGCCAATTAGACTGACTCCTCAACAAATGGAAGAAAAGAGAGAAAATGATTATGTTTTAACTGTGATAACAAATATGCATCGGGACACAAATGTGTTGAGAAGAAGTTGTTCTATATTGACAGAGGTAATGAGGATGATGAGGATGCTGAAATTATAGGAGAGGTTGAGGAACTAGTAGAAGAGGAATTAGAGGATCACCAACCTACAATTTCTTACCATGCATTGTCGTCGGTATTAGTAATCCTCAAACACTCAAGGTTATTGTCTATCTCAAAAAGCAGAAGGTGACAATGTTGATTGACTTGGGGAGTACTCATAACTTCATAAATAGTAAGTTAGCTGCCCGCCTCAATTGTTTTATTTACCCAACTCCAAAAATGCAAGTTATGATTGCGGATGGTGGGACAGTCAAGTGCACAGGAAAGTGCCATAGTATCAAGCTTTCCATGGGAGACTACATGTTAGACTCACCTATGTTTGCTATTTCTATGGGAGGGGAAGATATTGTTTTGGGTGTCCAATGGCTCACAACCTTAGGTACTATAGAGATGAATTTCCAAGAATTGTTCATTCGATTTCATTCAGATGGAAGGACAATACAATTGAATGGGATTGTAGCTAAGTCTCCATAGATTATTATCTCTCATCGATGCGAAGGTTTTCGAAATGGAGTAGATGGATTTATAGCAAATTTATCTTCCATAGAAGTACAAAATACAGAGTCATCAATGCCACCCGATCTTCAAAATATTGTTGATGCTCACTCATTTATTTTTGATGCAATTCCAAAGGGACTACCACTAGTTAGGGATCATGATCATGCCATTCAGTTGATTCCAGGGAGCCAAACACCTAACATCAAACCATACAAATACCCATATTCCCATAAAAGTGAGATCGAGAAAATGGTTTAGGAAATGTTGAAGGCAGGTATCATCAGGCCTAGCCAGAGTGCATATTCTTCACCAGTGGTCATGGTACGTAAGAAGGATGAAACATGGAGGATGTGTCAAGATTACCGAGAACTCAACAAGCACAACATCAAAGATAATTTTCCTATTCCAGTAATTGATGATTTACTTGATGAATTACATGGTGCTATTTATTTCACAAAATTAGATCTTCATTCAGGGTACCATCAAATTAGAATAAAAGAGGAAGATGTTCATAAAATGGCTTTCAAGACTCATGAGGGCCATTATGAGTTTTTGGTAATGCCTTTTGGTCTTACAAATGTGCCTTCAACATTTCAAAGCTTGATGAACATTGTTTGCATGCCATTTTAAAGGAAATTTGTATTAGTTTTCTTTGATGACATATTGATTTATAAAGAAGACATGGGAAGAACACTTAGAACATGTAAATAAACTATTGGAAGTTTTGGAGAAACATACTGTCTATGCAAAGCCATCTAAATTTTATTTTGGTGTAAAAGAGCTAGAGTACTTGGGTCACATTGTATCCCATGAAGGTGTTAAAGTTGATCCTCAGAAGATCAAAGCTATGGTGGAATGGCTAAGGCCCAAAACTCTCAAAAATATTCATGGGTTCCTAGGACTAATAGGGTACTACAGAAGATTTGTATGGGAATATGGTAGAATAGCAACCCCACTCATTGCATTGCTAAATAAGGATGCCTTCCATTGGATAGACTTAGCCACTAAATCCTTTGAGCAGCTGAAGGAAGCCTTGTGTAGCACCCCAGTTTTGGCTACTCCCAACTTCTCAAAAACCTTCATTGTTGAATGTGACACTTCAGGATTAGGATTGGGAGTAGTTCTAATGCAAGAAGGAAGACCAATTGCATTTGAGAGTTTCCAATTCAAAGGAAAAGATTTACTCAAACCTGTCTATGAGAAAGAAACATGGTTATTCTTCATGCAGTCAAGCAATGGAGGCCCTATCTCATGGGTAAACACTTTTAAGGTAAAAACTGATCATGATAGTCTCAAATATTTTTTGGATTAGAGGTTATCATCTGAGGAACAACAAAAGTGGGTAACAAAAATGTTGGGTTATGATTTTGAAATCATATACAAAAAGGGTAAAGAAAATGTAGTAGCTGATGTGTTGTTCAGAAGGGATACATCCGTAGATGCCTTACTATGTGGAATGTCCATGTTGATGACCGATTGGGTGGATGAAGCAAGATTGGAATGGGATCAAGAAAAGGATACACAATCTCTAATACAAAATATAAAGCAAGGATCTATGACATCTAACAAATTTGAGTGGAAAGGTAATGCCCTATGGTATAAGGACAGGTTATACTTGAGTAAAGATTCTGAGTTGAAGCATAAGATTCTTGCAGAGCTACATGCCTCACTTGTTGGAGGAAACTCTAGGTTTTTGAAGACATATCATAGAATAAAATGAGAATTATTTTAGGAAGGACTCAAGGGGGATGTACAAAAGTTTGTATCAGAGTGTTTAGTGTGCCAACAGAACAAAGGGGAAACAATTAAGACACTAGGTCTGTTGTAACCCTTACCAACTCCTAGCCAGAGATGGGAGGAGGTCCCATGGATTTCATCACCGGATTGCCTTGTTCAGAGGGTAAGAATGTTATTTTCGTGATTGTGGATAGGCTCAAAAAATATGCCCATTTTTGTGCCCTATCACATCCATTTGCAGCTAGTACAATTGCATCTATTTTTTGGAGATAGTTCAAAGGCTACATGGCACCCCAAAGATAATTGTAAGTGATCATGATCCTATTTTCACAAGTAATTTTTGGACAGAATTATTTTCATATTTGGGTACTCAGCTAGCTCACAATTCATCTTATCATCCTCAAACTGATGGGAAAACAGAAGTGGTAAACAAATGCTTAGAGGGGTATTTACTTTGTTTTGTATCAGATAAGTAGGAAAGATGGATTAAATGGCTACCACTTGTAGAATGGTGGTATAACAAATCTTTTCATACCTCTTCTCAAATGACCCCATTTTTAGAATTATTTGGTTACCATCCACCTTCTATCACTTCCTCCTTGAGGGTGCAAACTAAGGTCAGAGATGTTGAGGAACACATTCAACATCAACAACAGGTTTTGGCTAGTTTGAAGGAGAATTTAGCATTAGCACAAAACATGATGAAACAACAAGCAAATCAACATCGTAGTGAAAGAAATTTTGAAATTGGTGACTGGGTTTTTGTACGTCTCCAACCTTACAAACAAATGTCTCTAAAGCAACAGAAAAAGGACAACAAACTTGCTCCTAAATACTATGGCCCTTATCAGGTTCTACAAAAAATTGGCAATGTTGCTTATAAACTAGAGTTGCCTCCATCTTCACACATACACCCAATATTCCATGTTTCATGCTTGAAGAAGGTTATTGGACAAAAATTTGAAGCCCAGACAGAGTTACTAGAACTTGATGAGGAAGGAAGAATCATTTTGGAGCCAGAGAAGATTCTACAAACACGTACTAAGAGGTTGAGAACCAGAGACATTAAGGAATATCTGATCAAGTGGAAGAATTTGAGCATAGAAGATGCAACCTGGGAGGATGAAGGTTTTCTGCAGCAACATCTAGGATTATTCAATGTTGAGGACAACGTTGGTTTGAAGGGGAAGGGCATGTTATGCCCTTAACCTATTGCTTGTATTAGGATATGAGTAGCCGACTTGTGGCTTACCATATCATTTTATTATATCATTTATAATTTCTCATGCTTAATAGGTCGGCTTGGTGATGGCCATAACATATGAATAATATATATAGGGGATTGTAGGTAGTAGTTGATTATCATTTGAGCATTTGAGTCTTATTATATGGTTTAGAGGTTGCCCCCTCGAAGTGGCAAAACTATTATAATTGCATATTGAGATCATTATTCTAAAATATTGTGTTATTTGGTGTTCTATTGCTGCTCATAATCTGAATTATACTAGTAATTTCATTACACACCATGCATGAAGTTGCCAGAGTTCTAAAGTCAATGTTTCCAATGCCTGGTCCTAATAAATTTCCTAATATCCGAACAAACCAAATGACTTGTAGTAATAATTACATGAGGTATTTAGATGAATATACAGATGGTAAGCACATAGTTATTACAGGGAGCACACAAAACTTCTAATGGGTATTTGTTTTTGTGATTTGGTGAGTTTATTTCACAAATATCTGTTTGATTGGATTGAGATTGGGACAATGTTGTGTCGGAAAAACATTGCATAGCCATGAGTCATCCCTATCCCATGGTTTGCTTTTCTCAATGGATGAGCTGATTTTCAAGTAAACAATGACTAGTTTGTGCACTTTTTTTTGTAGACGCCATTATTAGGCTTATGGAGTTTCCTTATATGTTATGTATTTTCATTTCAATCAAAATTGTAACTAACAACCGTCCCCTATTTAAAGTCCTCACAAGGGTTTATGGAGAGTCTCTTAGCAATGTTGAAGTGATTTCATCTACAATTAGATGTAATACTGAGTCATCAAGGTTATATGGCTTTAGAAGATAGTTTTGCACCTCTATGGCTTTGAGTTTGAAGTTGAACTAAGGATAGTAATAAGCCTAGGTTTTCCTTTGAGTGTTGAACCTTACCAGCTCAAAATAAAAAGAAATGTTTGATAACAAGCAATTGAATCCTTTTCTATAGATGGGTGAACTGAAGAAACTTATGGAAGAAGGAAAGATTAAATATGTGGGTTTATCCAAAGCATCTACTACAACAATTTATAGAGCCCGTGTAGTGCATCTAGTCTCTACTATGCAAATTGAATGGTCATTTCATGTAGTAAGTAGGTCAGACACAGTTTTAGGGGTTTGAATTGAAGTGATCCAATATCTTTCCATCAGTGATCCAAGTAACAGTTCCGGATAGTTACAGGGGGTCAAATCTAGGTCCAAGCCTTACCTAGTGATTTCTAGGAAAATAACAAAGAATTCAGACACCCAAGAGGTGGTCCAGAGTGGCATAAATGCTCTGGTTGTGTCGGAAAGGCCAGTTCCATGTGGTTTACAAAAAAGATTTGAAAATCAAACATTTGACAACCAAGATTAGTAAAATTGAAGGAATGCAAAGAAGAAGAAGATAGAGTAATTATTATTAATCACGTAGATAGAAGATCACCTAAATCCAATCCTTTAAGATTTGAATTGACTATTACAAAATTACCTTAAAGTAAACAAAAATATATGATATTGCATACTTAGAAAATAATAAAATTTTCATAAAATGATAGAAAAATGTGAAGATTGTACTTGTAACAGGTGTTATCTAGATGAAGCAAAGACAAAACGATTCCGTGTTTTGCCAAGTGTATTGAGTGTTAGATAGAAATCATTGTTGAATATTCATAAAAGAAAAAAATGCTAAAAGATAACACAACTACAATATAGATTTTTAAACCAATGCAAAAAAATTCTTGTTAGGGTTTAATAGTGCAATCAAGAAAATTTGACAGCTCGAGAATCCATAAACATCACATAAATCTTTAAGGGTGTGGAATCTTCAGCAGGGAATAATCAGCATTGGGTCTTTCAAGTAATCAATTATCATTCTTAAATTGATATGTAAAATAATCCCTTCAAAATGGACTTAGAAAATGAAGAAACCCTAAGAGAATGGGCTCAAAACTTGTAGAAACTGGTAAGAGGCCCTCTTGCTTC
The DNA here is from genome assembly GCA_018340775.1 of Taxus wallichiana var. yunnanensis. Lineage (NCBI taxonomy): Eukaryota > Viridiplantae > Streptophyta > Pinopsida > Cupressales > Taxaceae > Taxus > Taxus wallichiana. The sequence continues at coordinate 994,317,552 of CM031239.1, forward strand.
GTTCGTTGAAAACCTTAGCAATGTCTTTCACAATATACTGCTCAAGGGTTCGTCCAAAGCATCTAATTATTGGAGTTCCACCACATTCAGCATGCAACTGTCGTTGTTTCGTGGAAAGACTAACAACAGAAAAAAGCAGTAAATTCCATCAAATTTAAGCCAATGAAAAATGTGTAAATGCCTATCAAATTTAAGCTCATGACATGAACAAGTGGAGGCTCTTTCTCATAGGGGCAACGCCTTCCGATGTAATAAGAATTAAATTTCAAAGTAGTGGAAGAAATATATAGACCTAAGATGTTGATGGGGATAATTTCTTTGACATATAAAAATGTATGTAGTGTTTTCTATGATTTCAATGATATGGTATGAATATTATATAGGGTTGATAGTATTGGTTACATATGGGTTTTAATAAGTTAATAGATAGATCTAGTTCTTATAAATATGCCTAGATTAGATTGAGCTCCATTAATAGAGTTAGGACCCTTGGTGATACCAATACACCAAAATAAAAAAAAGGTTTGGGATCCATTGCTTTGGGTCAACATTTAATGGAGAATTTAAGTGAAATATCAATAGTTAGGATGAATTATTTGTCTATTAAGGTATGTACTTGGGGTATAGTGTATGCAAATAAAAATGGCATAATAAAATATCCTTTATTTCTCTCTATAATGGTGATCTAGACAAAGAAAATGAGAGAGACCATACTTGAATATGCACACCTTGAGGTTGTAAGTTCTTCTAAATACGTGGAGTTAGGAAGGTGATAGTCCATACTCTTTATGAAATGTAGGGTTACAAATCCTAGATCTTGGATAGGATAACAATGTCTAAATAGATCCCGATAGCAAATTGATAATAATCACGTTATAACAAGATAATGAAGCTTATGCTAGGATTGTAAATATAAATTATAATAGGTTGTAAATCCCAAAGGGGGTCGATAGATAAATAATGTTATAGATCAATAATATGTTACTCTATTCTAACCTATTCATGAGCACATCAAATAAACATCCAAATGTGAAATGACATAATAGAAAATAGAGGTTAGATATACTTACCTTCTTGTAGACACCATTGGTGCAATAAATTCCCCCAAGGTTAGCAACACCTTATGAGAGATTTGATGTGCGGAATCACAAACGAATATCAATAGACATAGGAAAAATTTTATCTAAGGAAATCCAAATGCTAGACAGCACCATAGTAAGTGCAATTATTATGCTTGAAGATCATAAGTATCCAATACTCCAAGTGTAGACTCTAAAGAAGACAAGTAAAACAAACTTCAAAGCCTATAATGCTTTAAGGGAAGACCAAAAACCTCCAATAGAATGAATGGGTGATGATGATATGTTTGAATTACCACTCAAATGCCTAGCATAAATAGTAAGCATGATCGACATTTATATTTTCTGCTAACTAATACTATCAACTATGGTAGATACCATCAACAATGAAAATCAATTCACCCAATAATATCAACTATGGTTAATACTATCAACTGTGAAAATCAATTCACCCAATAGTATCGACTATGATTGATATCATTGGCTAGAAAAAATGCAAGATCATGGGGGTCATAAAGAGGGTCTTGACTAATGGAGGAAACTCAAAGGTTCTAAAAGGATTTCATGATGAAGATATGTGAGTGGTGAAAGTAGTTATGGAGGTGGTTGTATGAGGATGGTAAGGTGATGTTATAAGGATAATATTAAAAATATGACTCAAAGGGTATAAAAGCATGTAAAATATGATATAATCAGGATACACATCAAGCATTTCTCATAAGTACCACTTCTAACCAACCCAATGCAAGTAGTGAAGGTTACACGTAACCATAAACTAGTTACTCTCCACTCCTGGTAGTATCCTTGAGGAAACCACTTCGAGGAATCCAATGTGAAAGTAATTCTTGGGAAGAACAAAATTCAATAAAGTAAATATTAGGTAATACATATGACCCAACTGAATATCATCACGTGTCACAAAAAGTGTATATGAGAGGATCTTTGTGAAAAGAAAATACAAATCCAAAATCAAACCAATTGAAATAGATGTATATTATGATAAGTAATAAAAACATGTACTCCAATAAAAGAATATCTACTTGTATACTTACCTTCTCATGAGTGTGACCACGTAGTGAATGACCATATTGTAGAAAGAGTTGCTATGAGAAATGAAGTAATACACAAGTGAAAAGAAACATTAAAAGATAAGTTACATAAGTAAAAAATAAACCCTAAGCTAAGGGGGAGATCATGGAAGGATGATCTAATAATAAAGAGATCATTATTATTTTGGAATAGTGAAAGTGATTTAATGAAATTAAATCTAATGTAAGGACATTATTGATTAGATAGATGAAACAATAACCAAGCAAGATCAAGAAAAGGAAATACAAGTAAGAGTGATATATAGAGTTTGGAGAATGACTCAACTTGTATCTATATGTATGAACTAATTATGGATTGATGAACATGATGGAAAGTTAGATTTTGGACTATAGTAGCTTTGTGTATGACTATGGAAATTGACAATATCAGGGATAGGAGCACTCATAAGGAGACAAGGCCGCCAATGTGCTAGCGTCTATTTTAGGCACTAGTGTCTACGAGAGTGCTCAAGAAATGGTTATTTATGTGTTGCACTTAGTTTTGTTCCTTATTCATTGTGTGTCGCATCATATGACCGTATCACATCTCAGAACTTGCAAAATAAACCTTAAATATATGTACAATACTCAAAACCACATTAGATGAATAAAATAATGCATATTCTTGAGTTAGAATGACCTTGACGGTCATCCCAATGTGATTTTAACCAAACATTGCACTACATTTCATAATCTATGTAGTTCTTGTGAATGTGTGATTGAAATAGTGTCCCTTGAGCTAGGATGCCCTAGTGCCAGTCAGCACAAAGTGATATTAGGCTACAACTAATTTGTCCCAAATGTAAATGTGTGATATGAAATTTAGAATAAACCCTCTTATGTAGTGAAGTATGTAGTCTAAAATTCAGTCCTTGATGTAGTAGATAGAAAATATTATCTCTTTGTAGATGTATGTGCCTCTTGAAATGCTTTCCACCCTAATGAGCTTAAATAAGATATATATATATATATATATATATATATATATATATATATATATATATATATATATATATATATATATATATATATATATGATTCCTTTGATTAAGTTTCATCATTAACAAGTAAAAGGCTAACCAAGAGTGATAAAAGAAGACAAGAAAGAAGTAACATTCGAAAATCACTAAAAGATGTAAAGAGGACACATATGCCCGGAGGGGACATTAACACCGGGTGCTCCTGTCATTAATGGATGGTCTTATACAAGGTGCTCAAAAGGTTAGGCGGTGAATTCGAGCTAAGTAAGATGTCACTAGTGTGCAAAACTATAAATTATCAATTAAAGACAATAAGCAATAAAGAATATTATCTATGGTACAAACTTGGATCAATAATCCATGACAAAGAATATTATCTATGGTACAAACCATAACATACATTAGGCTCCCAAAATAATATGAAAAAACATTAAACATGTCCTTAATTTCCTTTTTTATCTCATGACACTATTAACAAGTAACATTTGACCAACATGACAAGGAATACTATTGGGTTTTCTTTTATGCATCCTAAATCTATGTAATATATTATCAACATATTTTTTTGCCAATCTAACTCACTTCTCAACCAAAAAAGTTAAATACATAGAACTTATAGGTATTCAAGAGAAAAATTCTCTAGCCAATTTAGAATTCAAAAAGTTGAAAATTCATGTTATTTTATCCAAATCGGATATTCCTAGGTAGAAAATTACATAATTTGAAGTGCCACAAAAATATTAGAAAATCCTTTTTCATAATAGTCCATTGTTCCCTCTTTGAGTTGGTCATGTATATGCTCATTACCACCACTACATGGGAAATATTAGTTATGGTACAAACCATAACATACATTAGGCTCCCAACATGAGGTGAAAACAAATCCTTAAACATGTCCTTAATCTCATCTTCTTATCCCACAATACTATTTAGCAAATACGTTTTGACTAACATGAAAGGGAGTAATGTTGGATTTGATTTTATACATCCTAAACGTATCCAATATTATGTCAACATACTTTATTTTATTCAACCATAAATTATTCTTTATATGATCTCTCTTTTTTATTATGGGTAAAGCGATAAGGAGAAAAATACCGCTCTACCAAATGCACAACAAAAAGAAAAAAAAGCGAAACAAACAACGAATCAAAAGCTAAAATAATAGCTAACCAACCGTTAACATCTGCACCAACCAAAAATAATCTCAAAACTTAAAACCCTTCCCTTTAAATCTTAATTGCATCTTAAGGGGTGAGATAGTCCCTTTCTTGTTCCACTTTACAACGGTCCAAATCTATTCATTGTTAGGATTAACATTTTCAATATTCAGGGAACGAAATCATCACTTCAATCGATCCTCATAGATTTGCATCCTGTTGAATGCACCATGTCTTCAGTTTCAACCAAAGGACCGGATCATTCTTACTTTCCAATTGCACATGCTCTTGTTGCGTAGGAAGGGACACTTCATCCTGATATGCATCACGATCCAATTGCTTTGAATGTGCCTCGAAGCACTATCACTTTGTTCATTCACAACCAAGTGGCTAGAATATGAATTATTCCCCCAAGAACTTCTATTTTTAACAATCTTTCTCCCCATATGACACTTAGAAGCTAAATGATTAAGAGAAAAACAAGTTCTACACCTGAAAGGGAAGCCTTCATAATCCAGATTTTGTGTCCATATTCTATCCTCTACTCTAACTTCAATTGTGGCATGAAAGTCTACAACAATATCCATATTAACCAAAACTCTTGCATATGTGGTGTGCTCATAATATTCAGTCTTTTCATCAATATCCAAGAATTTTCCTAGAGTGTTACCTATAGAGGTTAAGCAATTCCTCATCCAAAATTGGATGGGAATATAGAGATAACGAATCCAACCCAGTTTCACTTGGAAGGTCTCAGTCATTAGATTAAACAAAGGAAACCATGGTTTCTTAAAAGCAAGTGGGACCAGAGTTCCCAAACTTTTCATAATATCAAGTCTCTATTTGAAGTTTCAGCAAAAACTACAATAAAAACCCCCCATTGATGTAGCTTAAATATCCAACTTACATTCCTTGATGGGGCTCCAATGGCTTGACATCCATTCATAAAGAGTAGACAACCTTGGACATAAATTATTAAATCTGTAAATCAAGCCATTTTTAGTGATTTTTTTTTTTTATTTCACAACCTTTGCCCTAGACCATGGGGTCAGTCTAGGTAGCAACAATCTTTGCCTTGGGGCAGCCATCATCAATCAAACCAAAGAACAATGGTGGGCAACAACTCATAAACCATAGATGAGCCAGAACAAGGGGGAAATGATGGTGGATTTGACTGCGGCAAGGGAAGGCGGGTCGAGTAGAGTGCCCTGCCAAAACCCTTGTCCCGGACATCTGAAGCGAGGAAGGAAGAACCCTAGCGGAAGGTAGTGCAGACGCAACAGCAGAGCAGGGAGCACCTTTACCGGATCCTGCACCATACCTTGAAAAATATATTGATTGTTTTAAAGATTAAGTAATAATTGATTAAAGCATTGAAATTATTACATCCATAAAATATTATATAAAGCTACACTTAATAGGTAAAAAAAAATGTAGAATATATATTTTTAATAATTTAATGGATTGTAAATAACCCAAAAAACAAAAGATTCCCTTGTATTATACATAAGTCAACAAAAAAAAATACACTACAAAAATTCTAAATCTAAAATATACAAAATATTTAACTATTAAAATAATTCTGCCTAAATTACTAATATATGTTTAGAAGAATTTTAATTTTATTTTATGATACGGTAAGAGTTATTGGGACTCAACCACCTGGTATACTTCAAAGTGAATCCTCTCAACGGATTGTATAAATACAAGAGTAATGGGTGGGATTGAAAATTTAGAACCTTGATAAACATACTATGAAAATTTAAACTGTGTGCGCTCCATAAATGCTCCAAATCTACCACTACGGCTCATTTATATCGTGATAAAAATCTATTGGAATTGTCCCTTTCAACTTCCACACTACTTATTATCGTCCAGATGGAAAGGGACTTCCATATTCACTCAAAGCAAACATGGAAAAAGTATTCCAGATAGAAAGGGACTTCCATATCTACTCTTTTACGTTTATTCCTCTCAGCATTGGTCACCTTTACTTTTATGTGGCAATAACTTACCATATTATTTGACACCTTCTTAGAGCCTTTTTCCCTCTTTATAAAGAAACCATCCAAACAGATGAACCCATGCCAAACAGAGCCAGACTAGTGGCTTTCATAATTTCATCTCTAAATTTTTATTTCAAGATAAAAGCAGAAATGGGCAAATTGCAGAGGATATATTACAATGTTGGTAACTCTGATATAAAGAGTTATCTATATCAGTTAATAATTCAAGCACTTAATTGCTGCTATGAACTCTGCATGAAAATTGTGAGGAAGAAGCAGCAGTGTTCTGCCATTAACAGAAAGGCAAGGATAGCTTGGGGTTCTACAACGCTTATCCAGGAGTTGCAAGTGAATGCTGACATTAATAACAACTAATTCCGTGGTGGTTGAAGAATTTTATATTGAATGGAGTCTATGGTAGAGCTAATGTTAGGAGAATTTCATTACTTTGCAGTTGTCATTAGTAGTCAGGTAGATCTTTGTATTTTCTAATTTTGCTGATTTCAACGAATGGTTTTTGATATAAATTTGTCCCCAATTTCTACTTTAATCTAATAATTATGTCCTTTGTAAACGTGGAATGTGTTTTTCCAATAATATGTGCACTAAAGTAACCGAGCATCTATTGCAATTCATAGTTAATAAACTCTTTGCTCAAAAGCTTAATCTGACGGCGTTAATATACAAAGCAATAAAAGCGACGTTAGAATGTGGAAGCTTGTCTTAGTGAAATCCCTTTTAAAGAAAAAGTATCGAAAACGGTACTGGGCAATCTGGTATATTTGTGTTCGAAAACTTTCTTTTTTTTTTTTTGAAACGTGTGTCGATTACACTAGGATGCCTTTTAAATGTTTGAAATCAACTTTTAGTATGGAGATGTTATTCCAAACAAAAACAAATTGTTATTACAACTTCAATATCAATCTTGTAACAGATTTTATTTTGTAAATTCAGTTTGTGTTTGATTGTCTAAATGCACTAATTCACTCACTATTTATAAAATTATTGAATTTAAATTAAGATTTTATTGACGCACATGTTAACACACAATCATTGGTAAACCTAAAAAGAAAGGAAACCATTTCCATAATGGGTGAGAAAATTGCATGACCAATTTGATAGTGTAAAAAAAATGCCATTGCAGTAGAATATGGTGGAGAGAGAAACCCGTGAAAAAGAAGGGAATATGCATAAATAGGGACAAAAAATGAGAAGCACAAAGTCAAAAGGGGACACTTGAGGTTGAAGATATTGAAAGAACCAAGGGACATACGAGAGATATATAATGAAATTAGGTGTCTACATAATGTCTCACTTCGATGTATTTGTGTAGATATATATTATTTGGTAGAATAAAGAGACAATTACCTAAGAATATTTATCTACAACCACCTTTCCATTTATTCAGATTTCTCTAAGTTAGTAAGATAACTAAAGCAAGTTGAAATTCAAATCACCTTACCTCCTGTAACGACCCAAAAATCACGACACACGAACAACACAGTGAAATACAGGATAACTTTTTTTTTTTTTTTGACTTGCTTGACACATAACATGACGCAACAAGTCGTCACCAAGGATACAACTAACACTGTGAACAACCTGATACAAGGATGACCATAAAGGCAGCACGGAAACGTTCACACCTATCAAGGACAATTTACTTTTCTCTTTTTGACAGAACAACATTGAAGTCCAACCACAAAACACACTTACAGTTAGGGCATCCCATGAGGAAATTCTTGTTAAATTTTCTTGTTTACTAAGATGTCTCTTCAATCTTATCTTACGTCCCTATAAAATTTCATGTAATGATTCACACAATTCTTTTCACAAGGGAGAACTTCTTTCTTTTCAACTATTGGCTAAATAGCTTAAGGCCAGGCTTTCTAAACTAGGATCATCAATTTTATGTCCAAAGTTTTTTTATTCATTTGATTTTAGAACATTTTCCATTTCTTACAAGGTTAATTAATCTTATTCAAGCCACTAACACATGTTCCACACCTCTATTGCACAGGTGAAGGCATAAGCTCCAATTGAGTGGAAAGTACCGCTTAGGGTTCATAACCATAACCTTCTTGTTTAAGGATCAAACTTTGACCTTGCTTAAGAAATATCACCATGAATCAAGACAAGGGTTAACGAGAACAGGACAACAAAATTTAGCTTCAGGGTCACATTGTTTACTATCAATCTTTCATTGAGGTTAAGAGTTTATCAAGATTGGTTAAATGTTCCATCTAGACTTTACTTAATTAAGTTTGACAAAGGGGAACATTTCAAATGATAGAGAGATATTTAAGGTTTTATTAATCACTTTCACTCCTACTTATTAAATCCTATCATTTTCTAAAATCTAACCATTGATTTCACCATGAGATCATTTAAGGTTTCACCGTAAAAGGATAATGTTTATTAGTTTGGCGCGGGAAAAAAAAAGAGTAATCATATTTCATTACAAAAGATAGTTTCCTCTTGATTGTTCCAGGTCTCAAAGGTTATCTAGTAGATCACATCTACATTAATATATTCATATATGTAAATTTTAGTTTAACTTTTATCAGGACTATCCAGCTCACTTTATAGTGCTTACAAACTCATTGCTACTAAGCCTTAGGAGGATTTACAACTCAACATTTTAACTCAAGAGAAAAGTTTAACAGTACTCGTTTGCGGAAACAAAACAAGGTTATATCAATTCATTCCAACATGATGCACAAATCAAAGGGACATACCATCTCTATTGAACCATGACTAGGGAGCAAGAGAGTAATAACATGGGACATGCCCCGCTACTATTCTAAGGATTAAAATACACTAGAATATCCCGTAACCAAGCGGTAATCAAATTTCATCTTTCACATGATAACCAAACAAACCAAAGTTTCAACAGTTACAACAACAATACTCTACAATACATTTACTAAGGCACTGACCCTTCTTCTAAAATGTCCAAAGGCCCTTTCCAAATTTTTATAACATAATACTCATTCGTACAAAGGAACATCATAACCAAGATTGATGCAGTAATCTACAAGTTCTTCCATCATCTAACCACATAAGCCATCTGCAACAATTAATAACCTGAGTCAGTTCGCGAGAACTGAGCAAGATAAGACTATACATAGCAACAATAAGCTACTAGCTAACAATACCATGAAAGGTAACATTCTATTTCAAGAAATGGATCAAGTTCTAACCTCTAACAACCTTTTGAAACAAGATATAATTTTCAACATATCAACTAAGAAGAAATCCATAAATTTTAGTTATGAAAAATACCTCGAAAACTACAAAAGTTTGACAACCAAATACGCAAGACTATGAAATTTAAATGATTAGACACAAGAGTTGAGAGTATTAGGATTTCAATCATGTAATCCCATAGATTACGTGATTGAAATCTAAAGTGTAACCCATCAATCCACATTCTCAAGGTGAAGTCAAAAGATAAAACCAGACCCGATCTTAGCTGCCAAAAAGAATATAGTTTTGGAATCGTTCCGTAGGGCCATAGGCCTAATAGGCTAGAAACGAACAACGAGGGTAATAACAAAGTTCCATCATGTAATCAAAAAGGTTTTAAGGATGAAAATCTTATATTCAACCCACAACCATTATATCTTAGGTAATAAGTGACTTCATAGCTAATAAGGATGAGTGGAAATGACGATAAGAATGTCCGGAATAGGCATTGTCTAACAGCCTACCTACTGAACATAACCAGGGCCGGAATAGCGAAAAGCCTCATTAATACCCAAATTGAGTAGGCAATCTAGCATTCTAAACACATCCTTACAATTTTCATAATACCTTAGATTTATAACCCTCCCGTTCTAGAGGAACATAGCCATGAATCTAGACTTGGTTGAAATTTTCCGACGTCAACTCACTTTCTAATATCATAAACGATGTATACAAAGAAAAAGGGTCTCTCAACTCTCCTTAATTTACATCTCATCACTAAGTTTATGGTAACCTATGCAGTGATTAAACACATAATATACCATTGAAGATAGATATCCTCCAATAATGAACTTCTATAACGATGTAATTACAATTATTACGTTCGATACATAAACAAACTATTCCATAGCTTCTTTTCCCTTTTTAGACAACAAAATATATTCACGACCTTCCATCACAATCATTCTAAATTTGAAATGAAAGGTCACTCATCAAGAAGGAAGTACAAAACAAGTTTGACTAAATTAAGGAACTTCATGCTACCTTAAGCAGTTGATGAAAACCTTAACTTTCACGAACCGTGAAAGATATTACCTTACTCCATCAAGGCCTTATGTCTATACATAATTAAATCGATCACACAAGGAATCATCAACATACCATATCTTAACACCATAAAGGTCATTAATTTTATCAAATTTTACTCATAGAAAGAGTAGAATCAAAATGGGGTTCTATCAATAATTTATGCCCTTCTATCAACCCAGGACATATTTTCGGTCCAAAACTTCCTTCTTAACAAGCATATATATTGAACTTCTAATTTCCAAATGCCTTAAATATTTGCACAATACACGAAGTGCATAATCACGCTTATCATAAAAAAATAGTAATAATTTAACTGTATATTTTCCTCTAGGGCAACAACATAAAAGGAACCCAATACTAGTCAAAGCTGCAACGTTCTAGGGGCGATTACATACCCAGGTTCACAAAAGAAACAACGACATTTTTGCAGAAGGAAGTAACTTTAAAATTATATATATATTTTTTTTCATATGATCAATCGAAGCATACACTGAGAACCTTTGTTTGTTTTATATATAAATGGGTTTGATCACGTCAACAAGAACAACCAACAGAGGCAAATCCAGAAGTAACAAATTGTTAACCATATACTGAACGCAAATCCACAAAATCACAGATTTAAACCAATTTCTAGAAAGAAAAAGTTTCATTTCAAGAGGTTTATTAGATACTAGCATATTATGTATATGGTTAGTCTATCTTGCCTATTTTAACGCATCCACCAGTCGTGTACATCCAGCGAAGCAGGACTCTGCTGACCACACGCCCTTCGCTTTATCCTCTGTTTCACTGGTCTTTTCTTGCAATATACCACACCAGGATTCCCTTTTGAAGGCACGACTAGAAGGATGCAATAGGTGGCTGTCCAAACACTAGATTGCTTCAATGCAGCTGCTTTGGGGGTGAGAGTCGAACTGCTTACCACTCAGTCCGAGAGCACTTGCGCTAGAAAGCTAAACACCGACCATGGTTTGAAGCTCGGACACAAGACATAATGATTACATCGCTCCTGGTTCTGAAAGGCATCTACCGTATTGATACACAATCCTTTTCCTTCATCAGATTTGGGGACAACATCAAACTCTCGGTGCAAACATTGCAGCTGAAGCTTGTAAGGTGATGATAATTTCAACAGAGACCTTTATGCCTGCCAACTTAGTGACTTGTTGAAGCAGCTCATATCATTGCAAAGCAAAAAGTGCTTCATAAATACTCTGATATGAAACAGATCCGCCCCTATGAGATTCTCTTCCATGAGTTACATCGTAAACAAGTAAGAAAGCAATAGAGAATCTTAGAAATAAATTTCATCAGGTCTTCTGGTAATACTCTCACTGTCACATAACCGATTTTGGAGATACAAACTCAGTGCATGCTCTGGATCTGAAGAATATCCTGCTACCTTCATCTCCCAAGACATTTTCTCCAACATTGCATAGATCTCCTGTGCCCGTGGGTGTGATCTATCACCATGAAGGAGGATCCCGAATTTGAGGATGCAGAGATACAGAACAGAAAACAACAAAGTTGGACAACCTGCTGGTTGGAGGCGCTCACGAAGGCTTCTACAAACTGCAACATACCTGATTTCCAGTCTCTACCAGCCGCAAGGACACCTCCCAGAGCAGCAGCAGCATCCTTAGGTCGAAATTCCTTTGTTCTTCTGGCTGGGTGTCCCCACCTCATTCCAGAATCCTCTGGGAGGCACAGGTAGGGAGGAAAACGACAGCAACCAAGGAGGACGTCTCTGCACCAGCTAAATGCATTTGCAAGAGAGATCCACGGCCTTTTCAACAGCCACGATTTGGGGCAAGTGTCCTCCTCAAAGCAGTATACGCAGCCCACAATTGTTTTGGCTCTTCACTCCACAAAGCTCTGAAATACTTCCTCCCAGAGGAACCCACACACCAACAACCAGAGCAAGGCGGCCAAGCTGAGCGTCCATGGCCAACCACGACACCAGCAAAACCATGGAACTGCAAAGCACAAAACGCAGCCTCAAGGTTGATCGAGCTTCTTCCATGTTAGATTCGCCACCCGATGTAAGCGACTTTCCAAAATGAAAAGGCAAGACAACTCAACTAAAACTTTATCTCGTTTTTCCTCTGCTACAGTGACGCAAGATCTTGCAACAACTCGATCATGATCGTGGTCGCGTGCAACCGAACATCGGGTTCGCACCAACGGTTCCTTGGGATCGCCTGCAAAGCAGCTTGCCGCACTTTCTCTCCCCTGAGGCCACGATTTTCGAGAGGTAAGTTTACCTCTCGACCATAGGCCAGGCTGCTGCATACAAACCAAATCTTCCTCACGGCCCTCCCAGAGAATTTCGATTCTGCGCTCCACCAAGCTACTCATACAACATGATTTTGAGGATCCACACCCACCCACGCAACGCCAGGGAGACAGACCTTCATTTCACCATTAATGAAACCACTATCCAGAACACGCTGTAGCAATTTCATCTGCTTTCAAAGATTTGATGGAGTGCAAAACAAGCATTCACGGTTTTTGAATGCACATGAAGGAGACCACGTGAACAGCAGGAGAAGTCAACATTTTAATCAATGAGCATGTGCGGCCACCAGAGTCTCTTGCGTGAGCAGGTAAAAAAAAGAAAACAAAAGATTGCAAAAACAGGGAAAACAGGAGGTGCGGCCACCAACAGGGATTCCATCACGTCGAACAATAAAGTCTCCATCCTCCACGCAGTCAGGAAATGAAGCTGACTGAGACAAGGTAGGTTGGGGGGGCATTACACCTCCCAAGCTAAGTTCGTATGACCATGTTGCAGCTAGTGTTTGTACTCATCTATTTGGAAATATTTGCTCAAACAACAAAGAAAAGTGTGTAAGTGTGTGTGTGTGTGTGTGTGTGTGTGTGTGTGTGTGTGTGTGTGTGTGTGTGTGTGTGTGTGTGTGTGTGTGTGTGTGTGTGTGTGTGTGTGTGTGTGTTGTGTGTGTGTGTGTGTGTGTGTGTGTGTGTGTGTGTGTGTGTGTGTGTGTGTGTGTGTGTGTGTGTGTGTGTGTGTTCAAGATGGTGAAATATAGAAAATATGATAGGAATGAATACACTTGGTTGTTCTAAAATTGGTAAAATTTCTCTATAAGCTTGTGTCTCGTAATATGTGCTAAATATGACTTTGAACATGTCTCAAAATTATACACATGTATCTGAATATGATTTGAGTATGTATTGCGATTGAGGAGAAATATATTGAAAAAATAACATGAAATGAGCAATATTAACTGAATCTTTAAACTAAAACCAAAATAAAAAATTCAGCATATACACAATACACAAGATTTCCCATAGGAAAACCGTTCCATGAAGAAATCCATTACATCTATCCTCTTCATTATTACTTTAACGTAATTAGTTACAATACAATAATATAATTTAAATTTCTACTCTACACTAATTCATGTGCCACCATAAAAATTTACATCAATAGGAAAGTGTCCAAGCAACTTATCACAATATCATAGGTACCGAAACAATTGTCTATATAAAAGATGGGCTAAAACCACCAAAACTAACTAAGATGGATTCCTAAAAAAATCCCTTATTACACATGTACAATCTTGATATTAATATAAATCAGGTAGATTATACATAATAAAACACCTTTCCTACGTTCTCCCACTTGTTGAATACTTTCCGTAGGGGAATAGATTCAAACTTTTGGCTGCTAAGGATAACCATCCCTATTGATTTTTTTCACCAATACAATTCCTCACTACTCACATCCTTCGTCAACAGAATAGTAACATTGTCATATGTATTCACTTTTACCAATAATATATCTTCATGAAGATTTAACAATTTCTCTAACAATTTAGTATCATACATCAACATGCTTCTATCTACAATGATAAGAACCATTCTTTACTAAATATATTATAGTTTAATTGTCATATTCCATCCTTTAAATTTTTGGTAAGATACAATTAATTGAACACTAGCTATACTACTTCCTTACATGCATGAATGGTTTTTGTGTACTCTATCTCTCTTGTACATAATACAAAAATTTCTTACGTTTTTCTTATTCAACTCATTTCTCAACCAAAAAATTTAAACACCTAAAAAACGTGCAGATATTTGATAGAAAAGATATTTATCCTTTTTGAATTCATAAACTTGTAGATTCATGTTTGTATTCTCACCGGAGCTTCTTTAGTAAAATATTAAATAATTTCAAGTGCCACACAAATATTTGAAAATCTTTTTTCATAGTATTCCAGTGTTCCTTCTCAAGGTTGGTCATATATCTGCTCACTACTTCCGCTATATGAGAAATATTAGCTATGGTAAAAACCAGAGCACATATTAGGATCCTAATAACATGTGAAAAAGAAACCTTAAACATGTCCTTAATTTCCTCTTCTATCTCACAATATTGTTTAACAAATAAATTTTAACCAATATTGAAGGGAGTACTATCAAATTTATTTTTACACATCCTAAATCTATACAGTCTAAAGTCAGCATACTTTCATTTTTTCAACCAAAAATTCTAATTTATGTGATCTCTTTTATTTTCTATGGGTGTGGTTAATTTTGTAGCACTTAGATTCTTCATATCAAATTGAGATGATAACTGAGACATAACCAATTTATCATTACATTGACATTACCTATTAAAAATGTATTATCCACACAAAGCCATGTTTAAAATACACTAAAGGATTTATTTTTCTTCATGCAATACTAAGTGCCAACACAAACCTCTCAAATTTATAATTCCACATCCTTGGTGATTGCTTCAATTTATACGTAGATTTCCTTAACTTGAATAGTGATTCTTCCTTTCCTTTCATACCTTTCAAATTTTTAGTTGCGCCATATAGATTTGTTCCTCAAGCTCTTTACAAAAAAATGTTGTCTTTACATCTATTTTTTTATTTTAAGATCAAAAGAAGCACTAATTGCCAAAAGTAATTTAATTGATGCTAACTTAGCAAAAAGAAAAAAATATCACCAAAACAAATCGCCTCTACTTGAGAGAATCTCTTTGTTGCAAAGCAATATTTATAGAATTGTAGCAAAGGGATGGGATCTAATGGTTTGATTGTGAACATTTTTGTTTTGTAAATTAAATTTGATATCCATTTGACTATCAAATAATTTTATTTTTATTTAGATTAGTTTGAGAAGTCAATAAAAAATAGTAGTATATACGCATATAGTATAGTTTGAGCCCTTTTTCTTGTAAAAACATTTTTGTCATTAATATGAAATACAAAGAGAATTCACTTTGCATGGTATGGACAAAATCTAAGATAAACTCTTTCAGATTGCTATTTATCTATATTTTTCAAATAAATCTATTTAACATATTTGTAGTAGTTAATTATTATAATATTGATTTATTTGTTTATTAATATAAAAATAAATTAATATAATAAATATTAAATTCCATGATAATGACCTCAAAAATATTTCCTTTTATATATTAAAATTTAAAAATAATAACACATGGTTCTTTATAAAAATATCAAAATAGAAAATATATTGATCATTTAAATTAATCGATGGTAAATAACCCTATAAATTTATTCTAAAAATCCTTCCAACAACCTAAACTATAACAACTAATTTCATGGTGGTTGAAGAATTTTATATTGAATGGGAATTTTATTGGTACGATGAAGTTTGAAACTGTGTATATTTTGTACATTACTTTGGAGTTGTTAATAACACTAGTGTAGATCTTTGTATTTTGTATTTTGTTGACTTCAGAGCACGGTTTTAATATAAATACGCCCCTTTTTTCTACATTATTTTACGATTGTGCCATTTGTAAAAGTGGAAAGTGTTTTTTCAATAACATATAGACTAAACTAACCACATATATTACGATTAATATCTAAACAGATATAACCTACTAAATCTTATATCTAATCATTGCGATTGTTAAAAATCTGAATTCAATAATATAAAAACCATTAAAAGTGAGGAGTGAGGTTTGAGTTTGAGGCTTGTTTAATATGACACTTTTTAAATGGTTCAATCAAATTTTAGCATGAGGATATTCTTTAAATCAATAAATTTAGACTGAATGTAATATGTTGGTATGTTAGCGTTGAAAAGTGATGACTAGCATTATTGTTTAACACGAATATTACACATTATAAAGTGTTAAAAACAACCACGATTTACATGCTAACCATAAAAATGAACACACTTGAAAGATATGATACTTCATAAGTTTACTCTTACAGCTTCTTCAATATCATTTTTGTAACAATTTTCTTCAGAAATTCAATTTATGATTGATTGTCTAATGCACTATGCACTCATGTATTTATAAACTTATTGAATTTATATTTGTAGACTCGTATTTTTATTCTCACCCAATTTATTTTGGTAAAAATTACATAATTTGAATTGCCATACAAATATTTAAAAGTTCATTTTCATACTAGTCGTGTTGTGGGTTGGTCATATATCTCTTCACTACTCCCACTACATGGGAAATATTAGCTATGGTACAAACCATAACATGCATTAGGCTCCCAATGCACACAAAACCTAATACACATCCTTAATTTCCTCTTTAATCTTGCAACATTATTCAATAGATAATGTTTGACCAACATGGAAGGGACTAATGTCATGTTTACTTTCCTTAACCTATAGAGTATCATCTCATCATGTTTTCTTTGATTCAACCACAATTCCTATTTATATGATCTCTTTTAATTTTTATGCCCAAAATTAATATTGCACTATTCATCAAACTCTCAAATCCTTCATATCAAATTGAGATGATAACTAAGACTCAAGACTAACAGATCATTAGGTACTTGTTGTTACCAATTAAAAACATATCATCCACATACAAAAGATTATAACAAGAATATCACCAAGTCAAGTTTGAAATACACTAAAGGATCGGGTTTTCTTCATACAATCCCAAGTCCCAATATATATCTATCAAACTTTTGACTCCGCATCTTTTGGCATTGCTTCAATTTGTAATTAGATTATTGAACAATGTACTTACATAGCAATTGGACTCCTTTCCTTACATACCTTACAAAATTAAAGTTGCACCATATAAAATTCTTCCTCAACCTCTCTGTGTAGAAATGTTGTCTTTACATCTATATGTTTCATTTTACAATTTAAAAAAATAGCATTCACAAAAAACAATCTAATCAATGCTAACCTAGCAATAGGGGAATTCTATCACCAAAATATATGCCATCTACTTGAGAGAACCTCTTTTCGCCCCAAAAAAATCATATTTCTTGAGTTTTACTTTTACATTGTACTTATTTCTGGACATCCATTTACAATTAGCATGTTTTCTACTAGGAGACAATTCCACTTAGGAAGATGTCTTATTTTTAACTAAGGAATCTATTTTTCATTTATGGACTTCTAGTAATTGATTTAAAGCTATTTAAAAATATAAAATGAAAATCATGTGGACTATACCTTTCAGGTACACTTCTTATTTGATCTAATTTTCTTGAAGTTTGGATTTTTATATTTCCTTTTATTTCATCTTCTTTAAAGTTTTTTTGAATTCAGACACGTGTTATCCCTCATCTAATTCAACATATACCTTTTTAGGCTCTTCACACACACACACACACACACACACACACACACACACACACACACACACACACACACACACACACACACACACACACACACACACACACACACACACACGCATGCACGCATGTTATTTAGCTTCACAACCAAATATATGCAGATATCGAAAATATGTCTTATTAGTAAGACATGTTTCTTAAAGATTTTTATCGATAAGAATTACTACCCTCTATAATTTCTTCTCCAAACCTAAACCAATCAATATAATTCTAGTTAAAATTTAATGTTTGTAGACCATAAATATCAACTAACCACCCCCTTTTTTTTCAAACCATCGAATACTTTCTCAATATATTTTAATTAATATGTGAATACATTTCCAAATAAAAATCTAAAGATGAAAAAGATATTAATAATTTAAATTAATCAATGATAAATAACTATAAACTATTGTTGGAGAATTCATCCAACCACCACAACTACCTCCAAGATAGGACCCTCTTAATTGGATTATCTCCAACAATTGGACCCCTCTTAATTGATGACTCCTTTAATAAATTCAAATTTCATACATATATTTTAATATTCTTTATTTTGTGAAAACAGTTCCACTTGAATTGTCCCTTTCAATCTCCACGGTAATGATGCAATTTATTCCTGGCCAGATAGAAAGGGACTTCCTTATTTACTCAATGCAAACATTGTGAAAAGTGTCCCATGTAGGATGACCCTTATATTACTTTCCCTTTTACGTGTATTCCTCTTATCATTGCTCCTTTCGCCACTAATTTATTTAAGTACCGCAGTAACTTACCTTCCTCCTCTTTTTTTTTTTGGACACCTGCTCAATCATATCTTAGTGCTGCGTTTTCTCTTTACAACGAAACCCTTTGACTGTCATCCAAACAAAGCCAAATTAGTGACTGTAATAATTTCATCCGCAAATTTTGTATTGACAGAAGCCGAAATCCTTAGTGAAGATGAGATTGTTAGGAAATCACAGATTATGCAGTAATGAATATGCAGAAAGTTGAATAACAAAATAACAGTTTACAGAAATAGAGATAAATGAAATATACAAAATACCAAACAAGTAAGAGAAGAACACCAGATTTACGTGGTAAAACTGCAGTTGAGTGTTTAAGAAAACATCTACGGTGTAAGATATAAAGCTTTATTAACCTAAGATGAACAGATTACATGCGAACTCTTTAATTTTCGTTTCAGGGGCTCCGCCTCGAACTACCGCCAGAGGGGACTCCCTAACATGTCACCACCCCCTCTGGACCCCTTGCGATAAGAATGGGGTGGACCCCCTTTAAAAAGTGAGGTACAAGCCACACCACAAAAAAATCCAAAATTTAACTTAGTTGGCACATATCTAACAAAAATTGAACTGCAAATTATAAAGACTGCATGATAATGAAGATATCTGTAATTTAAAAAAATTATGAATATAAGTTAATAATTCAAGAATTTAATTGTAACTACGAAAATTGTAAGAAATTTACCTTGAAAGCCTTTACAATAATCTTCTCTCAAATGGGGCTGCTACAGAATTTATAACAGAAAGCTAAACTATTGCAAGGTGGTGTCAACACTAAGGATTCTTACACACTCACTGGTCTAGCTCTTTGTTTCTCAAACTCGCTTCTTAGTTCCTTCCTTAATAGCCTTCGATAAGACATTGACTCGTCTTTCTTCATTTCAAATTTCCTTTTTGAACCATCTCCTCAGCCCACTCAAAAATTAATTTTAATTCTTCTCATTAATAACATCGAGCTACCCACATCTAGTGGTCGAGAAATCAAGCTAGAAAAAAATAGGTCATCTGCTCGGTCGACACTTTGTCCACGTATGCTATATGTTGGTCTCCACTACTCTGTTTATTTGATCTTCCATGTAATCCTTCATTTTCCAAACGTCGCGCAATGACCTTCAAAAAGGTCCGTGCACTCCTTTCTCTATTGGGCATTCCTCACGTGCCACCTTTGCAACTTATTAAAATTCTTACAAACTATAAAATATTATGCATAATCATTGTGTGTGTCCTTCCTCGCAATCTTGTTGTGTATCATTTCTATAGTGCATTTTACAACATATAAAGAATATTGTGCAAAAACTTCTATGCAATATCATACAATTGTCATATATTTTGTTTGCATCTCTTTTTTTACCTTATGTTCCATTACAAACTATAAAATATTATGCATAATCATTGTGTGTGTCCTTCCTCGCAATCTTGTTGTGTATCATTTCTATAGTGCATTTTACAACATATAAAGAATATTGTGCAAAAACTTCTATGCAATATCATACAATTGTCGATATATTTTGTTGCATCTCTTTTTCCTTATGTTCCCTTCCTAACCTTGTGTGCATTGAAATTTAGTCAAAATTATGAAGTTGTGCAGAGTTCTAGCCTCATGGCTAGTATTATACTAGTCTCCACACCCCTTAACCTCTTTCTAAGGTTTGTAGCCACACTCTGATACCACTTGATGCACAATCTATTTGACCTTGCTATAGCATCGTGCATTGGAATAGAATCATCATTTAAGACAAGTTCTTCTATTACCTTGACACCTTAATGACATATACAATAATTTTTCATTAAATGGGATTGTTATAGAGTTTATAAAAAAAATCTAAACTATTCTAAGGTGGTGTCAACACTAAGGACTATTGACACTAAAATTTTTCTCAGTAATTCGTATTTAATTAATGTATATATTGTTAATGGTAGGTTGTTAAGTGTAGTTAATAGTAGTGTCCACTAGAAGTTAACATTGCTCACCACTAAAGTACATCACAGAAGGTATAATGTAACTAGTAGATATTCCAATCAAAGTACATTAGGAGATGTTAAAGTGGTATTCAATTGTAAAAGATAAATATTTTTCATAAACGGTCACAATAATATAAAAGTGTCAAAGGTCATCCTAATAGGTAAGTAGGGTCTACATGGTCATAAATTAGAAACATTATATTTGTATTAATGACAAAAGAGTGATGTTATAAATATTTTGAATATTTTATTTGTATTTTGAGATAAAGTTTAGAAAAGGTAGAATTTAAATGATAAGGTTTTTCCTATCCTAAGTGATAAGCGCCCTACATGTAAAGATAAGAGTTGACATATGTAAATGATTGGGTAGAAGAGATTTCTTATTTTATCTTAGAGATAGGGTGGATAAGCTCTAGAGTGATATAAATAGAGAGTCTCCCCTCATTTAAGACATAAGAAAGTTGTGAGGATTATTATATGCAAGTATTAAAGATTCCATATCCTTGTGCAGGTGTTTTAAGGAAGCCATCAAGAGGCATAATTGTGATGTTTCTCCCAGAATTACTGTTGGAAATGCAAGCGAAGTTGGTAACACTCATTGTAGTTCTTGGGTGATACTCTAACAATATCTTGTTAATAATATAATTTCTATTTATATTTTAGTTCTCTTGTTATCCTTCATATTATATTTGATGGCATTTTTGTGGTTTGCATGTTATTATGTTTGTAGATTAATACCACCAAACCAAAACTTTTGCATTTCTATAACAATCATAGCATGAGGAATTCATGATAGAATATTATCATAGTGCCAAATTTGTGTTGACATTTGGGTTCCATTGTTAAGATATTCCTCATTGGTGAATATTTTGGAGTGCTATTCTCGATTAACCAACAATTCCTTGAATGGAAATTATTTAATGCAAGGGATTCCTCTTACCATTGCTCCTTTGGACACTAATTTATTTAAGTGTCATAGTAACTTACCTTCTTTCTTTTTTCTTTTTCGACACCTACTCAATCACATCTTAGTGGAAAGTTTTCTCTTTACAACGAAACCCTTTACGGGTTTGGGGGAATTCATCAAAACAAAGTCAAATTAGTAAATTTTACAATTTCATCTAGCAAATTTTATATTGACAGAAGCAAAAATCTTGAGTAAAGATGAGATTTAGATGTGTAAATTGCAGATGCTTCGTGATAATGGAGGTATCTGTGATTTAAAAAATTATGAATATAAATTAATAATTCGAGAACTTAATTATAGCTATGAAAAGTGTAAGAAATTTACCTTGAAATCCTTAATGACATCTACAGTAATCTTCTCTCGAACGGGGCTGTTACATAGTTTATAATAGAAAGCTAAACTATTGCAAGGTGGTGTCAACACTAAGGATTCTTACATGATCATTTGTCTATCTTCCTTACTCAAAGTCGCTTTCTAGTTTCTTCATCAAGATAATTCAATAGGCCCTAAATGAGACATTAGATCAAATTTTATACGTGCTTGGTCCCACTTTTTCTTCATTTCAAATTTCCTTATGGAACTATTTTCCCATAGGAATATATCCATGGTAGCTATTTTGCAATCTTTTGTTTGTGTGGCATCTACCCATTTTGTTAGATAGTATGTTGATGTAATTATATATCATGTTGGTTCTTTGTATAGTAGGATTGATTGGACCCACAAATTCAATTCTCCATTTAGCAAATGGTTCTTGCATGGTTACAGGTATTTAAGGAATTGTGTCACACTTGTTCAATTTTCTAAAACGTTTGTATTGGTCACATGCCTTGGCGTATTCCTTAGCATCTTTCAACAAAATTTGCCACCAAAGCCATGTATTAAGATTTTTCCATGTGGTTACATCACCAGTGTAGTGGCATCCTATAATCCCTTCATGCGCCTCGTTCAAAATATCTATCCTTTCATGTGTCATTACATATTGCCACAAGATCTCATCCACAGGGGTTCATTAGCTAGGCAATATCCTAGCATGTGGGTTCATATTGAGGTAATTAAAATTAATAAAAGTAAAGTCAATATATCGGTAGACATGAGGGGGTGAAAGGGTTTAATTTATTCATATTCTGAATCAGGTATTGGGGGTAGGTTAGATAAGCGGGCCAAAGGAAAGCGAGTTTTAATTTTAATATAAAACTAAAACATTTGAACCCTAGTTTTTAGAACTAAATACCTTAACATTGCAATTTAATGAGTGTGGTCATAATTTTATAATATCTTTTTGAATAAAGAAATCTCAATTAAGAGATTCTTAACCAAGAAATAATAAGATGGTAGAAAACTAGGATTGAGTATGCTTTTCAACACAAGTGATATTATTTCATCATTTGAATTATTTGAAGAACTATTAATAAATGATTAAAGATTTACATTTATAAGGTAATTTGTAAGAGGTCTTGAATGGCTTCAAAATATATTTCGAAAGAAAACACATATTGAAAAAAATTGAGTGAGAAATATGATATATTTTCTGTTCAATAGATTAGCGTAGAAATAAAAAGGGGTAAATAAAATTATCATGGAAAAATGGGTAAGTAAGGTACATGGAAAAAATAGGGGGTATTTTCATTCTAATAATATAACAGGAGGGGGTATTATCAATTGAATAACTAGAGGTAAAAATTAGATTTGAGGGTATTCTTTAATACCCTTCGAACGCACGTGCTATACCATATTTTTACTAAGTGAACCCCCCATGATCTCATCACACCCCATCTTGTAGAGTTGTTTCCCTATTAGTTGGTATGACTGTAATAGTTAAATGCTTCCTTTGGCTCATTGTATAGTTCTCTAACGCGACTCCTTGTTGTAGAAAATAAGTTTTGTCTTCCAATTCATCAAGAGTACTTTGTATTTCAAACAATTTTGCATCTTGCATTCCTTTTTCAATTGGTTATACCCTTTCATCTTTCTTAATGCAAAACAAATGATCATGTTATGCATTATTTTTTCCTAGTTTTACAACCGCCAAAAATTGGAACTCTTGAAAAATTATAGTCCATTTACAAATCCTCTCATGCAAGACTGCTTTATTCACCAAGTGTTTAAGAGCCATGTGATTCGTAGATATAAAAAATGGAGTTTCCAAAAGATAGTGTCTAAATTTTTACAAAATAAAAAGGATAGTCCACATTCTCTTCTTCTAGTTGCACAAATATTTCTCAAACAATAGTTCTTCATGTGTTTATGTGCTCATGGAATGGTGTATTCTAATCTAGGAATTGTAAAATGGGAGCTTCTATTGATTCATCCTTCAATTGTTTAAATGCATGTTTTTGGTCTGCACCCCACTCAAATTCTTCTATTCTTCTTATAAACTTTTCTAATGGTACTAAAAATTTTGTAGTCTTTGATAAATTTTCTATAACATTTTCAATGTCCTATGAATGTGTGGGCTTCTTTTTTTATTTTCAGCAGCTCAGGATGAATTATTAATATGAATTTATATGGATCCATCCACAATGCATCCTTGCATATTATATGTCCTACCAATGTACCAAATTGTTTTGTGAACCCATAATTCTTTAAATCGATGAAAATATGTAAATGTCTTTAGTGCTCAAACATTAGTCTCATATTATGACAATGATCTTGTACAAAGTCATAAACTATCCAATCGTCTAGGTATATTTGAAGAAACTTCAATATTAAATCTTCAAATGCAGTAACAATGATGTATAAAAAGACCGCACGTATGTTTCTAAGTCTAAATGACATGTTTATATAGGAAAATGATGCCCATTTGGTCATAGAAATTGTCTTCATGCCCTATCTTCCTCTATAATTTTGACTTAATGATATCCATAGAATCCATCTTGTGGTGGTTCCCTTCGGCAAGTATATTATTAAACAATTAATTTGTGTTTTTTAGGTTGCGTATAAACTTTTATTTCATTGATGAAATCTCGTACATTTTCACTTACACTGAAAGATAGTCGATTTTGTGTATTTTTATTACTTATCCTTCCAATCCATTTTTCAATAGTGTTAGGCTCTTGGATAATTGGAAACTTTGACACGATTGTGATCATTCCACATTCTCGCCCTAACAGTTCATACAAATCATCCACCCAATTGTCACATGCCACATTAGTTGTATCCGACATCGATTGGTTATAACCTCACATGATTTCACATTCTAGTGTTGATTTAGAATTTTCTAGCCATGTACCTTGTATGATGTATATGCTCTCCAAGTCTTCATATTCTTCCACATTTTCCACATATGGTGCCCTTTGTGTTGGGTCCATTGTAAAGGTTACACATTGGGTTCCACTCTCAAAATTGATATACCTTTTGTTGAATTGTAAGTTAGCATGAAATTGGCATAACACCAAAGCCATCCTAGTAGAGATGGAAAACTATTTGCTTCCAACAGTGGTATTACTTTGAAATCTTCACGGAAATTCACTCCCATTAT
Organism: Taxus wallichiana var. yunnanensis; assembly: GCA_018340775.1. Classification (NCBI taxonomy): domain Eukaryota; kingdom Viridiplantae; phylum Streptophyta; class Pinopsida; order Cupressales; family Taxaceae; genus Taxus; species Taxus wallichiana. The sequence continues at coordinate 994,342,951 of CM031239.1, forward strand.
AATAATGATGGCATTCTTTAGGATCCCTATAGGAACGCACATGTTTTGTTTTCCATAAACAATACATGTGGATGTGATGCAATGCTAGTCACCCCATTTTATTCAAAGCATCCATAGTGAGTATATTAAATTTTGTGCATGTGTTGACAATGAGGACATTCATGTTGCAACCATACATGCATGCATGCATCAATTAGTATTTTTCTATCATATCCCTCCATATTTTTTGATTTCACATTCTTATTTGGTTCCTTCCCCAATTTTTTTCCTAACACTATCTTGTGTAATTTATGCGTCAACTATTGTCTGGTAGCGATATTGTTTGCTCTATGCACAACAATTTACAAACCTCCTGGAACTCATTTTCCTTGACTCCATCTTCCTCATAATATGCAAGCATTTAATTTCACAACCTTTCTTCATCTATGAGGAACTCTATCTATCCTTGAATTTCTCGCACCAAGTATTTTTCTTCTTGGAGGATTTCCCTCTATTTCCTCCCATCAGGATACAATTTCTCAATATTGATAATTGCTAATTTCATTTTATCCAAAGATAAATCTTTGGCATGCGCAACGGTGCAAGTCATTACTTGTAACGTAGCTAAAGGTTGCTTTGTTGGAATAGAATTTGAATTAGCTTCGTCCCCTTTTCTCATTCTCATGCCCTTTTCTCCTTTACCTTCATGAGTGCATACAGATTTGGGAAATATTCTACCTTGTGCTCCTTTCGACAATGTGTACTAAATGGAAATATTGGTTAATCATGTTAGTAATGGTCTATCGACCAACAGTTGTAACAAGTTTTGGGTATAAATCTTCCACCTCCATGACCTTCTCGTCCTCGACCAATTTTACCTTACCCATAACCACCACATCCTTCATTAGTATTGTCTAGTGCAGCCCAATGAAGTCCAAATGACCAGACTTCATGGATTTGATCAATGATGCAAAAGTTTCATGTGTTATGTGTATGTGCACTACATATCTTATAATTAGTAAGTACTTTTTCCTACTTGACGCGATGTAATAGGGGCAGTTCTGAGCATTATGTTCTCCTTCAAATATTTGATAATCTAGAAGCATGGCTTACATACATGTATTTATGGTGTGGCATTTGACCTCAAAATTGGTACACCTCATCCCATTGTGGGTTTCTCTTGAATTTTTTCCTATCAATTTATCTAGCTGGGTCACCATCGATGTGATATTATTCTTCCATGAATTGGCCAATTGTAGACACCAAGTTTTCATCACCCGAATCCTTCCTTTGATATACACATTATTTAATTAAATCCTATCATTATATCAATATCCTAAGTCACATCCCCTTATCCGGTAAACTAAATTTGTATGCCCTCATAAATTACTATCTACCCATCCTAAATTACATTTATCTATCCTAAACTATCTAACCGTCTCAAAACAACCTCAAACCCATTTTATCTTAACACCCTAACCTACCCACCTTAACCTTAACCTCCTCCTAACCATTTTCTATCTCAATTTACCCAAAAAACCTTTTAGGAAGTGGTTTTAACCATTTCCTAAATGTTCTCCCAAAATTTCCGGATCGCTAATGATTCTAACCAATTGCCAACGATTATAAAAGGTAGTTTTTGATCATTTACAAAAGATCTTTAGAATATTTTTCATGACTCTTGCACTTTGTTTTTTGACCCAAAAACGTATCTCCATCACTCTAGAGGTTATCAAAGCCTTGCATCAACCTCAAGTTCTTGCAAAAATTCATTTGAAGAAATTTTTCATCAATCATCTTCATAGGAACCTCAACAACTGGTCATCAACTTCAGTCAGTTTCATCCAACGTTTGGAGGCATTTTGCAACTTATCTCAACATCACAAGGTATTGTTTTGTTTCATTTCATAAAACATCAAAAGAAATAAAAAATAATTATTCAAAACATTTGTTTATAATTTATAAAAAAGTTTATGATTTTCAAAATAATCGCCAATGATTATGTGAATTACCCACGATTCTCTTGGATCGCTAGTGATCCTTCCAAATCATCTGTGATTCCTCTAAATCACCTGCGATCCTTGTTAATTTGCTCTACTTTAGATGACAGTACCTGGTTGGTCCCATCCTATTACAAGTATCTATGACCTTACAATAGTTCAACAACCCTTCTTCTACGAACAATACAACATCCTTCAAAAATTTAATTTGTGCGCAATTCGATTTTCCACTGACATCAAAGACATTGAAGATCATTTAAATTCCTTCACGAGATCCAAAAATAAATAGTGGAATTTTGGTACCATTACTTTGAGTCTATCCAGATTGCTTCCACTCTCGCATGGGCCACATTTGAAGTTGCATAGGACTTACACTTCGATATTCGAGTTCTAAAGCTTTTTATCCATTATTGATCCATGTTTTTCATTTACAGATCTTTATCATTATTGTGATTTATTTTAATTATATTAAAATGGATTGACATCCTCCAAGGAATTCTCTTTGGATTCCCAGAATTGGCCTTTTCCGAGTAGCTCATTATCCCATTTATCTAATCCATTTTGTTTATATGTCTCTGATATGCAAGTCTCTTCATTAAGTAGAAGGAGGAGTGTGTTGTCCATTAAGCATCAATATTCATCACCCCATTGTCTTCCGAGGTCAGTTTTTTTGTTATTTAATTTTATTAAGTTAAATTTGGAAAGAAAAAACTCTCTAGTACATTCTAACATGCCTTGTGGGGCCTCAGTTCCCTTTTTATTATTTAAAATTAATTTATATTCATCATATGCCTTTTTCTCTGTAATCGTTAGCGATCGGGTCAAATTGCCAACGATTTTAGTGCATCTCCAATGATTCGTTTAAATCACCAATGACCTCTATGATTTTGTTATTACTCAAAAAGTCAGCCTTTAATATCCATTTTCTTTTTGTTTTCCATCTTCTTCTAACCCTTGCATATTTTATTCCTTGGGATGTTTTTCTTGTTGCACTAATTTTTTTAAAAAAATCAAAAATTAAAAATGAAGCATTTACAAGTCCGCCATCCACCTTTCTTTTTCTTTCAAAAGCATTGCATTTTGTTTATTGTTCCCATCAAAATCAACGTTTATTTTGGATCTAAAATGAAAATCTCATTCCTTCCTGATTGCATAGTCTAATGAGGAGGTTAACAAATTGCATTCACTTAACTTTCCCTACTCACAACTATATCACATCAAAAACAAACTGAGTCTAAAAACTTCTACCAAAGTACACCCACTTGGATTTCATCATCAAGGGGATAAGCCAACTCAGTGTTCTGGCCCAATATAAAGAAGTTGATGGGTGGTTTATTGGCTAAGCACCTAACTCCCTTACCGTTGTGGAACCTTGAAGCGAGGGGGTAGACCCAAATACCAAGTCCCATACCAACACCAATAAAGATTCGGGCCTCACATACCTTTGGGTATATCAAGGACTCCAACCTTAAACATCACCTAAAACCATAGACAACCATTTCCTAGGACCCCATCAACCACTATTCACATTTCACCTTTCTTTTAAATAATTGAGATAATTAAAAACTTCATTTTCTTGATTTGTTTATTGTTTGTAATTCACAATCTAGATTCATTTTTCATTTCAGGTAATTGTTTATTTTCATGGTTTTTACTAGAAAAAAATCATGTTTAGTAAGAACCATGGAAATGTAAATAATTACCTTGAATATAAGTTAATTATTTAAGAACTTAATTGTCGCTACGAAAAATGTAAGAAATTTACCTTGAAATCCTTAATGACATCTGCAATAATCTTTTCTTGAATGGGGCTGCTACAGATTTTATAACAAAAAGCTAAATTATTGCAAAGTGGTGTGAACACTAAGGATTCTTACGGGGTCATTTGTCTCTCTTCCTTGCTCAAACTCACTTCTTAGTCCCTTCCTTAATAGCTCCTTCAATAGCCCCCAAATGAGACATTAGATCGTCTTATATGTGCTTGGTCCCACTGTTTCTTCATTTCGATTTTCTTCTAGAACTATTTTCCCATAAGAATCTGTCCATGGTATCTATTTTCCAATATTTTGTTGGCGTCGCATCTACCCATCTTGTTAGATAGTATGTTGTTGTAATTAGTGCTCTAGTTTTTGCATAATAGGATTGATTGGACCCAAAAAGTTAGTTTTCTATTTAGAAAATAGTTCTTGCATGGTTATGGGCATTAAAGGAGTTGTGTCATACTTGTTGGGGTTTTTCAATTGGTTGTATTGGTCGCATGACTTTGCATATTCCTTAGAATATTTAGAAAAAATTGCCACCATAGGCATATATTAAGAAGTTTCCTCATGGTTTCATCACCAGCGTAGTGGCCTCCTGCAATACCTTAATGTGTGTCACGTAAAATATTTTGCCTTTCCTGAGTCATTACACATCGCCACAATATCTCATCATGCTCCATATTGTTGAGTTTTTCTCCTATTGGCCAGTATGGTGTGACTTTAAGAGTTAAATGCTTCCTTTTACTCATTATATAGTTCTCCAGTGCGACTCTAGGCTGTAGAAAATACCTTACGTCTTCCAATTCATCAAGATTACTTTGTATTTGAAACAATTTTGCATCTTGCATTCCTTATCCTATTGGTTCTAGCCTCTCGTTAGTCTTTATGCACAAAAAATAATCCGGTTCTACATTATTTTTCCCAGTTTTACAACCATCTAAAATTAGAACTCTTAAAAAGGTATAACCCATATATAGATCCTCCCATACAAGAATAGTTTATTCACCAAGTGTTTAAGAGATATGTGATCCGTAAAGAGAAAAAATGGGGTTGCCAAAAGATAGTGTCTAATTTTTTAAAGTGCATAAACCATTGATATGAGTTCTCTCTATGTTGTGGTATAATTTCTTTATGCATGTGCAAATTTACAGCTTGAAAAATATATCGGATAGTCCAAAGTCCCTTCTTCTAGTTGCACCAATATTTCTCCAACAGTTCCTCATGTTTCTATGTGCACATGGTATGGTGTATTATAATATAGGAATTGTAAAATGAGAGCTTCTATTAATTTCTCCTTCAATTGTTCAAGTGAATTTTTTTTGTATGTACCCCACTCAAATTCTCCTATTATTCCCAATAGCTTTTCCAATGGTGTTTGCAATTTTTTTAGTCTTTTATAAAATTTCTATACCATCTGCAATGTCCTAAGAATGTGTGGGTTTCATTTTTTATTTGCAGCATCTTGAGATGAATTATTACTATGATTTTAGATGGATCCACCAACAATCCATCCTTGCATATTATATGTGCTAACAATATACCAAAGAGTTATGCGAACACACACTTATTTAAACCGAGGAACGTATGTAAATGTCTGTAGTGGTCAAACATTAGTATTAATTTATCACAATGATCCTATACCAAGGCATAGACCATCCAATCGTCTAGGTATACATGAAGGAACTTCAGTATTAAATCTTCAAATGTAGTTACAACGATGTGCTAAAAGGCTACATGTATGTTTTTAAGTCTGAATGACATGACTGTATATGAAAATGAACCCCATTCGATAACAAAACTTGTCTTTTACCTATATTACTTTTTTATTTTAACTTGATGATATCCATAGAATACATCTTGTGTTGGTTCCCTTCGGAAAGTATATTAAAAAAATAATTTTTCATTTTTTAGGTTGTATATAAACTTTTATTTCGTTGATGAAATATCGTACATTTTCACTTGCACTGAAAGCTAGTGGGTTTTGTGTGTTTTTATTACTTATACTTCCAATTTTTTTTTCCAATAATGTTAGGCACTTAGATAATTGAAAAATTTGACGTGCTTGTAGTCATTCCACATTCTCACCCTAACTATTCATACAAATCATCCGCCCAATTTTCACATGCCATGTTAGTTGTATCAAAAATTGATTGGTCATAACCCCATATGATTTCACCTTCTAGTGTTGGTTCATAATTTTCTAGCCATATATCTTGTATGTTGTATATGTGCTCCAAGTCTTTGTATTCCTCCACATTTTCCACATACAGTGCCCTTTATTTTTTGGTCCATTGTAAAGGTTACACACGGGGTTCCACTCTCAAAACTGACACACCTTTTCTTGAATCATAAGTTAGCATTATTGGCATAACATGAAGGACTTATTTCCTAGTAGAGATGGAAAATTGGCTGCTACCACCAGTGGTATTACTGTGAAATATTCATGGAACTTCATTCCCATTATACTAATGATGGCATTGTTTAGGATCCCTATAGGAACTACCTATGGTTTGTTTTCGTTAAACAATACATGTGGAAATGGATCAATGCTAGTCACCCTATTTTATTCAAAGCATTTATAGTGAGTATATTAACTTCTACACATGTGTTGACCATCAGGTCATTAATGTTCCAACCATCTATACTAGAATAAATTAGTATTTCTCTATCATATCACTCCATCTTTTTTTTATTTCACATTCTTCTTGGGTGCCTTCCGTAAATATTTTCCTAACATTATATTCCATAATTTATGTGTCAACTATTGTCCTAGTAATAATACTATTCCCTCTATGCACAGTAGCTTGCAGAACTCATGGAACTTGTTTTCGTTGACTCTATCTTCCTCAGAATATTTAAGAATTTCATTTTACAACCTTGCTTCATCTATGAGCAATTCTATCTATCCTTGAATTTCTCATATCAAGTCTTTTTATTTTTGGAGTATTTCCTTCTATTTCCTCTCATCGGGATATAGTTTCTCAATATGGATTTTTGATAGTTTCATATTATCCAAAGATGAATCTTTAGCATGTGCAATGGTGCATGTCATTACTTCTAACTTAGCTAAAGGTTGTTTTGTTTGAATATATTTTGAATTAGCTTCCTCCACCATATTGCACAAAATATCAATCATTCTCATGCCTTTCACTCCTTTTACCTTCATGAGAGTTTATATATTTGAGAAATATTCTACCTTGTGCTCCTTATGACAATTTAAATAGAATGAAAATGTTGGGTAATCATGTTAGTAATTGTATAGCAACCCACACTTGTAACAAGTTGTGGGTATAAATATTCCACCTCCATGACGTCCTCTTTATCAACCATTTCTACCTCATCCATATTCACCACATCCTTCATTAGTATTGTATAATATAGCCTAACAAAGTCATAATGACTAGGCTTCATGAATTTGATGAATGATACAAAATTTTGATATGTCATGTGTATGTGCATTATATATCTTGTAATAAGTAAGTACTTTTTCCTCCTTGGCGCGATGAAATAGGGGGAATTTCCAAGCATCATGTCATGCTTCACATATTTCATAATCTAGAAGCATGGATTTAATGTTTCTACGTAGATATGTATTTCTGGTGTGGCCTTTAACCTCAAAATTGGTACACTTGATCCCAGTTTGGGTTTCTCTTGCATTGTTTGCTATTAATTTCTCTAGCTAGGTCACCATGGATGTGATATGTGCTTCCATGAATAGGTCGATGACCGTATCAATATTACCAAATGTTTTCGATGGAAATGTTTCTTATAAATCTTCCTGGGCGTTTGTGAAGGTCTTGTATAATAGTGCATGTTTGAATGGAATTTGTAGTCCCCCTACAAACCACTAGATGTGTCCGATGGGATGTATCTCATATGAAATTTTGGAAATGTGTGTCTTGAAACACACATCATAATCAAACACAGTCTCATTGAATCCTTTATTAATTTCCTTGAGCACCAAAATCCTTTTATTCTCAAACTCTGGCATATCAAATTCTTTAAGAATGTGTAGACACAAAATCACGCACTTTGGGTATCTATCTAATCTTGATCACATAATACTATTCATAGGATTCCTATGTAAGAAGAGTACTAATGAACCCGTGTATTTGGTCATATTTCTTTTCTTTCAGTTTCATTTTTTGGTTTTATACACCTTCTTTCCCAATTTTACCTCCGACCCTTCAATTTCTCAGAGTCTGGACACCAGGGCCCAACTAGGATGCCAGCATCAAGCACCCCTATCCCCTCTGGGTGCACTCTATCTCTTTGTACTTTACTCAAATATTTTGGGTCCTTTATACTTGTTTGGGCACCTTATCTTTTTGGTAGTCATCCTTTTTGGGGTTAATTATGAAATATAAGTAAAAGGATAATATAAAAATAAAGGTATGTGATCATAATAAGGGACCAAGCACTAAGCATTGAATACAACCACCTAAGGTTACATCCAAAGGCTATTCAAAAGCATTCAAACATCCATTATAAAATCCACTCAAGGTTATGGGAATGCATTCTTATGCATACACTTCTTAGGAGGGTAAGTCTATTCTTTTCCACACACACATCTATTACATCTAGCTACTTGCTCGCTAAGGGCATAATTACACACACACACACACACACACACACCTATAACTAAATTGGGTATAAAATGTAGTGCATCACTTAGTTTTGAATTCCTTATTACAGGTTATCAAAGAACCTTGGTGAACATTGTGTTACATACTAATGACAAAAGGTTAAGGACAACGAACATCTCGTGACCCTGTGGAGGAGGTTTTATGAGGGTTTTAGCAGTCACTGACACCAATAAATAGGTCTATGGAACCCATAGGTGCCATAGTTAAATAATATTGTCAACTCACACATTTTTGGATGCTCTGTGTGACGCTTCTCCTTCTCTGTTGACCTGGTCATCGCTTTGGTACATTCAAGATTAATTGCAAAACAACTAAGTCATCTTATCTCCTCTTTCCAACTAAGGTTTCAATACTTAATTGCTTTATTTTCTTGTGTCTATTTTCTACTTAATTGTTTATTAATTTACTACTACATTGCAATCAAATTTATGAATTTCTCAAAATATTTTCTTAATCATTTTGGTGAACCCAAACTTGATCTAAACACTCCTAGGGTCCTCATACTTATATATTGATTTTATCTTTCTATGATCCTCTCATCATGAGTATCTCTATTAATGATTTCCTTCTCATTAATCATGAATTAAGAGATAAAATTAGAACTCTTGGAGCTACTACTCGCATTCCTGCTGATATTCCTCCAGACATAATATATAACACATTTACAGATGCCTTTTCTTAGGACATTAATTTTCCATCAAATCCTAATTTTTATCTTGCTATTTTCGACAATGATCCACTTTATAAATCATGTTCCAAATTTATAATGTGGGTGTTAAATGCACCATTATTGATAATGGATCTAAGCTCAATCTTTTCATTATGTCATTCCTTCAAAATATCAGTCTTTCTAGTGCTAATGTTAGTCCTTGATGTCTTTCTCTTCACACTTACGATGGTTCTTTTCTCCCATGTATAGGTCATATTACTTTTCCTATCACTATTGGAAAAAAACTATTAATATGGTCTTCTTTGTCATCAACTTCCCAATTCAAGTATAACTTTTTACTTGGTAGACAATGGCTTCATGCCATACGAGATACAGTTCCTTCTACAAGACATTGATGTGTCAAATTATTACATGAGGTGGTAGAATATATAATTCATAGTGATTGTAAACCATTCAAATATTGCAACAATGATACAAATAGTACACTTCTTACTCCAACATCTACTACAACTGATGAATCATAACCTATGGATATTGTGGCTCATTTTCTAGCACTTGAAGGTGATATTTGCATGTTAGATATGACCTCATCTACATCGATGCCTCCCCTTGCTTCTACTACTTCCATGATTCTTTATCAGGGGCCTGTCTAGACTTTAGACGTCATTTCATCTCATACACCATCTCATGAGGAACATCCATTGGCATGGCCTCCATTTACATGTACGTTTTTAATGAATGACTCTTCTTGGAAGCACATTCGATTTGATCCTACTTGTTCCAATGTTATATGCACACATGATGGGTTGACTTGCTTAGGATTTGCAGTTGACAACACAATTCCTCCACCTCATGATCATCATCTCTACCATGGATTTGTTTGCATTATCGTTGCTTATAGTCTTTGAGTCTTTTATCTCACAGTATTTCTTGCATGTGCTCCCCATACTCATCCACCTACACTTGGAAAATCTTAGATTGATTACATTGGGTGAACATTAGATCTCGATCATACTGATGTATCATTTCCCATGTCATTTGGTTGTGTTTTCATCAACAATGATTCATTTCTTGGTTATTCACAAAATCTTAGTCATTGGTATGCCCACGGTTTTCCATTTCATCCCTTCACCGATGAAGAATATGCTATAGGAAAGTATAATTTATGCCTCAATGGCTCCTTACTTGATCTACGTGACACAATTTCTTATCAAGTCTCTGATGCATCTCCATTTGGTTTTGATCATGAAAATGACGACCTCTTAGATGACATTAATTGATCATGTTCATCATCACACACGTTGGGTGCATATTTCATCATGATAATCATTTCTATACCCTTTTACTCATCATGAATCAGGTGCACATGTTCCTTTTTCACATTTTTACACTTTTAGAGACTTTATTACATACTTTTTGTACATTTTGATCATGTACACACGTATTTTACTACTTGTTCGTTCTTCTCTTTTGCAGGTCTGTCTTTATGGGAAGTGGTAGTCACACACTTCAATTATAACACATCAAAAACACATCGACAAATATATACATCAACAATATGTACAATTGAGACATCTACACATGCATTTCCACCCTAATTTTATTTTCATCATCACTTTTTGCACTTTCTCCTCCTTAGCATCCACACTTCACATTTTTATCAATCCACGATTTTTCTTGTCTCTCTCGGCACACCTTTTCATCACCGATATAAATAGTTAGCAGGTACACATCTATTATATACTTTATGTTATCAAGAATTTACTCAACAACATAATTTCAAGAAAAATATAGACATAAAATCACGCACTTTGAGTATATATCTAGTCCTGATCACATACTTCAATTCATATGATTCCTAAGTAATAAGAGTACTAATAAACCCATGTATTTGGCCATTTTTCTTTGCTTTGTGTTGCCTCTTTTGGTCTTACACACCTTCTTTCCCAAACTAACACATGACCCTTAAATTTATCTTAGTCTAGACACCATCGCTAGGAGTTGCCATCCCCTTTAGGTGCCCCCAAACTATTTATACTTTACTCACATCTTTTGGGTCCTTTCTAACCATTTGAGCATCTTATATTTTTGGTAGTGGCCTTTTTGGGGTTAAGTATGAAATAAAAGAAAAGGAATCATATAAATATAAAGTTATGTGATCATAAATAAGGCACCAAGCACTAAGCATTAACTATCACCACCTAAGGTTGCAGCCAAAGGCTATTCAAGAGCATTCAAACATCCATTCTAACATCCATTCAAGGGCAAGGGACTACATTATTTTGCATATACGTCATAGGAGTGAAAGTTTATTCTATTTCATGCACACATCTATTACATTTATTTACATCTAGCTACTTGCTCGCTATCAAGTGTGAAACACACAAGAGACACCTAGGGCACAATTCCACACATACACACACACAACGAGAACTACATTGGGTCTGAAATGTAGTGAAATTATCAGTAATGCATTCCTTATTATAGGTTATCAATGACCTCATAGATCATTGTGCGGCATACTAGTGACCAAAGGAGAAGGATAGTGAACATATCGCGACCCTACGAAGGAGGTTTTCTAAGGTTTTTAGAAGTCACAGGCACCCAACAATAGGTTAAGGGTGCCCACAGGTGACCTTGCCCCGTTCCAGGTACCCCATTCCTTGTAGATCGTCATCTCAGACATTTTTCTTAGTCTTTCTGTAGCTCTTCTCCCTCTCTATTCACCTAGTCATCACTTTAGCACAATCAAGGATTAATTGTGGAATAATTAAGTCATCTTATCTCCTCTTTGCAACTAGGGTTTTAGTACATAATTTCTTAATTTGCTTGGGTTTATTTTATACTTAATTGTTTATTTATTTACTGCTACATAGAACTCAGATTTAGGCATTTATTTCCATATTTTCTTAATAAGAATGGAACCTTTAGTTTATCCTAATCCACTTTGCATCTTGTAATGGATCATGTTTCATATACCATGTATGGGTGCATCAAGCTATGTTTTCATGAATTAGCTCACTCTTTTTCGAATAAATTATCCCCTTTGATCAATAGATAATTTCACACTTCTGGACATATTCCGTAGAATTTATGATACCATGGTACTTTGGTAAGTGCAATGAAATCTCATAGAATATATTTGGTGCAACTACTTGTTGTGCGGTATTCACAACTCAGTATCTTGGCCTATCATATTAGTTGTTGGAGCTACATTTCCACTCCCACTTTCACTAGTAGTTGAGATATTATTTCCAATGATATGATGTGTTGTTGCATTTTCTTGCATGTCCATTGATGTTGGTGTTGTTGTATTGGAACTCATGTCAAATATATATGCTTTCAAAATATTGTGATTGAGTTGTATTTTATCTAGAGTTGGTATTAGTGATTGTAGAAAATACATGAAACAACTATTTGAAGTCTCTTTCTCCTTATGTTTTCAAATTTCTCATCATTATCACTTTTAATTAGTATTGTTCTCTTCTATTAAATGGCCCAATTGTATGAGAAGGAATGATAGGCTAGATTGACATACCATCAACATTATACTTCCCGTCATCATCCTCTGGATCTCTTATCGAATCTTAGTGGAGTGTTACTTCTCCTCTATGTTCCATCTCCTCACTTCATTCACCCTACATTCACCAATGTTTTTGTTTATCCCCTGTAGATCCTAGAGTTGAGTTCTAGAGATGCAAGAGATAATATTTCTCTAATACCTTACACCTTCGTTCTTCAAATTGCATCCTCCTTAGGGTGTGATCATTCAGAGAATCCTTGGCATAATGTCAAGTTCATAGAAAAATGTCTCATATAATGCATCATAAAGGTTTTATTTTACCCAAGTTTTGGCGAACAATCTTTTTGGATAAGATGCTTTTGTGAAAAGGCATATTCAACTGTGTGTAGTCAATCCTCAATGATCTATTATATTAAATGGATCATCTTCTTTCCATGTCATCCTTACATGTTCACGAAAGTACCAACAACAGAACCAAAATGTTGCATGTCTAGATGTACTTTTACTTAGTAATCATGTGCACAAGATTATGCTAACCAAGAAGTGCATGTTCCCTACCCTTCATACCGGCCTATCACATCGTAGTGTAATGTAGGTCACGCTCACCCAAAGTGTGGAAGGTTTCTATGTTCCATCAAGGTTAGCACAATTGAAGTGGTTAGTTAACAAATAAAAAAACTTGAATACATAAGTGCTTTAACATAAAAAAGTAGAAAATATAATTATTGACAAAATCACATGTTACTCATATATTAATTAACACTTTCACAATTACATTGATGGAATTATAGTGACCTACAGACTTAAACGATATTAGTAGTAAGCTCAAAATATACAAATCCTTCTCCCTCAAACTCTCACACACACCTCCTATAATGGATCATTCATGGGTAATTTATACTAGTAGGGAATTTGCCTTCTCTAGTATTTTAAGAGATAATAAGATCTATTAAGTTACAAGTGTAAGAAACTGTAGACATCTAAAATGTTGACATGATTAGTTACGATTAATATGTCCCAAAAATATCCCAACATCATCCATATAATAATTAATCACAAGATTAATTATTATTATTTAATATATTTTATCATATTTACCCTTTATCGTTATTTATCCCAAATGCTTTTAATCCATCATTATATCCCATCTTATCATTAATCACTTTTATTTCTGTATTATATCATATTATCTTATTATAATCCCTATTAAAATTTTCTAGGAATTTAATATTCCTATATCCATCTACCCACCTACCCTACACATCCCTACACCTAACCTTTCCATATAACCTCACCCATAATCATCATTTATTAACCTAATCTAATTCTAATCTTAATCACATCCTCCCACCTCTAAATCTAAAGGATTCTATTTCTAGAAGCCTCTTTAATCTCTCCTTTCATAGAAGATTCTTCCCTCCACGAATTTTTAATTCAAATTCTAGATCCTTCCACTCTAGAGTCCTCTATTACTCACATGCATTCTCCACCATTGATCCAAATCCAACTTGGATTCATCCTAGCCATCGAATCCTCCACACATTAATTATAAATTGAGATCTCCTCCTCCATGAGGGCCAATTTTCATAATCCATAACAAAGCTCTACCAATTTGTTTCATCAATCATCCATTTTATCCTATTATCTAATCAATCAATCCATTCCTTCAATCTAATCATTCATCCTTCATCAAGCAATCAAAGGAAATCAAGGGGAGGTGTTTCTCATGTGTCTCCACTAACATTTGAAGCAAAAAAATCAATCAAGAGAAAATCCAACACATTAAAGGAGGGGATTAACAACTTATAGGTAAGTGCTTGTATTTCTCTATCTCTCCCTTTCAATCCATTGCTCTATCTGAGGTTTTGTTTGAGAAGATTAGATTAGGAGAACAAGTTTGTTTCTTTTCTCACATTCAACTCACCGATTTTCTTACATTACGTTTCCGTGGATCTTATGCCCCAAAATATTTATTAGTTTTAATACCATTTCATATTTAGAAGAAGCTACTAAAATTTTATGATATTTCATTTCAGTTACACCTTAAAAATTTAAATTTTCTTGACAGTTTTCTGTATTGGCGCCTATGACTTGTCATCTAGTGCTTATGCAGAACAAGTGGGACCTTTGAATTGAAACAACGATTTTTCACAATACATTGACTTATGTGGTTACAGGGTTATACTTTGGCACCTTTTTCAAACTTGTGGTTCCTTTGTGGCATAATTTAGTGCCTTTGTGTAATCCCATTTTTCCCTTCAGGAGAAATTGGACAAACATGACTTCGAACAGAGAAAATGGAGGGGTTTATTCAACCATGGGAGCTCACATTGGAAACTCGAGGCTTGGATTAGTGAGAGAATGACATAGAATGATCACAGAGGGTCGGGATTGGGTTAGTAATGAATTGTTGAGCCAAAGGCATGAGGATCCAATAGTGTAAAGATGGTTGAGCTATGGAGGAGATCACGAAAGGGACTCACAAAAGATGAGGGGCCATGT
This sequence comes from Taxus wallichiana var. yunnanensis, assembly GCA_018340775.1. NCBI lineage: Eukaryota > Viridiplantae > Streptophyta > Pinopsida > Cupressales > Taxaceae > Taxus > Taxus wallichiana. Next base: position 994,358,031 of record CM031239.1, read on the forward strand.
CCACCAAGCAAGGAAGGAATGAAGGCCCAGTCTCAAGCTGAGAAATAAATTCAGAGAACGAAAAGGCTCAAAGTCTGAAATGTTCAGACTTCGGGGATTGAGTGATTTGGAGTTCTCACCGCGCAAAATGAAAAAATTAGCCGAAAGTGAAAAACCTCGATAGTCAAAAGTCCAAAATTCTGAAGTCTGAAAAGGCTCGGGGGCATAGGAACTTCGGAGCTTGGTGTGAAGTCTGAAGTGGTAAACTCAAAAGGTCCAAAGGACATCAAAGTATGAAGTCCAAAATTCAAAATTCAGACATTCGGGAATTCGGAGTTGGCAGTGGGGTTGAGTGATGAACATTGCCATGTGGGGAGGAAAAAGGTTTGAAACTAGAAGTCCAAAATTCAAACTTCAGGATTTTGAGATTTCGGAGGTTTTACGTTGCCCCAATGCATGAACAGTAACCGAAATCCTGAAACCCAAACCCCCAAAATTCCAAAATCCGAACCCCTATCTCTCGAAACCCATACCCCCAAAAACACAAAGGTCCAAAACCAAAAGTAAAAATTTTAGTCTTTGGTGTTTTGGCATTATAGAACATTAAAGACCCAGTGCATGCAAGTCATAACTTGAAGCCCAAAACCTAAAATTTGAATTTCAGACTTCGGGGTTTTGGCATTTCAGAGGTTTCACGAACTCAACCAGATGAACAATAAAACAACCTCCGAAATGGAAATGTGTAAAGTTCTGAATCCTGAATGTCTAAAATTTCTGATTTCGGAGGGTGCGATGCAGGTTTAGAGTCTGATAAAGAAGACCAACCACCCGTATTTATTGTAGAATGGCCCGCTCATCTTTGGATGACCATAACTTTTGATTGAGGGATCGGATTTGCATGAAATCATACTTTTGGAAATCTCCAAGTGTCCTCTACGCAACTACGACTTAATTTATCAATTTTAATAAATTTAAATATTTCAAAATATGGAAGTACAGTATGTCATTTTAGAGGAATAGTTGTAGATTTCTCACCTACTAAAATGATGAGGTATGGGATTCTTTTCTTCCCCAACAAGCAAGGTAAAATTGAGTATGGGCTTGGAAGACTTTCCCATCACTCCCATAAGGACAATGATGGATTTTACGGGATATTGAAGTGCATTTTCAGATTTGTTTCCCTCTCTCTCCTCATTTTATTCCTATATAAATTGTAAGGGGTTTGCATCTGTAAAGGGTTGGTAATTTTCTTTCCTCCCATGCACCCAATTCTTCTTTAGGATTCAAGCCTTCCTCTCAAGATCTGTAATGGATTCATGCCTTCCTCTACATGCAATGTACTGTATGTAAATCTTAAGGAGCAATAAAATTGTGTTCTATGTTGATTGTTCTAACCTCTACATGATTTTACTATTTTGTCTTGCCTCTCATTGCAAAAACAGATGGTTGTGTATATCCTTGTTCATTATAGATTTGAGTGTGTTGTGCTCATTTTGGGAATGATGTACTGAGTGTGATCTATTTTGTGGTGAAATACCACCCTTTCTAGATTCATTTATTTGTCATTGTTGTAGGTTGGGGAAGTGATCAACACTCCTTTCTTGGTGTATCACCGCTCGTAGTGTAGGTTTATTTCATACAATCCTTCTTTCCTTTCCCCTTAGAAGCATTAGATTAGGATTAGTTAGTATTTTTTCCTGCATTAGGAGTAGTTAGTGGTAGGTAGGTTAGGAGCAGGAACCGACCTTCTCAAGAGCTATCCTATTTTGAAACATCCCACAATCAGGATAGCTCCATGTTATGCAATCATACCGAATACCCCATCTCAAACCGGGTAATTTGGGGTGTTGTGATTTCAACAAACACTTCGTTGTCTAACCTTGTTTTGTGTAGGATAAATGCCTTTGTCTTTCTTTTGGCACCTTTATTTTTATTTCAATGCATATGCTTAGTCTTTAAAACTAAACTATGTTAACATTGTCTTTTTTTGTTTTGGCACCTTTGCTGGTAGTTTAGTGCTTGTGAAGATAATTTAATGCTTTTGTGATAGATTAACACCTTTTTCTATGGTAGTGCCTTTGTTGTACTTTGGTTCCTTTAACTTGAAGTAGTGCCTTTTCTCTAGAAAATTAGCGTCTTTAATGTATTGTAATATTATGTTGGTACTAATCAATCTAATCAATTTTTTTGGTGTTTTGGTGGTGTTTTATAGGGTTTCACATTATGTTTTTGCATAAATATCACAAGGATAAGGGAAAATATTCCCAGCTTTAATACTCATTTTGTTTTTTTCTAACATTTTTGGTTATAGGATCTTGATTCATTAAAAATACTAAACCATTTTGTTTTATAGCATGACCACCAAAGAATATCGGTTATAAATTAAAAATACTAATCCTTTTTTTGCAGGCCTCCTCTTGAAGACCCCATTATAAAATATTTATCATCAATTTTTATTATTAATTTTCATATATCATCCTTTGTGTGTTTTGCATTATTTCATGTTTTTCTCCCAAAGGAAAAACCATCTATGCTCTCTTCTCGTGTCCTAAGATGATCTTGAGGATCAAAAGTGGCTTTCCTTCCCATTTTTATTTGGTAGGGGCAATGTGATGTGGCAATGATATCCACACACTTTTCATAGTCCTACGAGTCTTGTGACCGTGGGCTTCATCTCCACACACAAAGACAAACCCTGTGTTCCGGTGGGGTATATAATATCTTAGACACCTATCATTGTTGGCTAAGTGCTATCTTTCTTTAAGAGTAGTGTGAGGTGATGGGATTCCATGTGCCAATAACTAGGCCTTAGACAATATCCTTGCAACACAAACTTAGGCCCCACGTACCGTAAGGTATATCGGGGACTCCCCTATTGAGCTCTAATATCCTAGATGAGGTAATCTTTTTGGCCACATACCAAGCTATAGTGGAATGAGGTCATGCTCCCTAAGATCACTCACTAGCTAACCCCACATTGACACATAGGTATCTTTTCTTCAGACAAAGTATGGTATCTTTTTTTACAAACAAGTAAAGTAGACATGTCCAAAGATCAGGGTGCATATATCACAAGCCAAAACCAACACAGACCCTACTTGATGATTGAATAAATAAGGATGATGAAATGTGTAGCGAAGTTGATCATATATTGGTATTCCAAAGCTGAAACTCTAGCTAAAAAAATTCACAAAACATTGTAAAAACCTCTACCTATGTTATGGGTACCATTGGTTACATTGACCCTAAATATGCAAGAACATCAAGGCTTAGTGACCAGTTTTTCCTTTAACAACCAATGGAAAATTGATAAGACAATTGCTCAATGGCCAATTGTTCTTAGAGTATTGGTGCTCAAGAAGTGCATTGTAGAAGCTTAAAGAAAGCTGGAATAATTTAGACATATAGAAAGGAAATAAGAGTTATCTTGTTAAAGAATTTTGGTGCATTTTTGCACATAGCTGAGGTAGTGCCAGCAAGACTTCAACATGACACTATAACAAACAAAAATCAAAGGTTGGATGCTTCAAAGAAGAAAATAACCAAAGGAATTCATGATCAATCATTGGAACACATTGAAAGGTTGAAAGTACCAAATCAATTGTCAAAAAAGCTTCACACGATCAATAGAGCATAGGAGAAAATTCCCATATGTTGTTGATGTGGATATTCAACCTTAAAAAGGTGTAATAGTGGAAGAAATGGTATTTGGATCAAGTTGTTTTTCTGAAATGGACATGGCATAACTATATTACTATTCAGAGAAGAGTGACACAATTAAAAAGTGCACAACAATCAAGGAGGTGCGTGATATTGAATGCATACATAAAGATGAGGCTAAATTACAAGTTGGAGTTGAGATCGTGATGGAGAATGAAGATGTCACTGAAAATATGGAACAAGAGGAAGTGAAAAAAATATTTTCCCTCTGGAGGTAAGTCTCTATGCTAGTCTGACAAACTTTGTTAGACTTGACGAGAAAACAAAGAAAAAAATTGTTGCCATAGTTATAGAAAAAAAAGAATACCACTTGTAAATGATTTTGTATAGGGGCATCCAGGGGTTCAATACCTATGGTAAAAGGGTTAAACTTTAGTGCGGTAGAGTTGAAAAAAGCATAATGATGTAATACTCCAAGATAGTTGGCCACCATGTATTCTTATTGTTAAACTTCAGCAGTGGGCACAACAGTACTTTAGTAGACACCACATTGTTTAAGTGTAAGACATATTGAATTAATATTTTTCTTTCAATAGCAAGCGTGCAGTGGGGGTGAGTGGAAAGAATAGAGAAGGATAAAAATAGAAAAAAGAAGGAAACTTCTTGAGAAAAGAAGACTTTTTCCTCTCTTGTTCATGTTTTATCAAGCCCATTTGATTGGAATGGGTTTGTTTCCGTGTTAATTCAAAATAGTTGGCCAACACATGAACATAATTCCTATCAAAAGCATACCACAACATAGAAGTTGTAGCAAATTGTAGGGATCTTCGGATTGTAAGAAAAATATTCTAGTTGGCATTTCTTTACACCAAGAAAAAACCCTCTGATTGACCCACCATGCTACGCCCTTAACATATTGCTTGTATTAGGATATGAGTAGCTGACTTGTAGCTTACCATATCATTTTATTATATCATTTATACTTTCTTGTGCTTAATAGGTCATCTTGGGTGATGGCCATAACATATGAATAGTATATATAGGGGATTGTAGGTAGTAGTTGATTATCATTTGAGCATTTGAGTCTTATTATATGGTTTGGAGGTTGCCCCCTCGAAGTGGCGAAGCTATTATAATTTCATATTGAGATCATTATTATGAAATATTGTGTTATTTGGTGTTCTATTGCTGCTCATAATCTGAATTATACTAGTAATTTCATTACAAGTGGTATTAGAGCTGCGATCTGGGCCAAAATTAGGCAAAAACCATAATTTTTTGTTTCCGCAATATATTTTGAACCAGAGTGAATTGGTGGGATATATTTTTACCAAAGTTGTGAAACATTTCAAGTAAGGTTCCCTAAAAATTTCAAACTATTTTTATTTAGTTTGCACAAGTTTTTACAAATTTAGGTATTTTCATAAAATTGCTCCCTAGGGTGCAAATTGTGGAATTGTTTCAAGTTCTTTACATTTTCAGAAATCTCTGAAAAAAATAGTATTAGTATATTCTTTGTGTTTTTTCCTATTTAGCCAAATTTGTATCGAAACCCTAAACCCTAATTTTTGATATCATGGTGGGGCCTTCTACAAGAGCAAAAAAGAATCTGTTACTCTGGATAAAATCCAAGATAAGGATGGCATAATGATTGAAGAAATGGATTCCGAATGGGTAAATAAATATTCCTTAGCACTAGGGTTTAGTTCAGTTGATCACAAGGTGAGCCAACTTAAGTATGAGCTTTGAAATGTACAATCTGAGATGGCCTCAAAAGGAGACAGCCCAAATCAAGCATCGGTTGGATGATATCATGCAACATGTAAAGGGTAAAAAGTATGGCCCAAATCCATCCCATATCAACCAAGGAGGAACTTAAGTTCCAAATCATGGACAAAATAACTAGGTTGGATCACTTTTCCAGCCCAATAAGAATCCAACTTATTCACAACCATGGAAGATGATGCCAAAAGTGGATATGCGCAAATTTGATGGTAAAGATCCCCCAAATTGGATAAATCAAATGGACAAATTCTTCCAGCTAAATCAAACAACATCAGGACAAAAGGTGACATTGACACCCTTGTATCGATGGTTATGTGCTAAAAGGCAAAAGAATGGTCTCGATGTCACTTGGATAGTTTTTACCGAGGAGTTGCAATTGCACTATAGTTCTAGCATTTCAGAGAACTACTTTAGTGAATTAGCAAAGTTACGAAAAACATGATCAGTCAAAGATTATGTGCATCAATTCCAACCTATCCTTAAGGGTGGAGAATATACCGTAAGAGAATCAATGACCTATTTCTTGGGGGTTTTAAGGACCACATCGAGAAAAATGATTATGTTTTCACTATGATAGGAAATATGGAACGAGACACAAATGTGCTTGAGAAGAATTTGTTCTATATTGACGGAGGCTATGAGGATGATGAGGATGCTGAAATTATAGGAGAGGTGAGGAACCAGAGAAGAGGAAGTAGAGGATCCCCAACTACAATTTCTTGCCATGCATTGTCAAGTATTAGTGCTCCTCAAACACTCAAGGCTATTGACTATCTCAAAAAATAGAAGGTGACAATGTTTAATGACTCGGGGAGTACTCATAACTTCATAAATAGTAAGTTAGCTTCCTGCCTCAATGGTTTTATTTACCCAGCTCCAAAAATGCAAGTTATGATTGTGGATGGTGGGATAGTCAAGTGCACATGAAAGTTCCATAGTATCAAGCTTTCCATGGGAGACTACATGTTGGAATCACCTATGTTTGCTATTTCTATGGGAGGGGTAGATATTGTTTTGGGTGTCCAAAGGCTCACAACCTTAGGTACTATAGAGATGAATTTCCAAGAATTGTTCATTTGATTTCATTCAAATGGAAGGAAAATACAATTGAATGGGATTGTAGCTAAGTCTCCACAGATTATTATCTCTCATCAGATGCAGAAGGTTTTCAGAAAAGGAGTAGATGGATTTATAGCAAAGTTATTTTCCATAGAAGTATAAAATACAAAGTCATCAATGCCACCCGATCTTCAGAAGATTGTTGATGCTCACTCATCTATTTTTGATGCAATTCCAAAGGGACTACCAACAATTAGGAATCATGATCATGCCATTCAGTTGATTCCAGGGAGCCAAACACCTAACATTAGACCATACAAATACCCATATTCCCATAAAAGTGAGATCGATAAAATGGTTTAGGAAATGTTGAAGGCAGGTATCATCAGGCCTAGCCAGAGTGCATATTCTTCACCAGTGGTCATGGTACGTAAGAAGGATGAAACATGGAGGATGTGTCCAGATTACCGAGAACTCAACAAGTACAACATCAAAGATAAGTTTCCTATTCCAGTAATTGATGATTTACTTGATGATGGTGCTATTTATTTCACAAAATTAGATCTTCGTTCAGGGTACCATCAAATTAGAATAAAAGAGGAAGATGTTCATAAAATGACTTTCACGACTCATGAGGGCCATTATGAGTATTTGGTAATGCCTTTTGGTCTTACAAATGTGCCTTCAACCTTTCAAAGCTTGATGAACACTATTTTCAGGCCATTTTAAATGAAATTTGTATTAGTTTTCTTTGATGACATATTGATTTATAGTAAGACATGGGAAGAACACTTACAACATGTAAATAAAGTGTTGGAAGTTTTGGAGAAACATACTCTCTATGCAAATCCATCTAAATGTTCTTTTGGTGTAAAAGAGGTAGATTACTTGGGTCACATTGTATGCCATGAAGGCGTCAAAGTTGATCCTTAGAAGATCAAAGCTATGGTGGAATGGCCAAGGCCCAAAACTCTAAAACATCTTTGAGGGTTCCTAGGACTAACAGGGTACTACAAAAGATTTTTATGGGGATATGGTAGAATAACAACCCCACTCACTGCATTGCTAAAGAAGGATACCTTCCATTGGACAGACTTAGCCACTAAATCCTTTGAGCAGCTGAAGGAATCCTTGTGCAGCATCCCTATTTTGGCTACTCCCAACATCTCAAAAACCTTCATTGTTGAATGTGATACTTCAGGATCAGGATTGGGAGTAGTTCTAACGCAACAAGGAAGACCAATTGCATTTGAGAGTCACCAATTCAAAGGAAAAGATTTGCTTAAACCTGTCTATGAGAAAGAAATGATGGCTATTCTTCATACAGTCAAGCAATAGAGGCCCTATCTCATGGGTAGACACTTTTAAGGTAAAAATTGATCATGATAGTCTCAAATATTTTTTGGAGCAAAGGTTATCATCTGAGGAACAATAAAAGTAGGTAACAATAATGTTGGGTTATGATTTTGAAATCATATACAAAAAGGGTAAAGAAAATGTAGTAGTTGATGCATTGTCCAGAAGGGATACATCCGCAGATGCCTTACTATGTGGAATGTCCATGTTGACGACCGATTGGGTGGATGAAGCAAGATTGGAATGGGATCAAGACAAGGATACACAATCTCTAATATAGAATATCAAGCAAGGATCTATGACATCTAAAAAATTTGAGTGGAAAGGTAATGCCCTATGGTATAAGGACATGTTATACTTGAGTAAAGATTATGAGTTGAAGCATAAGATTCTTGCAGAGCTACATGCCTCACCTATTGGAGGACACTTTGGGTTTTTGAAGACATATCATAGAATAAAAAGAGAATTATTTTGGGAAGGACTCAAGGGGGATGTACAAAAGTTTGTATCCGAGTGTTTAGTGTGCCAATAGAACAAAGGGGAAACAATTAAGACACCAAGTCTGTTGTAACCCTTACAAATTCCTAGCCAGAGATGGGAGGAGGCCTCTATGTATTTCATCACTGGATTGCCTTGTTCAGAGGGTAAGAATGTTATTTTCGTGATTGTGGATAGGCTCAAAAAATATGCCCATTTTTGTGCCATATCACATCCATTTGCAGCTAGTACAATCGTAGCTATTTTTTGGAGACAATTCAAAGGCTACATGGAACCCCAAACATAATTGTAAGTGACCGTGATCCTATTTTCACAAGTAATTTTTGGACAGAATTATTTTCATGTTTGGGTACTCAGCTAGCTCACAGTTCATCTTATCATCCTCAAACTGATGGGAAAACATAAGTGGTCAACAAGTTCTTAGGGGTATCTACGTTGTTTTTATCGAGATAAGCAGAAAAGATGGATTAAATGGCAACCACTTGCAGAATGGTGGTATAACAAATCTTTTCATACCTCTTCTCAAATGACCCCATTTTTAGAATTATATGGTTACCATCCACCTTCTATCACTCCTCCTTGAGGGTACAAACTAAGGTCAGAGATGTTGAGGAGCACATTCAACATCAACAACAGTGTTTGGCTAGTTTGAAGGAGAATTTAGCATTAGCACAAAACATGATGAAACAACAAGCAGATCAACATCGTAGTGAAAGACATTTTGAAATTGGTGACTGGGTTTTTGTACATCTCCAACCTTACAAACAGATGTCTCTAAAGCAACATGAAAAGGAAAAAAAACTTGCTCCTAAATACTATGGCCCTTATCAGGTTCTACAGAAAATTGGTAGTGTTTCTTATAAACTAGAGTTGCCTCCATCTTCACACATACACCCAGTATTCCATGTTTCATGCTTGAATAAGGTTATTGAACCAGAATTTGAAGCCCAGAAAGAGCTACTATAACTTGATGAGGAAGGAAGAATCATTTTGGAGCTAGAGAATATTCTTGAAACATGTACTAAGAGGTTGAGAACAAGAGACATTAAGGAATATCTGATCAAGTGGAAGAATCTTAGCATAGACTATGCAACCTGGGAGGATGAAGGTTTTCTGCAGCAACATCTAGGATTATTCAATGTTGAGGATAATTTTGGTTTGAAGGGGAAAGGCATGTTACGCCCTTAACCTATTGCTTGTATTAGGATATGAGTAGCCGACTTGCAGCTTACCATATCATTTTATTATATCATTTATACTTTCTCGTGCTTAATAGGTCAGCCTGGGTGATGGCCATAACATATGAATAGTATATATAGGGGATTGTAGGTAGTAGTTGATTATCATTTGAGCATTTGAGTATTATTATATGGTTTGGAGGTTACCCCCTCGAAGTGGAGAAACTATTATAATTGCATATTGAGATCAATATTCTAAAATATTGTGTTATTTGGTGTTCTATTGCTGCTCATAATCTAAATTTTATTAGTAATTTCAAGAATCCGTAAACATCACACAAGTCTTTAAGGGTTTAAAATCTTTAGCAGGAATAATCAACATTGGGTCGTTCAAGTAATCAATTATCATTCTTAAATTTATATGTAAAATAATCAATTCAAAATGGACTTAGAAAATGAAGAAACCCTAAGATAACGGGCTCAAAACATGTAGAAACTGGTAAGAGGCCCTCTTGCTTCGTTCATAAAAAACCTTAGCAATGTTTTTCACAATATACCGCTCAAGGGTTCGTCCAAAGCATCCAATTACTGGAGTTCCACCGCATTCAACATGCAACTGCTATTTTTTCAGTGGAACAACTAACAACAGAAAAAATAGGTAAATGCCCATCAGATTTAAGCCAATGAAAAATGTGTAAATGCCTATCAAATTTAAGCTCATGACATGAACAAGTGGAGGCTCTTTCACATAGGGGCAACGCCTTCTGATGTAATAAGAATTAAATTTCAAAGTAGTGGAAGAAATATATAGACCTAAGATGTTGATGGGGATAAATTCTTTGACATATAAAAATGTATGTAGTGTTACCTATGATTTCAATGATATGGTATGGATATTATATAGGGTTGATAGTATTGGTTACGTATGGGTTTCAATAAGTGAATAGATAGATCTAGTTCTTATAAATATGCATAGATTAGATTGAGCTCCATTAATAGAGTTAGGACCCTTGGTGATACCAGTACACCGAAATCAAAAAGGTTTGGGATCTCATTGCTTTGGGTCAACATTTAATGGAGAATTTAAGTGAAATATCAATAGTTAGGATGAATTATTTGTCTATTAAGGTATGCACTTGGGCGTATAGTGTATGCAAATAAAAATGGCATAGTAAAATATCCTTTATTTCTCTCTATAATGGTGATCTAGACTAAGAAAATGAGAGAGACCATACTTGAATATGCACACCTTGAGATTGTAAGTTGCTAAATATGAGGAGTTAGGAAGGTGATAGTCCATACTCTTTATGAAATGTAGGGTTACAAATCCTATATCTTGGATAGGATAACAATGTCTAAATAGATCCCGATGGAAAATTGATAATAATCACGTTATAACAAGATAATGAAGCTTATGCTAGGATTGTAAATATAAATTATAATAGGTTGTAAATCCCAAAGGGGGTCGATAGATAAATAATGTTATAGATCAAAAATATGTCACTCTATTCTAACCTATGCATGAGCACATCAAACAAACATACAAATGTGAAATGACATAATAGAAAATAGAGGTTAAATATATTTACCTTTTTGTAGACACCATTGGTGCAAGATAAATTCCCCAAGGTTAGCAACACCTTATGAGAGATTTGATGTGCGGAATCACAAACAAATATCAAGTAGACATAGGAAAAATTTTATCTAAAGAAATCCAAATGCTAGACAAACCATAGTAAGTGCAACTATTATGCTTGAAGATCCTAAGTATCCAATACTCCAGTGTAGACTCTAAATAAGACAAGTAAAACAAACTTCAAAGCCTATAAGGCTTTAAGGGAAGATCAAAAAGCTCCAATAGAATGAATGGGTGATGATGATATGTTTGAATTACCACTCAAATGCCTAGCATAAATAGTAAACAGGATCGACATTTATATTTTCTGCTAACTAATAATATCAACTATGCTAGATACCATCAATACTGAAAATCAATTCACCCAATAATATCAACTATGGTTAATACTATCAACTGTGAAAATCAATTCACCCAATAGTATCGACTATGATTGATATCATTGGCTAGAAAAAATGCAAGATCATGGGTGTCATAAAGAGGGTCTTGACTAATGGAGGAAACTCAAAGGTTCTAAAAGGATTTCATGATGAAGATATGTGAGTGGTGAAAGTAGGTATGGAGGTGGTTGTATGAGGATGGTAAGGTAATGAGATAAGGATAATATTAAAAATATGACTCAAAGGGTATACAAGCATGTAAAATATGATATAATTAGGATACACATCAAGCATTTCTCATAAGAAACACTTCTAACCAACCCAATGCAACTAGTGAAGGTTACACGTAACCATAAACTAGTTACTCTCCACTCCTGGTAGTATCCTTGAGGAAACCACTTCGAGGAATCCAATGTGAAAGTAATTCTTGGGAAGAAAAAAATTCAATAAAGTAAATATTAGGTAATACATATGACCCAACTAAATATCATTGCGTGTCACAAAAAGTGTATATGAGAGGATGTTTGTGAAAAGAAAATACAAATCCAAAATCAAACCAATTGAAATAGATGTATATTACGATAAGTAATAAAAAAATGTACTCCAATAAAAGCATATCTACTTGTATACTTACCTTCTCACGAGTATGAACTGATTATGGATTGATGAACATGATGGAATACTAGATTTTGAACCATATTAGCTTTGTGTATGACTATGGAAATTGATGATCTCAGGGATAGGAGCATGTAGAAGGGGACAAGGCCGCTAATGTGCTAGCATCTATTTTAGGCACTAGTGTCTACGAGAGTGCTCAAGATATGGTTATTTCTGTGTTGCGCTTAGTTTTGTTCCTTATTCGTTGTGTGTCGCATCATATCATTGTATCACATCTGTAACTCCTATAAAATAAACCTTAAATATATGTACAAAGTGCTCAAAACCACATTAGATGAATAAAATAATGCATATTCTTGAGTTAGAATGACCTTAACGGTCACCCGAATGTGATTTTCACCAAACATTGCACTACATTTCATACTCTATGTAGTTCTTGTGAATGTGTTATTGAAATAGTGTCCCTTGAACTAGGATGCCCTAGTGTCAGTCACACAAAGTGATATTAGGCTACAACTAATTTGTCCCAAATGTAAATGTGTGATATGAAATTTAGAATAAACCCTCTTATGTAGTGAAGTATGTAGTCTAAAATGTAGTCCTTGATGTAGTACATAGAAAATATTATCTCTTTGTAGATGTATGTGCCTCTTGAAATGCTTTCCACCCTAATGAGCTTAATATATATATATATATATATATATATATATATATATATATATATATATATATATATATATATATATGATTCCTTTGATTAAGTTTCGTCATTAACAAGTAAATGGCCAACCAAGAGTGATAAAAGAAGACACGAAATAAGTAACATTCGAAAGATCACTAAAAGATGTAAAGAGGACACATATGCCCAAAGGGGACATTAACACCGGGTGCTCCTCATGTCATTAATGGATGGTCTTATACAAGGTGCTCAAAAGGTTAGGCGGTGAATTTAGAGCTAAGTAAGATGTCAGCTAGTGTGCAAAACTATAAATTATCAATTAAATACAATAAGCAATAAAGAATATTATCTATGGTACAAACTGGGATCAATAATCCATGACAAAGAATATTATCTATGGTACAAACCATAACACACATTAGGCTCCCAAAATAATATGAAAAAGCATTAAACATGTCCTTAATTTCCATTTTTATCTCACAACAACACTATTAACAAGTAACATTTGACCAACATGACAAGGAATACTATTGGGTTTTCTTTTATGCATCCTAAATCTATGTAATATATTATCAACATATTTTTTTGCCAATCTAACTCACTTCTCAACCAAAAATTTAAATACATAGAAACTTATAGGTATTCGAGAGAAAAATTCTCTAGCCAATTTAGAATCCAAAAATTTGAAAATTCATGTTATTTTATCCAAACCGGATATTCCTAGGTAGAAAATTACATAATTTGAAGTGCCACAAAAATATTAGAAAATCCTTTTTCATAATAGTCCATTGTTCCCTCTTTGATTTGGTCATGTATATGCTCATTACCACCACTACATGGGAAATATTAGTTATGGTACAAACCATAACATACATTAGGCTCCCAACATGAGGTGAAAACAAAACCTTAAACATGTCCTTAATCTCCTCTTCTTATCCCACAATACTATTTAGCCAATACGTTTTGACTAACATGAAAGGGAGTAATGTTGGATTTGATTTTATACATCCTAAACGTATCCAATATTATGTCAACATACTTTACTTTATTCAACCATAAGTTATTCTTTATATGATCTCTCTCTCTTTTTATTATGGGTAAAGCGATAAGGAGAAAAAATACTGCCTCTACCAGAGGCACAACAAAAAAGCAAACAAAGCGAAACAAACAACGAAACAAAAGCTAAAGTAATAGCTAACCAACCGTTAACATCTACACCAACCAAAAATAATCTCAAAACTTAAAACCCTTCCCTTTAGATCTTAATTGCATCTTAAGGGGTGAGATAGTCCCTTTCTTTTTCCACTTTACAACGGTCCAGTCCTGTTCATTGTTAGGATTAACATTTTCAATATTCTGGAATGAAATCATCACTTCAATCAGATCCTCATAGATTTGCATCCCTGTTGAATGCACCATGTCTTCAATTTCAACCAAAGGACCTGGATCATTCTTACTTTCCAATTGCACGTGCTCTTGTTGCATAGGAAGGGACACTTCCTCCTAATACGCACCACAATCCAACTGCTTTGAATCCGCCTCATAAGCACTATCACTTGGTTCATTCACAACCAAGTGGCTAGAATATGAATTATTCCACCAAGAACTTCTATTTTTAACAAATTTTCTCCCCATATGACACTCAAAAGCTAAATGACTAAGAGAAAAACAAGTTCTACACCTAAAAGGGAAGCCTTCATAATCCAGATTTTGTGTCCATATTCTATCCTCCACTCTAACTTCAATTGTGGCATGAAAGTCTATAACAATATCCATATTAACCAAAATTCTTGCATATGTGGTGTGCTCATAATATTCAGTCTTTTCATCAATATCCAAGAATTTTCCTAGAGTATTACCTATAGAGTTTAAGCAACTCCTCATCCAAAATTGAATGGGAAGATAGAAATAATGAATCCAACCCGGTTTCACTTGGAAGGTCTCAATCATTAGATTAAACAAAGGAAACCATGGTTTCTTAAAAAGCAAGTGGGACCAGAGTTCCCAAAATTTTCATAATATCAAGTTTCTATTTGATGTTTCAGCAAAAACAAAATAAAAAACCACCCTTTATGTAGCTTAAATGTCCAACTTACCTTCCTTGACGAGGGCTCCAATGGCTTGACATCCATTCATAAAGAGTAGGCAACCCTTGACATAAATTATTAAATCTGTAAATCAAGCCATTTTTAGTGATTTTTTTTTTATTTCACAAACTTTTCCCTAAAGCAAGTAGAAGGTGTGGATTTAGCGTGAGCCATAGGTTGGCTAGATTTATTAACCGCATCCCAGAAACTCTATATGGGGTCCATAATCCCCTTGTTTCAGTACGAAAGCAACATACTTAGAAACATGACCATATTTTTGAGTTCTATTGACAAAGGGTTGATATGAGAAATCTATTGATTAGGTAATATATAATTATTCGCCACTCTCTAATATTTCTTATTCAAGTCTGAACTTATGAGTATAT
>CM031239.1:994373431-994863431 GCA_018340775.1 Taxus wallichiana var. yunnanensis
GAGATGTTCAAATGCAGCAATGGATTATTATTATATCTAATTAATTTATATCAATAATTATTAATGATGTATTTGTAGACAATAAGATTACCAACCACTATCTAATGAGGAATGTATTGTATTGACATAGTACTCTATGACTTCTTTTTATAATAATTACCTTGAATGTTATTTTTCTCAGTCTTCATTCAAGAAATGATATGCCAAAAGACACTAGCAATGTATGGTATATGGGGGAATAAAAGCTATTATCTTGTCTTCTACCATGTTTGCATTTATTTGTACATTGGTGTATATAATATTACACAAGTTTATATGAATTGTAGCTTTCATGTTGTAGCAGATGGGAAAATACTAAGTTATTTGTTATTAAGTAATTTTATTATAGGTATTTTAGGGTGTTTGTCTACATGAGATTTAGGAACACAAAACAAGAAATGTAGATTTCAAATTTTACGAAGTTCAATTGATGCATACGGAAATGTATTACATGGGTATATTTAGAATGATATTTTCATTTTTTCCTCTCTTTTGAAATGTACTCAAATAGTGACATTACTATACCAATTGTTCTTATTTTAATAAATAAATTTTAAATGAAAAAGGGATGTCACTAAATGGACAATAATGTTTACGATAAAGAGCAATAGCTTCATACATCTTCCTAAATCTAGTTCTCCAAATTCACAATGGTCCATTAAGAATGGAAGGACTTATTCCGCATGGTTTAGGTCTTTATAATTTTTAAGTGATATTATTATTGGTGATCACAATTTTCTTTTTCAAAATTTATTAGTATTTTTGTATTAAATTATTCATAAATGTATATATTATTTAAAATATTGAATTTGAAAATTTATTACATTTAATAAATTATTATTAATTTTATGTAAATTATAATAATTTTGAGAAAAATATTTACAATTATATTTTCTTAAAAATATACGTATAAATGTAAAATTTCATTTATAATTATAATTTATTTAATATAAAAATAATATATTATAACATTCTTTATACAATTATGTATCTATAGTTTAATATTAAAATTGTGACACTTGTCACAAAAAAAGAATTACACATTCACAATTTTGCAGTGAATAGAATGTTTAAAATTGCGAATCCAAAATTGTGGATTCCACCTACAATTTTATTGTGGAAACAAAAAATATGACAAAGCTTGTGGCAATTTCTACAATTTAAATATTGTCGTGATTCACAATTAATAGAATTGTAGAAATTTCCACACTTTTTGTCGCATTGTTTTGTTTCCACAACAAATTTGTGGGTGGATTCCACAAATTCAGATTCACAATTTAAAACATTTTATTCACAAATAAATTGTGAAAAAAATGTGGATACGATACCCTTTGTCTTGTAGTGTTATGGGTTTGGGGGTAAAAAATAGACCCCATTATGTGTTTTGGGAAGACAAAAAGGTAAAAAAATTTTGCACTTTCTTTCATGTAATTAAAGTTTTTCCTTGGGGGATGTGGGCTTGGATTGTGTGTGTAAGTAATTTGTCATTCCTCTCACCCACCAATTTATTGTGCATTAATGGGGTTGAGGTTTGACTTGTGAGGAGGAGTTGAGGATGAGTGATGTGGCATCCTACATGGAGCCACCTCACCCTCCTCTCTCCCTTTTCTATTTATTTAAGCTCTTTCGCTTGTTTGGGGGTTACTTGATTCTTTTCTGCTCTTGCATTTTGGGAGTTAGAGGATCTTGGAGTTCTTTTGGATTTTGTGGGAGCTTCTTGATGATTGTTTGGGCTTGAAGGAGCTTGGTGTTGGAATATTAAATCAAGATCTACCATGGAAAGGTAGGAGATTTACTCTTTCTTAATGTCTTTCTTTTATATTGTGTATATATGTACATGTTTTGAGTGTTTTGGTATGCTTGTTGGGTGCTTGGGTACATTTATTAAGTGTGGTGTAGGAGAGGACTATGGGAAACTTACATGTAGGGATGCATAAGATTTTATTTCATGCTTTGAAGGTAGTTTGGTTTGGGTGCCCTACCTTGGACAAGAAATGCTTTAATTTCTTACTTGTTTTTTTATGACAGAGTCATAAGAGAATGAGGGAGGCATAAGAGAATGTGGGAGGCATAAGAGGTTCTCCATGGAGGCATAAGAATGTGTAGGGGTTTCGAGATGTGTATTGGAGGCTATTTAAGGTGGGCACCAATTTCTCATTGGAAGGCATACATGACATCTGCATAGATTCTTGTTCCTTTTGCTTTCCATTTTGAAGCCTTGTGTATTGTGTTGTTTTCCTTCTTGTGATTTTAGTTAATTTTCTTGTTTTTTGGTATGGTTGTAAAATATTTTTATTGTGCTATGGAATCTCTTTTTGTTGCCATGAGTTGGATCCATTTTTCCATTGCAATGTGGTTGGGGCTCAGGGGCCAATGAGGAGGATAGCTTCTCCTCCTCATTGGATTTTTGGTTGGGTGGAGAGTTTTTCCTCTCCCCACTTTTTTGTTGTGATCAAATGAAGCATGGTGGAGCTCTCTTTTTGGTGATGAGAAACTTGGAGTATTGTTGGTGTCCTCAATAAATTGTTACTTGTGATAAAACCTTCTTATTATTCCCACTCAAGGTGGAAGAATTGTAATATTGTATTTTGTTTAAAGGAAATGTTGTATTGTAAGTTGTAATATCATTTGAAGAAGTTCATTGAAGAGTTGTATAATTTACCTTCTCTTTAAATTGTGGTATATAAAGAAAAGAATAAAAATGGAAATCTTGTGTAAAAGTTTAGTTGAAAGTTGTATTGTGAGAAAGAAATTTTATCTTCATTGTGAAGTTGTATTATTGTAAATGAGAAAGAAGGAATATATAAGTTGTGAGATGTTAATAATGTATGCATAGAAAACTTGGATGTAGAACAAATTTGTTAGTAGTTACTTGAACAAATAAGTTGTAGTGAAAATGGAAAGAAGCAACAAATTTGAAGTATATTGTTGTGATAAATGTTAAGTAGATTATTTTGTTAAAATGATGCATTTTTGTTGTTACTATTGAAATAAGAAATGCATAAAATGGGTAAAATTTTCTAAGGAATGAATAGATGAAATAAATATTGCAAATGGAAACTTTAGACATAAAAACAAGTTAATAATGACCCTTAGAACACCCTAGCAACTATTATTTTTAGAAAATATCATAAATGAAGATTCTATTTCTAAGAAATAGGACCGCCACCCTATGCAGAGCGGCAGTCTCATAACCGCCGCTCAGAAAGGTTTCGCTCAAAGAAGGCGTTGGTTTATGATTCATCACCTAGGTGGGGTGGCGGTCCAAAGACCACCAACCTATTTTGGGTGGCGGTTTTGTTACTAATTACGAAAAATGTAAATCCACACATGTGTAATTTTTAACTTGGTAAAAACATAATTTTTAAGCTTGTAAAATTTAGAGGAAACCTCCAGCAAACAAACAATGGCTAAATCTCATTGTTTAAAGCAAATAAATCTAAAAATGGTAAATTAAAAGCACTCTTTCTCATTTATATTAATGGGGGTAGGGTTTGCCCCAATTAGAGAACTCAATATACAAATAGTTTTGTAATGAAACCAGATTTGTAAAGGAAATCCCTTCAATCCTTGAATGGGAGAAATTACAATGATAAACCTTCAATCTAAGCTAATCTAAGCTTGATTTATTTGTAGACTCCTCCATAGTTATTCCTTGCTCCTATGGATTCCATTTCTCCAACCTCAAAAATAAACAAAAGAAAATAGACAAAATGAGGAGAATAGTGTGGGAAAAGGATTTAATAAGAATGAATAATGATATTTAGGTTTAGTTTGGAACCCTAGGATCTAGTGGCCACAATTGAATTGATCCAAGGGTTGAGGATCAACCCTACTTTTGTTGGTAGGAATGTACTTTATAAATGGTTTAAATAAATTTTAAGGTATGTGTAGATGGGTGAAAGGGTCCATTTAAATGCCTTGGTGTGCAAAGTCACTATTAGTCCTAGTATGTTTCAAGAAATTAATAAGATGGACATTAAGTTAGTAGGATAAAGTAAATAAATTAACTAAGTATAAGGTTAATCATTTTGGGCTTGAATATTAAATAAAGAGGAGAAAACACCTAACCAACTAAGTTAAATTATGGAACCTTCCAAATTGATTTTAAATTAATCGACCTTAGAGTTAAAGTAAGAATAATTAATTATTTAACTAGACCTTGTAATGCCTAGTTCCCTTCAACACTAAATGAACCATGATTATCTTTTCCGAATTGATTATAATCTGAAAACCTTGTTGTTTTATTCTAGTTAACATATATTAATTGTGTGGGACATCATGATTGTTATTTTGTTTTTGTTATACATTTTATTGTATGTCATACCATGGACCCTGATGAGCATTTAAGGATAAGAAAATTAGATAGAATGGTTACATTGTCGTAAATTAATTGTGATAGCTTTACTCTTTGATATTGTTTTGTTTGGTCTATCTCTGTGACTGGACACATAGACACTATTATGCATTATTACCAGAATATATTAATAGATGAACAAATTTAACTCATTATGATACGGAAATCAAAGGATATACATTACTATAACTAAACCGACTAACTTTTGATAGAATTTCAAGATGAAGAAAATGATGTGTTGTCATTTTAGATACATGTTGATATTTCAAATTAATTTCGTATTGATTTTTATTATGATGTTCAAATTTATTTTGTAATTCCTTTGATGTTGGAGATTTGGAAAAACTGTGAATGAGTGAAAGTAGTTTTATTGTAATTTTACCCCAGGGAAAAATTGATCAAACATGACCCTGCACAGGAGAAAATTGAAAGGGTCGGTTCAGTCATGTGAACCCACATTCCAAATCAAAAAATTAAGGGGAAGGGTCGATGAAGGAGGACAACAACATTAAAGGATATCAGAGCTTGACATGAGAAGATTGAAGAAAGGGCTCGAAGTTTTGGACTTCACATACGAGTTGACTCAGAGCCAAGTAGCAAGATCAGTAAAATCCTCCACATAGTTAGAACCTAATGAGGTAGTATTCACTTGAGGCCTTGAATCAGTTAAGTATAGAGCAAAGCTGTGAAAGGTGCCAAGTGCCTCAACGATGCAACTCCAAAGCTCAAGCCCAAAAGGTGATCTCAAAATGTATGCCAACCCTCCACATGTCCAGGGTCTAGAAAGGGTCTCATTAGAAGCTAAAAATTTGGAGAGCCTCGGAACATGTCACATGCCTCAACAACGTAACTTCACGAGTAGGACCCAAGGGGCAGTCTCTAAACAAGCGTAGGATCAACACATGGTCAGAGTAAAAACAGGGAGACAAAACTGGAAATTGAATCAAATAAGTAAAGAAGGGCCGACAGAAGCCTCCACCCGTCATCTCGATGCATCTTCAAAGGTAAAATTTAGAGGCGGTCTAAAACATTCACCATCTCTCCATGTTTCTAATCAATGTACCTCCAAAGGTTAGGTTTAAAAATATTCTCCAAATTAGTGGGAAGCCTGCACGTGTCACCTGTTCTGACATAAACCCTTCACCAAACATAGGGACTTAGTCAAAACACAAAAATACAGAACATGCCTGCGGAAGGTACCACGTGCCTCATCAGTGCAAATTCAAAAGGTACAGCCAAAAGAGAGACCCCAAACTTGCATCATCCCTCCACATCTCCTAGGTGTGAAAAGGGGACACTTTCTGTGTTATCACCTTAAAAATCCCCCTCTTTCTGAAACCAAGTCTTGAAAATTTTGAGTCGATACCTTGGAATAATCCGTGTATTTGCTTGAAAATCATTATCAATCTTCGATCTTTAGCTATGGATAGTGTCGAGCCTGGTATTGTTTACAGTTTTTAATTTCATGGAGAACAATTTAAAATTTGGGCGTAAAGGTAGGGTTTTCCATTTGTTTTTATTTTTCTCCATAGTCGTGAACGACGGGCGTATCATCCCTGTCACTTTTTTCTCCAACATCCACGGGTAGTACGTGGACATCTCTGATTGGATGTGGTGTAACCATGTTTTAAGAACCATCGAAGCCTCTACACGTCCACATGGTGAAACTCTATGGGTAGGGCCCAAGGGACAATCCTCAAATAAGTGCAGGCTTTCCACTTTTCCCAGGTCCAAAATGAAGAAAGAACAAGCCTTAATCGGATAAGTATGGAAGGTTCAAAGAACGGTGACACATAACTCATCAGTGCAACTTCAAGGGTTGAAGCCAAGGGAAATTCCCCAAACTTGCACCAGCCTTCCACGTCTCCTAGGTCCAAAAAAGAGACAAAGCCGATCATTTAATTGACTAAGTATTAGAGGGTCGACAGAAGCCTCCATGTGCCTCAATGGTGCATCTTCAAAAGTGATATCAAAGGGCCAATCTTCAAATTAATGCCAACTCGCCACGTGGTCAGAGTCAAAAGAAAGTCTAGGACTAGTGGAAGTCTCCACACGTCTCTTCAATGCAACTTCAAAGGAAGAATCAAGAGTGGGTCTCCAAATGTGCATGGGCTGGCCACGTGATCAGATTCAAAGAAGGGGCAGAGCCAACCATTGAATCGGCTAAGTATAGAAGAGTTTGTAGAAGCATCCATGTGTTAGCGAGCAGTGCAAATTCAAAGGAAAAATCTGGAGGCAGGTCCCAAATGTGCGTTGAGCCTCCACGTGTCCAAGGTCAGACATATGGCCTCGCAAAACAAAAGGGACTTAGTAAAAAACAAAAAAAGTACTTGATTGGCCCACAAAGTGACATGTGGCCATGTTTCAAGAGTTAGCAGGGAGGTGGGCCCTTTTTATTTTGATGTCGTTGAAAATTCAAAGTGGGAAAGCGGACTGTTGGAGTGATTTGGGAATTTGAAGCTTTGTTTCCATAAAGAGCTTAAAGTTATAAAGTGACCCGCGGCCCCACCCATGCCAAAATATAAAGTCAAATGTTGATCCCGCATCAAAATTCAAAGCGGGAAGGCAGGTCGGTAGAGAACTTTGAGTTTTTGATCCACGTTGAAAAGAGGTAAAATTATAAAAGTAACCCATGACTTCATCGCCACTCAAGAAAAGCCACGTGTCAAGCCTGTATCAAAAGTGGGTGGGCAGGCCAAAATGATACAAAGTGCCATTTATGTAAAAGGAACAAAATAAAAAAGGTATCCTCATGCCTGCTTTAGTTTAAATCTCTCCCACATGGATGGCTCAAATTTAAAGTTTACAAAGGTAGGATGAATGACTGCAATTCAATTAGTCTAGTTTTTCTGCCATGCATGGAAACAGCCGAGGCGTTGGAGAGACTCAAACATTGGTTTCTCGAATAAATTTTAATCATTTTTGTAACCGAATGTAACCATTCTTGGGAGCTATTTAATGGCTTATCCATGTCGTTGATAGGGTTGGATCTTGGTACTCTATAAATGTAATAGATTTGAAGTAATCAATACATAACTTTTCCCATTTCTTCCTCTGTTACTCCTTCTTTCCCAGTATAAAAATTTACTAATCATCCATCTTTGCATATCAAGAAAATTTGTGTCTATGAAATTATATCTATTTTGAAATTGAATGATTCTATTCTACATCTCCCTGGCTCAATACTTATAAGGTTTTACTCTGCTATCTATATTTCCTAAAGGTATTGTTATGTTCTTCCTCTCTCATCTCCTTAATTCTTCAATTATTTTGTATTGATGATCTTTGGGCATAAATGTTTCAAAGTATTAGGAATCCACACTTTGAAAGTTGTATCTTTGTACATAAGTTTTGTTGCTTTGTATCAATAAGGGAAACTCTCCCATTAAAGAGGAGGGACTTGATGTCCCCTGATTGTGGTTTGTTAAATTATCATTTTAAAAACCCAACAATTTTTGGTGACTCTACTGGGGATTTCATTTCAAATGTATCACTTTCTAAAATAACAACTTCAAGATCATTGTTTGTTTGGTGAATCTATGGTATACACGTGGGAAGAAAGCTCTCAGGGTTGAGGATTCCCATTTTCAACTTCTGGAGTAAAAAAACTTCTCCTTTCAAGCAAGAAGGAACAGAGTAATCCATTCTACAAGCACACCTCATGTTAAAGAATGAAATTCCAAGGATAGCATTCCTCAGGAATATCTCATTCCTAATCTCTGTTCTTTGATACTTGATGGTGTTTCAGTTCCCCTTCAATAAATTTTTCTAAAGATGGCAGCCCCTTTCCCTTGGGGACAACAGGTTAGGCCTCTTACTCTTTGTCATCCATTGCATGAGTTACCTAGGGGTAGCAGGAAAAGTTTTCTGAAATTCCAGGGTGATGGGAAAGTTCATCCAGATGAAGACATTACAGCCTTCATTGTTGCATGTGGGATTCTTGGGGTTGAACATGAAGATGTCTCTATGAATATTTTGTGGAGACATTGCAGGACAATGATGGTTATTGGTTTTATCATCTTCCTATTGTGGTGATCACTAATTGGAATACCATGACAACTAAGGTTTGATAAGCATTTCAAACCTGTTGAAGATGTGCATGCTCTATTATTTGTCCTGAAGAGTCATATGTTTCCATGACTCAGGAGCAAATGAACAGAAAAGAAAAAGTGGTGCAACCTGCTAAGAATATGAAGGAGTTTTCTATAACTATTCCAATCGTTTCAAGAATAGGAGCTCCTATTCCCACTGCCTCCACGCAAAAGGTGAGTAATGCTAATTCCCCTTCTTCTAATTCTATTTCCAAAAATCATTGTCCTTCAAATCCTAAAACTGATATATCAATAGTATCTCAAGTTCCTAGCAATGATTCCCCATCTACTTCTGGGTATTTTGATATCATTAATCACCTCAAAAGGACCAAAATCAAAATTTTAGAGTCGTAGTTTTACAAGACCCATCCAAAATATTTTTCTAAAATTGTAAACTTTGTCAATTCCAAATCCAAAGCCTCATCTAGTACTTCTAAAGGTCTTTTGCCCACTCCCTCTTCCTCACTTCAATCAATCCTTGTGGCTGTAGTCACTTCACCTAATGAGAAAATTGAACCATTATATGTGACTCTTCTCATTGTTGGCCATAAACTCAGTAATTTTGTTATAGACTCAGGAGCATCAACTAATGTAATGCCTGTAAAAGTATCTCATGCTTTGGGCTTGACTCTAACACGTGCCTTTAGTTCTTGCTATTCCATGGAAATTAGGAAAGTACCTTTGGTTGGAAGAATTAAAGATACACAAGTAGCTTTTACTACTTTTCCAAAGAAAAAGGGTCTTAGCCACCATTTTGGTAGTTGTTATTCCTCCCTCATATGGGATGTTGCTGAGTAGAAATTTTTGTAAGGAGGTAGGAGGTGAAATTCAAATGGACTAGTCACATGCTTTGATCCTGGTCAATGGAAAAATAAATAAGTTACTACCTAAGAGACAAACTGAATACATTGTGCAAAAAACTAATGATCCAAAAGCACAAATACTCTATGAAGATACAAAGCATTGTAACTACAACATCATGTCACAAGATGAGGAAAAAATTCTTAAGGGAGTGGTTCTTGACCCTAATGGCATTTGTACTATGGAGTTTGATGGAAGCTACTCTTTAGCTGGTTCTGGATCTGGAGTGGCATTGAGCTCTCTAGAAGGGAACATTCATCCTTTTTCTTTCAAGATCTGTTTTGTAAATACAAACAATACAACTGAATATGAGGCACTCATACTTGGATTGAACATGGAAAAAGAAATGGAAATGAAGAATATTTGTGCTTGTGGTGATGTAAATCTGATTGTGAAACAAGTCAGGGATATTTTTCAAGTCAATAATAGGAGATTGAAACATTATAGAAATATCGTTTGGTATTCCATTGACTTTCTTAATGCTTTCACCATTGAAGTTGTGTCAAGAGAAAGGAACACTAGAGCTGATTCTCTAGATGTCTCACAATCTTTGCTGATTTCTCACCTAGATTTCTCTCAGGAGAAATTTACCATTGAAATGATTCATAGGCCTAGTGTACCAGATAATGCAAATAATTGGCAGGCTTTCAATGATGATCAACATTTTCTCTCTTTCTTGGAGCTGAAGGATAATTTTGACCATTTATATTTTGAAGGAAGTGAGACTTTTCCTAGAGAGTGTGTATCCTCTAATGAAGGATTTATAAAGGAAGAAATGGATCAAGATGGATGCATCAAATTGAAAGGTAACAAGATCCCTAAAGGGCTGGTGAGTTTGGATGACTTGTTTGATAAGCATGATAGGTACTTAAAGTCTAAAACTTTGTAAGGAGATCGAAAGTCCATTAAATGTGAAAAGGTTAATATTGGGAGTCTTGATGAACCCAAGATGGTGAACATTGGAAAATTCTGCATTCAAGAGGCAAAGAAGAAGGCAATAAATCTACTAAAAAGGTATGTTGATGTTATTTCCTATTAGTATGATGATCTCAAGGCTTTCCACCAAAGGAGATGCAACACTTTATCCCTCTCGAAATCTAGGATCAAACCCTTCAAGCAGAAAAAGAGGTAATACAATCCCAAGGTTGTTGGCACTATTTTTCAGGAGATCCAAATTTTTCTAAAGGAAAAAATCATCTTCCCTATACATCATTTAATTTGGATTGCCAACATTGTTCCTATCGGAAGAAGAATCGTGAGATTCGCATATGTGTGGATTTCAGAATTTGAATCGTGCCTCTCTGAAGGAAAACTATCCTCTCCCCATGATGGATCAAGTTTCGCAAGCTTTCATAGGCTCTGAGATGTTTTCTATGCTTGATGGATTCTCTAGATACAAGCAAGTGGAAGTCAGTGCCCCAGATCAACACAAAACTGCTTTCACTACTCCTTGGGGAAATTTTACTTACAAAAGGATGCCTTATGGTCGTATCAATGTTGGTGCCACCTTTCAAAGGGAAATGGAATTGGATTTTGGTATTCTAAAGGTAAAGTGTGTTTTTGTATACCTTGATGATTTGACTATTTTCTCCAAAACAAGGGCATATCACTTTTAGCATCTTGAAGCAGTCCTCTAGAAATGTAGAGAACATGGAGTTTCTCTCAATCCAAAGAAGTCTATCTTTTGTATCATTGAAGGAAATTTTCTAGGGCATATGGTTTTAAAAGAAGGAATCAAGATAGATCTAGAAATATTTCAAGCAATCCAACAGATTCCTCTTCCCACAAACAAAAAGGGTGTTCACTCTTTCTTTGGTAAAATAAACTTCCTCAAGAGATTCATTCTTGATTTTGTAGAGCTAACTATGAGAATTACTCACATGATGAAAGGAAAGGAAAAATTTTGTTGGACTTCTAAGGGTAAGGAATCATTTGAAGGTATCAAAAAATCCATTGCTAAAAATCCCATCTTAGCATGTCCCGATTTAATCAAGGATTTTATCATTTACTGCTATGTTATAAAGAATACCTTGGTTGCTGTGCTGACTCAGAAGAATTCTGAGGATCATGAAATTCCAATTTTATTCATGAGCTATGTTCTGAAAGATCATGAATTGAAATATACTATGATGGAGAAACATGCTTTTGCAGTGGTCAAAGTTGTCAAGCAGTTTCATTTTTATATTCGTAATTCTCATTGTGTTGTGCTTGTTCTTGATACAACCATCAAGTCTATTCTTACACAACAAGATTTTGGAACTAAGAGAGGTAATTGGGTAGAATAATTTCAAGAATATGACCTTGATATCAAGCCAACTAAGCTTGTCCAGGGTAAAGGCTTGTGTGAGCTTATTGCTAAAGGATTTGATGCAAAATTGTCCAAAGAAGTAGTTGATGTTCTATTGTCCTCTTCCTCGCCAATAGATGAATGGTATGTTGATATTACACATTTTATTACTTATGGAGAGTGTCCATCTCACTTGAGTGCCAAGGAAAAGAGGGCTATTAAGCTAAGGTCTACACAGTATGTATTGTGGGAGAATGTTTTGTTCAAGCGAGGCATAGATGGGATATTCTTGAAGTGTGTCGACAAAGAGAAAAAGAAGTTGTTCTCTGCTTTTCGTGGTCAGGCTTGTCGAGGCCATTTCTCTTCTACTCTCACTTCCCATAAAATCCTTCATGCTGGGTACTACTAGCCTAGATTGTTCAGAGATGCATCAAAATGGGTAGGAAAGTGTGAATCTTGTCAGAATTTTGTTGGGAGACCTAAGTTGGCTACTTTTCCACTAAAGCTAGTAGTGATCTATAAGCCTTTTCAACAGTGGGGATTCGATTTCATCTTCCAGTGCTGGGCATTATCATGTGCTAACTGCTAGAGACTACTTCATAAAGTGGGTATAGTCCATTCCACTCAAAAGCACTACTTCTGAGGTGGTGTGTAATTTCATTAAAGAGAACATCTTGATAAGGTTTAGGGTACCAAGAAAGATTGTGACTGATAATACTTCAAATTTTTCTTCTTTTGAGATGACGGATTTCTACTATGGTTATGGAATTTCCCTTTCTAATTCTTGATACTACTACCCCCAAGGGAATGGACAAGCAGAATCATCAAATAAAAATCTAGTAACCATCATTCGGAAGCTTGTCAATGACTCTAAGAGGAATTGGCACAAGAAACTTTATGACGCTCTTTGGGAAAATACAATTACACCCAAAAGAGTAATTGGGATGTCTCCATTTCAAGTGGTGTATGGTGTTGAAGCTCAGTTACTAGTAAAAATGGACTTACAAGCCTTGCATCTAATGAAGGCTATTTAAGATTCAATTTTTACCAGTTCCTTGGACAAGAGGATCATGTATCTCTAGAAGATGGATGAAGACAAGTTGCAAGTTTTTGATAGAATATCAGCTCATCAACTTAGGGTGAAAGGTTTGTTTGAAAAGAAGGATAGACCCAAATATTTTCAAGTAGGAGACATTGTTATGTTGTGGGACAAAAGACATGATCTTGAGGAATCCATGGTAAGTTTGATTCTCTTTGGCTTGGTCCTTTCAAGATCGAGCACTTTGCTGGAGAAAATTTGTTCTATTTGGATTATATGGATGGATCTCCTCTCCCACTTCCTTATAGTGGGAAGTATTTTAATTTTTTCAAGCCCTACGTGACTAGGCACTCCTTATGTATATTGTGTACATTATTTGGTTTCTGGTCGCTCCTTTATGTTTTGTTTCTATTTTTCCTTGTTTTCACTTCTTTCCTTTCCTGTTCCTCACTGTGTGCTATGTTTTTTTTGTCCTTCCCTTTCGTGTGTGTTGTCTTCTATATTTTTCTGGCCTTTAAATCTATTTTCCCAATGGATGAGGCACTGGTCTGATTTCCCAGAGTTTTTCTATGGTCCTTGATCTTGCCTCATTCCTTTGTTAAGTCATCCCAGAAAGAGCTAGTTGTTATTTCACTCAAAATCCCCCTCTTTTTCAAGCCAAGTCTTCAAAAATTTGATTTGTTACCTTGGAATAATCCGTGCTTTTGCTTGAAAATATTTTCTTTCATTCGAATGTCATTTTCAATATTTCTCTTTGGCTATGGATCATGTCGAGCCTGGTATTGTTTGCAGTTTTTCATTCCATGGAGAACAATTTGAAATTTAGGCATAAAGGTGGGGTTTTCCCTTTCTTTTTATTTTTCTCCACAGTCGTGAATGATGGGAGAATCTTCCCTATCATTTTTTCCCCAAAATCCACGGGTAGTACGTGGACATATCTGATTGGATGCGGCATGACCATGTTTCAAGAACCAAAGGAAGCCTCCACGGGTCTAAATGACACAACTCTAAGGGAAGGGCCCAAGGTATAATCCTCAAATAAGTGTAGGCTTTCCATGTGTCCCAAGTCAAAAATGAAGACAAAATAATCCTTAATCGACTAAGTATGGAAGGTTCAGTGGAGGACACCACGTGCCTCATCGACACAACTTCAAGGGTCAAATCCAAGGGCGAGTCCCTAAACTTGTGCCAGCTTTCCACGTGTCCCAAGTCCAAAAAAGAGATAGAGCCGATTGTTTAATTGACTAAGTATGAGAGGGTCGGTGGAAGCCTCCACGTGCCTCAAAGGAGAAACTTCAAAAGTGAGACCAAAGGGCCAATCTTCAAATGATCGCTAGCTCGCCATGTGGTCAGAGTCAAAAGAGATTCCAAGACCGGGGGAAGTCTCCACGCATCTCTTCAGCGTAACTTCAAAGGAAGAATCAAGAGTGGGTCTCCAAATGTGCGTGGGCTCACCACGTGGTTAAATTCAAATCCGAATCGCCCACAAAGGGACATGTGGCCATGTTTCATGTGTTAGCAGGGACGTGGGCCCTTTTTGTGTTTTGATGCCGTTAAATAATCAAAGTAGGAAAGTGGGCCATTGGAGTGATTTGGGAATTTGAAGCTTTGTTTCCATAAAGAGCTTAAAGTTATAAAGTAACCCACATCCCCGCCCATGCTCAAGGATAAAGTCAAATTTTGAGCCCGTATCAAAAGTCAAACCGGGAAGGTAGGTCAGCGGAGAAATTTGAGTTTTTGAGCCCATGTTAAAAAGAGGTCAAGCCCATATCAAAAGCAGATGGGCAGGCCAAAATGATCCAAAGTGCCATTTCTCTAAAAGGCACAAAATACAAAAGGAGTCCTTAGGCCAACTTCAATTTAAATCTCTCCCACGTTGACGACTCAAATTTAAAGTTTGCAAAGGGAGGGTGAAGGGATGCAGTTTAACGTGTCTAGTTCTTCTGGTAGGCATGGAAATGACTGAGGTGTTGGAGAGACTCATACATCGATTTCTTGAATCAGTGTTCATCATTTTTGTAACTAAATGTAACCATTCTTGGGAGTTATTTAATGGCTTCTCCATGGCATTTTTAGGGTTGGATCTTGGAACTCTGTAGATGTAATAGATTCGAAGTAATCACTAAATTTTTTTTCCCATTTCTTCCTCTCATTACTCCTTCTTTCCCTGTCTAAAAATTTGTGAATCATCCATCTTTGCATATTAAGGAAGTTTTTGTTCTTGTTTCTATGATTTCTAGAACTTTGTGTCTATGAAATTATATCTATTTTGAAAGTGAATGATTCTATTCTACATCTCCCCGGCTCAATACCTATAAGGTTATACTCTTCTATATATATTTCCTGAAGGTATTGTTATGTTCTTCCTCTCTCATCTCCTTAATTCTTCAATTCTTTCGTATTGATGATCTTTGGCCATAAATAGTTCAAAGTATCAGGAATCCACACTTTAAAATTTGAATATTTGTACATAAGTTCTGCTGCTTGCTTTCAATAAGTGAACCTCTCCCATTAAAGAGGAGGTACTTGCTATCCCCTGACTATTGTTTGTTAAAGTATCATTTTAAAAACCCAACAAGACGTTGAAAATTACAAGCTTGGGATAGGCCGAAGGAAGCCTCCATGCGTCAGCTCGGTGGATCTTCAAGATTAAAATCCGGAGGCGGTCCCCAAACATGCACCAACTCGCCACATAGTTAGGGACCAAGAAAGGTAGCAAGCCGAATCAGATAAGTACAATAGGGTAAGCGGAAGCCTCCATGTGCCTCGTCCATAGAACTTCAAAGGTAAAGTCTAGGGGTAGTTTCCAAATGATCACAAAGCCTTCACATGTCTCGAGTCAGGCACCATGTCTTCACCAACATGAGGGGTTTAGGCAGAAGACAAAGGAAATAGAGAAGGCTCGCAGATGAGGCCACGTGTCTATTCAACATAATTTCAAGAGTGGAGGAAGGGAATGAATCTTCAAAATGCATGGGGCCACCATGTGGATCTCACACGAATAGACCCAAAACCTAAAGCACCTTTAGGCATCCATAACTTTTGACCAGGAGCTTGGAATTGAGTGGGAGAAGACTTTTTGGAAATTTCCCAATGCCTGCTACTCACTTGCCACCATTAATGATCAAGTCCACAATTTTCAAGGTTGTCAAGTCTCTCACCTATCGCCATGATGAAGAATAAAGTCCTTTATTGCCCATCAAGGAACAACGCATGAAGGCATGGGTCTTGCAGTGAAGCCCATCATTATTGTAGGTGGATTTTACTACTATCTGGAGTGGTTGGAATAGGTGAATTCAATGCTCCTGTAGGGGTGGTTGAAGCAGAGTTTGAATTTTTCCATCTCTTCTTCTCTCTTTCTTCTATATATTGTAAAGGAGGGGAATATTTCAAAGGATTGGTCATCTTTTCTCTTTTTCCACCCTCTATTTACTTCCTTAGGGTATAATGTAGAGTCTAACCCTTCTCTCTTGGCTATGTAATGGAATTTTCTTGCCCCTTTCCCACTAATGGTGTACCGTGTGAACTCTTGGAGCAATAAAATATGTTTTGTGATGCATTTTGTCCATCCTTTGCTAATTTTATTGTCTCTTCTTGACGCTCATCATTGCAAGGTATACTGTGCATATTTCTGATGTCTAGTGCAAGTTTTTGGAGCCGTGTTTAATGGTTTTGAACTGGTGTTATATGTGAACTCTATATTTGATTTGTGGTGCATCTTGTCCACCCTCTGATTTTCTCACCTCTCTCCATTTCAAGCAGCTAAAACTGTGACCAATAACCTCCTTCTCTGGTGTATCACCATTTTAGTGTAGGCTTTGTTTTCATGCAGTTTCTCTCCCTGGTCCCTTAGAAGGTTAGATTAGGATTAGATAGTTTTCTTGCATTGGAATAGCTTGTGGAAAGTAGTTTAGGAACAAGAACCAGTGTTCTCCAGAGGTCCATCTCAAGTTTGCAAGTCCCACAGCTTGAGAGATGGTCTAATGTTATGTAGATCACACTGAATTACCCACTCAGATCTTAGGCCATTCGGGGGGTGATGTTATTTTTCATCAACAAGTAGTTCTTAAATAAGATGATTCAGTTGGGTTATGATCTTAGTTGCAAATAGATATATGAGTAGAATCTAAATGTTGAAAATTGGAATAATTATTGAATTACTTGGTATTAGCAATAGTAGTTATGATATTTGATGTTGAAATTGATATGTAGATATAATCAATTTATTATTACGATATCACTAATATGGCCATGAGGCTAGAAAGGTATCATGTTATTTTGCAAGTAATTAATTCAAAACAATACACTACAGGGGGTAGGAGACCAACAATGAAGGAATGTGGGGTATTGGCAACAAGGATCACAATGATAACTTGTGTTTTTTTTGTGTGTCTTGTTTTTTGTTAGGGGGTTCCCATGGGGGGGATAACATCCAAATGTGATCAAGGGGTTTGTGTGTTTTTCTTTTAAATTGTTTCCTTTATTTAATTTTAGTATATGATTTTATAGTGATGTATTTTCCCTTTTTATTAATTAATTAATTTGTATATAGATTCTTAAATTAATCATGATGCTAAAATAATCATGGATGGGACAAAAGAATTCATTTATTAGATTATATGGATCTTTTCTTATGTGTTTTAAGTTGAGTTCTTAAGATCTTGAGTGGTGTACACTCCACCTCGTCTTGGAAATTTGGATTTGGCCTTAAGGGCCAATTTTGGAGGTTTGTGAGACAAGTTAAAATTGAACCACACTTATTAAATTAGTATACCAACCCTACTAATGGGTTGAGAGGTCAAAAATATTCCCCTTTATGGGCTTTGGGAAGACAAATGATAAGTTTTTATTGCAATTTCTTACACATGTTTAATTTTAGTCCTTCCGGGAGTGGGTTTTGATTGTGTGTGTAAGTAAATTGTCATTTCTTCAACCACTTATTTATTGTGCATTGGGGTTGATGTTTGAATTGTGATGTGGAGTTGAGGATGAGTGATGTGGCATCCTACATGGAGCCACATCACCCTACTCTTCCCTTTTTCTATATTTGGATGTTTAATTGTTGGTTTGGGGGTTACTTGCTCATTTGTCCTGGAAATTCTTGTAATTTTGGAGAGCTTGCTTGAGAATGGTGAATTTGGAGTGGATGGTGTTTTCTTAGGATTTTGGAAGGCTTGGAGCTTGTTGTGTATTGATACTCTTCATTTGTAAGGTAGATCTTCACTCTTGTAATTATTTTTTTATTTTGGTTGTGCTCATATGTGTAGTTGATGATTGTTATATTACTTATGATTGTTCGAAATAAATTTGGTCCTTAGGTTGTGGGAGAAATGGAAATGGGGGTAAAATTTGAGGGAGGCATAAGACAAATGTTATTGGGATTTTAGGAGGTAGTTGGGTTGGGATGTCTACCTTGTTGATAAATATGTTTTCAATTTATCTTGTTATTTTCTTGAGGGAGGCATAAGATTGGGTTGATTTCTAGAGGGAGGCATAAGAGTGGTGTATCTTCTTGGAGGGAGGCATAAGAGTGTTTTTTGTATTATGATGGAGTTTTTGGAGGCTCTTAGGTGGACACCCAAGCCCTTTGGAGGCATAAGAAGAACCCCCGTGTTCCTTTCTCCTCCATGGCTTTAGTATGAAGCCTTTGTGTTTGACATTCGTTGTCTTGTGATAAAATTGGTATGGTGTTAGATTATTTGAATTTCTTGATTGAATGTGTATGTGGAAGCCATTTTGAGTTGCCATGGTTGTCTAAATATCCCTCATTATTTATTTTTGTGGCTCAGTGGCCAATGGGGAAGAAGGCTTCTCTTCCTCATTGGATATTTTGGTTGGGTAGAGAGTGTTGCCTACTCCCCCATTTTGTTGTGTGCTTGGCTTGATGAAGATGGTGAGCTCAATGGAGAAGGTTCTCTTGTTTGAGAAAGGCTTGTAGAGTTGCATCTTGTGCTATTATGATCCTACTACTTGTAAATTATATCAATAGTTTATTGAATGTAATCTCATACATCCTTGGAAATGGCTTATTTTAATCTACATTACTTCATATGAATATGAGTCTTGCAAAGATCTTGTAAATGGAAATTAATTTCTTTCAAAATTCAATTTAATTTTAAGGGTTCATTGTTTATAGATTGGTATTCTTGTATGGGAAATAAATGTTGAATAATTGTATTATGGACAATCCTTGTACACTAGAATATTGAAATCAATTTCATTTAAGAGTGGTATCTTATTTTCTTTCTCTCATCCAACTAAATGTATAAAAGGAATATATAGAATTGCTTAGTTATTGTAAATTGCTTTTGTTGTAATAAAAATTGTCTTAAGCAAATGGATAAATTATAACCAACCATACCCTTAAAGAAACTAACTAAATAAAATCGTAAGGGGTGATTTGGTTAAATTTGGAAAATGCTCAAAATTATTATCCTATATTTTTACCTTCATAGATTAGTTGATTGTCATATTGCATTTGATACCTTCTAAAGAGAATGTGGTGTCCTTGGAGTAAAATTTTCCTTATCATTTTATTTCTTTGTTGGTGGTATCTTGTGGAAATATGAGTGTTGATTTGGAAACTTTCCTTGTCTTATTATGTGAGTAAAATGTTTGAGCCTAAACAAAAACCGTTGTTAAACCTCTAAAATTCGTAGAAGTATAATTGCCTCTTTAATGGGTCTTTCCTTGTGACTTCTTTTGAGACTTGTGGAGACCCACTAGGAATGTTTAATTATGCTTGTAATTATTTGGTAAACCCTTTAAATATTTGTGTGGTACATGTTTTTTGATAGATTCCTAGTTCTTAAGATTGATGATGTGTTTGCTATGTTGAATGTTTCTTGTTTCTTTAGAAATAAAAATGTGATGTGTTGATTTATCTCTTATTTCCAAGAAAGTACTAATGTGATATCTTTGACTCTTCCTTCTCATGAAAATATATTTGGTAAAATTATTTAGTGATCCTAATAAAACCATAATCAAGGGACTTGGACCTTGAAACTTAACAATTAAATTAGAACATCAGTAAAAGGAAAATGGTCCTTGTTATAACCTTGGTAGATTAATAGAGAAATAAAACTATGTAGAAGAATAGAAAGGAAACTTTGTACATACACCTTCGCTAGGCGTAAAATAAATACTTTTTCCACCTATAAAGAATGGTGAGATATCATAGTGGTACTCCTTATAATGCAAACATGTGATATCATAATAGAAGGAATATTTTAATTAAGAAAACTTGTAACAAAAGTGTTAGCAAGTGAAACTGAAAATTTTGACTTAATAGCTGATTTTTTAAACTGAGTAAGATGTATGTGTATTAAGTGCAATGTATAATTAAACCCTTAGTTTTGTCTCCTACCCAGAATTGTGAAGCACCTTGTTGTTAGTTATGTGTTCTAGTTTCATAGTACCTCCCTTTTTCATAGACGTATGTTCTTTTCCCTTGAATGAGTTTGGGTCATTGTACCCTTGTTGCCTCATAACTCGACGAGTGTGAGTTGTGGCCTTTAGCATTGGGTCTTATCTCTTGGTTTAAGAAAATCAACATCCTTGTGTGTTTATTTAGTCATTGGTGACCTATTTTATTTGAAAATTTACGGCAACATATGTTAAGGATATGACATAATTTTTGGGAATTCCTCCTTTTCTTCTTTCTTTCTTGAGACACCCCATTATTTTTTATCTCCTTTTGTCATCAAAAAAATAAAGTGTAAGTTGTTTTTGTAATCTATTACTCGTGTATTGGTACGGTGCACTTCTAGATCGTAATTGGATGCCCCCTCTTGTTGATTGTTATTCTCTTCTATCTCCCTTGAGTGATCTTTGGTGTAACTAGTTATTCATGTTCTCTCTTTATGGTTATTTTGAGCTTGAGCAAGATTTAATATAAATGAATCCCATTGTGTTATAATGAGTGGTGCTTATTGTATTCATATGTTAGTTTCTAGTGGAAATATTTTATTAATGTTTGACATTTCTAAATTAGATAAGTGTTGTGTGTTAGATTTTTAAAGTGTAAAATCAGACTATAGGAAACCTTGTGGTCATGACTTTGCTTAGCATTACCATGAAAATTTGATTGTACCCTCTCGAGTCATATAAGTGCTTCCCATGAATAGTTTCCTTGATTATAAATGTTTTCTAATATAGGTGCCATTACTTGTTGATTAAACTCATCTTGTGTGATCTCAAAATTGTGAGACCTTTGAGCAAACATGTTTCTCGTAAAAAAATTTGGTCATGGTTGATTCTGCTAGCCTCATCTAATCAACTAACTTTGGAAGTGTAACTTAACCTTAGTGGAAACCTTAAATTTTATTATTACAGTATGTTGTATTCCATGGGAAACTATGTGGTCATTCTCAAACTCACGGAAATCTCCCTATTATTCCTCTACTTGGTGATTATTCTTGAGACTCCTTTGACGTCTTCATGTTCTAATGTTATGTGTTATATCTTGGTTGATCACATAAAGTTACTCTTTAGAATTAAATGTTCACAACCTTACATGAAGAAATTTTATGACTCATACCTTTCAATCTCCCATCTTCTTGTTGAATTACATTGGACCAAACTTTGGTTCTGTAGACCCATACTTGTTTGAAGAAAAACAATTCCACAAAGGTCGTGATCCTTTTTATTTTGTATTGTTTCCTATCTCTCTCTCTGTGAATTCCAGGAGGAAGTCAATTCTAAGGGGAAGGGATGTAATAGCCACTTCCCTTCAACACTAAATGAACCATGAATATCCTTTCTTAATTGATTATAATCTCAAAACCTTGATTTTTTATTCTAGTTAACATACAATAAATGTGTGGGCCATTATGATTGTTATTATGTTTTGGTTATTATTTTGATTTTATGTCATACTGTGGACCTTGATGAGCATTTAAGGATAAGAGAATTAGATAGAATGGTTGTGTATCTGTAAATTGATTGTGATAGCTTTACTCTTTGATATTTTTTTGTTTAGTCTATCTCTGTGATTGGAAACATTGACACTATTATGCATTATTACCGGAAGATATTATTAGATGAACTGATATACATTACTATAACTGAACTGACTAACTTTGGATAGAATTTCAGTACAAAATAAAGTCTTGTTTTGTCAGTTTAGATACATGTTGATATTTTGAATTACTTTCGTATTGATTTTTAGTATGATGTTCAAAGTTATTTTTTGATTCCTTTGATGTTGGAGAATTGGCAAAACCGTGAATGAGTGAAAGTAATTCTTAAATTAGATGATTTAGTTGGGTTATGATCTTAGTTGCAAACTGATGTATGAGTAGAATCGAAATGTTGAAAATTGGAATAATTGTTGAATTACTTGGTCTTAGCAATAGTAGTTATGATATTTGATGTTGAAATTGATATGTAGATATAATAATTTTATTAGTTGATATCACTAGTATGGCCATGAGGCAAGAAAGGTATTGTGTGATTTTACAGGTAATTAATTCAAAACAATAAACTACGGGTGGTAGGAGATCAATAATGAAGGAATGTGGGGTATTGGCAACAAGGGTCACCATGGAAACTTGTGTTTTGTTGTGTGTGTCTTGTTTTTTGTTAGGGGGTCCCCATGGGGCAGAATAACCTCCAAAGGTGACCAAGGGGTTTGTGTTTTGTTCTTTTAAATTGTTTCCTTTATTTAATTTTATTATTTGATTTTACAGTGATGTATTTTTCCCTTTTATTAATTAATTAATTTGCGTCTAGATTAGTAAATTAATCATGGTGCTAAAATAATCATGGATGGGATAAAATAATTCATTTATTAGATTAGATGGCTCTTTTTTGGTGTGTTTTAAGTTGAGTGCTTAATATATTGAGTGTTGTACACTCCACCTCTTCTTAGAAATTCGGACTTGGCCTTAAGCACCCATTTTGGAGGCTTGTGGGACAAGTTAAACTTGACCCACACCTCTTAAATTAGTATACCAACCCTACCTATGGGTTGGGAGGTCAAAAAATCCCCCTTTATGGGTTTTGGGAAGACAAATGATAAGTTTTTATTGCACTTTATTACATATGTTTAATTTTAGTCCTTCAATGGTGTGGGTTTTGATTGTGCATGTAAGTAAATTATCATTTCTTCAACCACTTATTTATTTTGCATTGGGGTTGAGGTTTGACTTGTGATGTGGAGTTGAGAATGAGTGATGTGGCATCCTACATGGAGCCACCTCACCCTACTCTTACCTTTTTCTATATCTGCATGTTTAATTGTTGGTTTGGGGGTTACTTGTTCATTTGTCTTGGAAATGCTTGTAATTTTGGAGAGCTTGCTTGAGAATGGAACTTGGAGTGGATGGTGTTTTCTTAGGATTTTGGAAGGCTTGGATCTTGTTTTGTATTGGTACTCTTCATTTGTAAGGTAGATCTTCACTCTTGTAATTATTTTGTTATTTTGGTTTTGCTCACATGTGTAGTTGATGTTGTTATATTACTTATGATTGTGTGAAATAGATTTGATCCTTAGGTTGTGGGAGAAATGGAAATGGGGGTAAAATTTGAGGGAGGCATAAGAGAAATGCTATTGCGATTTTAGGAGGGAGTTGGGTTGGGATGTCTACCTTGTTGATAAATATGTTTTATATTTATCTTGTTATTTTCTTGAGGGAGGCATAAGAGTGAGGGAGGCATAAGAGTGGGTTGATTTCTTGAGGGAGGCATAAGAGTGGTGTATCTTCTTGGAGGGAGGCATAAGAGCATTTTTTGTATCATGATGGAGTTTTTGGAGGCTCTTAGGTGGACACACAAGCCCTTGGGAGGCATAAGAATAACCCCCATGTTCCTTTCTCCTCCATGGCTTTAATATGAAGCCTTTGTGTTTTGACATTTTTTGTCTTGTGATAAAATTGATATGGTGTTACATTCTTTGAATGTCTAGATTGAATGTGTATGTGGAATCCATTTTGATTTTCCTTGGTTGTATACATAACCCTCATTCCTTCCTCATTGGGGTTCAAGGCCAATTAAGAAGAAGGCTTCTCTTCCTCTTTGGATATTTTGGTTAGGTGGAGAGTGTTGCCTACTCCCCATTTTGTTGTGTGCTTGACTTGATGAAGATGTTGAGATCAACGGAGAAGGTGATCTTGTTGGAGAAAGGATTGTAGAGTTTCATCTTGTACTATTATGATCCTAATACTTGTAAATTATATCAATAGTTTATTGAATGTCATCTCATGCATCCTTGGAAATGGCTTAGTTTAATATTCATTACTTCACGTGAATATGACTCTTGCAAAGATCTTGTAAATGGAAATTAAGTTCTTTGAAAATTAAATTTTTGTTTAAGGGTTCATTTTTTTATAGATTTGTGGTCTTAGATGGGAAATAAATGTTGAATAATTGTATTATGGACAATCTTTGTACACTAGAATATTGAAATCAATTTCATTTAAGAGTGGTCTTTTATTTTCTTTCTCTTATCCAACTAAGTGTATAAAAGGAATAAATAGAATTGATTAGTTATTTTAAATTTATTTTGTTGCAATAGAAACTCTCTTAAGCAAATAGATAAATTATAACCAACCATACCCTTAAAGAAACTAACTAAATAAAATTGAAAGGGGTGATTCAGTTAAATTTGGTAAATGCTAAAAATTCTTACCCTATCTTTTTACCTTCGTAGATGTAAATTTGTACTCATATAAATCTTATAATCAAAAATTATTCTTTCAAACTATGGGAAAGTCTCTTAATTTGAAACTTGGTGGATGAAAAACACACACACACACACACACACACACACACACACACACACACACACACACACACACACACACACACACACACACACACACACACACACACACACACACACACACACACACACACACACACACACACACACACACACACACACACACACACACACACACACATATATATCATATACATTGTCAATTTAAAAGTTTATAACGTCATTATAAAAATATCATTAGCAAAATATCAAAACATATCTATAAAAAAAAATCAATATTAAAATATATACGAAATATATATATTTTTCTTATATTTATTTATATATTGATCCATGTGAGAAATTAAAATAAATATAATTAAAACATGGAATTGTTTGATTTACGGTTGAGTGGAATTTGGAATAGTTTTAGTATTTTAATAAATATTATTAATTAAATGCAGGTTTAGTGTTTTAATGAACTTTATTAAATAAAGATAAAAATAAATTAATAAAAAAGGAGTGTGAGTGTGTGCGTAGTAGTGGCATGTTTTATTTTGTGAAATGGTTGGGGGTAGGGGTGCCGACCCCACCCCCAACCCTTATGTTTTGTAAGGGGTGCGGGTAGGGTCAACGCCCCTCCGCCCAGCACCTAATCCTATTAACCTAAACCCTCCATGCTAAAACCAAAACTGTTTCCCCCCAAAACACAATTTCATTTCCATTAATCCTACCACCCCCTCAAATAAAACATGTGGCCTTTCCACCCTTTGCGGCCTGTGCAATATCTGAACTCAGAGGTTTTTCCTTCCTTTGTTTTTCTTCTTCTCGCGGCCGAACTACGTATATACATACATACATACATACATATATATATATATAAAACATATAAATTTAAATATGAGCGTGTATATATATATATATATATATATATATATATATATATATATATATATATATATATAAACATGTGAGAAAATAAATGTGTTAGAATGTAGTGTTCTCTAAATGGGTATACTCACGAATATACTCCTTGAATCTACAAGTAAAATATTTCAAATGAGTAAATACAAAAGAGAAAATTATACCCACAAAGGGAAAATGAATGGATCTATTTTTAAGCACTAAATTTCTTCATAGAAAGCTTCCAATCCTCTCTAATGGCCTTCATGGCTCCTCTTTCTTCTACTTCTTCCTTAACTTCCAAAAAAAATCAAGAGAAATGAGAGAGTGGAGTTAGAAAAAGAATATATGATAACCCATAAGGATTTCTAGGGTTTCTTTTTCCAAACCTAAATCTAATGGTTGAGAAAGATTAGATCTAAGGGTGTAGGGTGAACCCTATATCGCTTAAGTGATGGGGTATTATAAGTGGAAATGTAATAAATAAAAGATGTGTGCATGTAATGCTAAATGTGGCCTCAGGGGGTTTAGAGTAGTTGCATGCCTTGAACTTAAAGAAAATAAATTTATAACAATGTGCATGTCCTTAACAATGCAAAAATATTATCCTAGTATGATTTAATATATAATCGTTTTTGTTCCTTAATTGAAATTAATTTAAAAAAAATTAGTGGAGTTATGTTTTGAAAGGTTAATGAAGATTAATTATATAATATGTTGGAGACGTGTTAGTGAAAGATCTCAAACGTAATATTATTTTTAGATATTGGGAAATCTTAATTAGTCAATGTTTGTTCTCCGCCGCCTTGCAAAAAAAAATGATTCCATAATTTTTCACCATTGATGTCAGGTTTAGCATGTGTTCTTGTTGAGAAATATATGGGTGTTACAAACTTGGTACATCAATTGTAAAGTTGAGATCATCGTGTAAAATTAATTTAATGCACACTAGGGGTTGACACCCTTGTAACCTCTTAACTTTAAACAAAAAACACTAGCCACAATTTTTGGGTCAAGTGTTAAGTTTTAATGTGGTCTTAGAACATCCTTTTTG
Source organism: Taxus wallichiana var. yunnanensis (assembly GCA_018340775.1). NCBI lineage: Eukaryota > Viridiplantae > Streptophyta > Pinopsida > Cupressales > Taxaceae > Taxus > Taxus wallichiana. Next base: position 994,399,764 of record CM031239.1, read on the forward strand.
TGGGAGCTCCAAATAGGAACACATATGACTGTTCTACCTTATCAAGACTCATGATGTTTCTTTTCACTGTGTTATATGTTCTTCACTATGTTCTAGCATTGGGAAAATAGGAATATTCACATACACAATTGAAAAACTAGAAATGGAACATTGGATCATGTTGATCATATTACCCCCTCAATGTGAAATTTCCACTTATTGAAAACTACAAACTGTAAAAACTGAAGCACACAAATGAAAACAAACTCACACTGCACACACATGTCACAAAATCAGTGAATTGGTACCATCATTGGCGATTAACGAGAGGTCACTAGTTGTCCTCCATCCTCTGGTACCTCCACCCTCTAGTAAAAATTATCTAATAGATAAAATATTCATCACTTTGATTTTTTGTATAAGCAGTATTTCCTTCCTCTTCATTTTCTCCTTCATCATCAACAACCATAACGTTATCTTGTAGTTTCCCATCAAGTTAGTCTTGTTCTTTTTTCTTGCAATTTGAGGACAAGTGACTAGATTATCTATAGTAATAACAGGTGATCGACTTATTTGAATCTTTATAAGATGATCCAAGTCTAAAAGAAGATTTAGATCTTCTTTTATCTTGTCTCTTACGATACAGGGATTTTTCCTCTGGTTCTGCAAACATGATTCTCTTTTCTTCATCTAGCAAAGAAGAAATAAGTTCTTCTAAACTTGGATTTATTTTACTCAATATAATTACCATGTTAGAATAGCATAGAGGCATGCTATTAAGTAATAGTGCTTTATCATTGTCATCAGGTACATCTACACTTATTCCCGCTAGTTGATTGCAAATAGAATGAAACTTACTAATATGTTTCACATTGTTATCACCTTCTTCCATCTTGAGGCTGAAAAATCTCTTCTTTAAAGATATTGCCATGCTTCCATCTTGTGATCCAAACAATTTTTTCAATGTCTCCCAAATTGTGTGAGAGGACCATTTTAAGTCTATATGATGCAAATAAGAATTTGATAGGCCCAATCCAATAATCGATGCAGCCTTTCGATCTCTGCTTGCCCATTTTGTTGCTTCATCTACATTTGTTGGTTTCTTCTCTTTTCCATCAACAATATCCCATAAGTCTTTGTTAATTAGGAACAAAGGAGATCGTACTTGTCAGGTATGGAAACATTTACCTTCAAATTTTTCAATGTGACTCAACTTATCGATTATGACTCTTCACAAAATTAAAAAATAGGTGTCGGTTGAAACCGAAAATGCACCTTTTTACAAACAAATAGATAATAATGACTATAAATTCGATTTGTAATGGAAAACTACAAATCTATTAATTCTAATATAAATGAATGACTAGGACACAATAACTCCTTTTGACTATATAAGATGGCAATATAAAAGAAAAGATTTAAAAATAAGTATTAAAAAGTAATTAAAGATTACTTTGTATAACAATTTTATAATTGTAAACCTAAGACACAATAAATAACAAATATCTACGGTAATTGACCTACGACAAATTTTAGAAACATTTTTAAAACCATTCGACTAAACCTTCAAAAAGACATGTTCACAATGTCATGAAGGACGGTGATAGGTTGCTGCACATATATATTTATTGGTGTCTATTACATGTTGGAGGTGAATATAATGGGAAGGAATTATTAGTGTGAAATCACAACACCCCTGAATTTCTTGGTTTCGAGTGGGGCATTTGGTGTGATCTGCATAACATTGGACCATCTCTCAAGCTATGGGACTTGCAAAACTGAGATGGACCTCTAGAGAAAGTTGGTTCTTGTTCCTAAACTACCTGCCACAATATACTCTAGTGAAGGGAAAGCTAATCTATCCTAATCTAACCATTCCAAGGAACCGAGAGAGAAAGAGACAAGAAAAGAGAGACTAAACTAAAGTAGTGATACACTAGAAAAGGAAAGAGGTGAGATACTCTGCTGAGGGAGGATGAAATAGGGGAAAAGGGAGATGAGTGAGGTCAGACAGAAGTGACACAGACCCAGATCCTAATCCACCATCAAAACTCCATTAAATGAAACATCTTGGACCTACAAATGTGAAATACATGCACAAAAACAAATCTAAAAGGGAGAGGCCCAAAGAGACAATAAAACACGAGAGAGGGTTGAAGAACATGGAAAAAACATGAGTTTATTTCTCTAGAAGGTGCATAGACAATTTAATTTATGCTTAGAGGCATAAAATCCACTTTCCATGCATAGAAGAGGGCTTATAGCTCAAATGGAGTTGGGAAACAAATTTTTATAGAGTTTACTCACACCCAGAATGTCTCCCCCTTCTCAAATGAGAAGTGTTTACAATATACAGAGTGATGAAAACCATAGATAAAGAAGGAAAAAATGGATTCTTTTTTGAAAGATCAACCACCAACCATCAATGCCCATGTAAATCCACCTAAAATCCATCAATTTTGGTTCCCCATGTCTGTTTGGCGTGTTGGAGAAGGAAGCATGGTAGATCAAATAAAATCTGGGTAGTTGAAGCAATCTGATTCCGTATTAATGGCTTGAAATATTTTCTCCTATTTTTCACCCACTTAACCTTTCCAAAATGAAATTTCATGCTTGCATGGCATAGAGGATGTCAATACCTTTCGAAAAAGTCTTCTCTTGCTAAAATCTGAGCTTCCAGTCAAAATATATGGTCATCTGAGGATTCTGCATCGAGACTGTGGAAAATGGAAAAAATGTAATCTTTGCAAAGTGAGTCTGCGGGCTTGAAAATACAAAATGTGATTTTTGCGAAAAGATGCGAAAATCACAAAACCTCTCGCATCCCCATAGGACAAAAATTCACTTTTTCCCAAAATCCTCTGTGGGCCCAAAATTGAAATTACACCATTTGCAAAAGTTGTAAAATTTCCAAAGTTTCCCCGATGACCTGCCTTCTCGCTTTGGCCTAAGACATGGCCACGTGTCCCTTTGCAGGCCTTAGGAATTTTTTTCTTCATTTGGCACAAAGATTCTTCATGGGCTCGCGGGCCCGCGATTGTAACTTGTGGCTTTTGTGAAAAGTGTAAAATTTCCAAAGTTTCCCAGATAACCCGCCTTCATGCTTTCTTCCACTTTGGCAAAAATTCCTTCCTAGGTTTGTCGGTCCGCTTTGACGAAAAAATCCTTCCAAGGACTTCCTTCTCACTTTGACCTGAAACATGGCCACGTGTAGGGGTGGTGCATGTTTGGGACTTGCTTTTGGATTCGCCCCCTAAAAGAGTGCCAAATAAACATGTGGCTCCTTCTACATCCTTTCTTTATTTCTTTTGTATTTTGTCTTATTCCCTTTCATTTAGCGGGGCCATATGTATGACCTTGGACACATGGAATTTTACTTTCGAAGTTACGTCATTCTAACACATGGCTCCTTTCGCTGGCCTACCTCTATTTATAATTTTCAATGGCCAATTCTACTTTTTCGGTCTTGGCCATATGGAGGGTCTGTGCTTGTTTGGGATGGGCATTTGGATCTAACCCTTGAATATGTGCCAATGAAACATGTGGAGGCCTTCACTATCTCTTCTATACTTAGTGGATTAAACGGCCGACTCTGATCCCCTTTTTTAGATGTTGGACACGTGGAGGGCTGGCGCACATTTAGAGACCGTATTTTGGGCTCAACCTTTTGAGTTGCGTCGTTGAGGCATGTGGCACCTTCCACAACTCTAATTTGTACTTAGCTAATTCAATAGTCATCTCTACGCCCATTTGGACTCTAACCATGTGGTGAGCCTACCCTCATTTGGGAACCCTCTCTTTGGACCCAGCCTTAGTGTCGCGTCATTGAGACAAGTGGGGGCTTCCAACGACTCTCTTATACTTAGCCAATTTAGGGCCTCAAGTGAACACTACCCATTTGACTTCTGTTGGACCCTGAATATGTGGCAATCCTATGCATGTTTGGAGACTACCCTTTGGGCCTTACCCTTAAAGATGCACCATTTGGACACATGGAGGCCTCCTTCGGTCCTTTTATACTTAGCTGATTTGGGTCTGATGCCCATCTGACTTCTGTTGGACCCTAACTACGTGGTGGCTTTACACTCGTTTGGGATCTCCATTTTTCTATAACTTTTGGAATTATGCTGAGTTGACACGTGGAGACTCCCGTGAGTCTATTTTTTCAGCCCTGAATCAACTCATATGTGGAGTCTAAAAACTTTGAGCTTCTTCTCTGATTTTCTCCTGTTGAGCCTCTAGTTTCGTTTGACGTCATTGGCCTCTTATTTTGACCTTTCTTGGACTCCATTGTTAAGCTTTCCTGCCCCTAAGATTTGGGATCGATTGTGAGCCCGCTGGACTAAAACAATCCTTCCATTTTTCTTATGCAAGGTCATGTTTGACCAATTTTTACAGGTGGGGAAAATTGGGATAACAAGAATCATTGATCAATCAAGTCTTGATATAAGATGTGTTTGGTGATCAGGACTATCATCGATTAATTTCACACTCACACACCAAAAACTACATGCATGCAAAGATTTCACTGGAGCTATAATAGTCTGTGCAGATCTTACCTCAGCTACCATGCCATAATTTACCATAATTGTCAACAGGCACAAGCATGTGTTGAAGATATCACATATAGATTTTACAATATAATTGATGTTGCATCAAACTCTATAGTTTTCCTTTTCCAATACCACAACAAATGGCCACAAGCATTGAAATTGTAGGTTTAAAGTAGAAAAATCAGACCAATTTTTTTGTGATGCGACGCGTATGCAAGCTTGAATACCACTATCGATCCTAGGACAAATGAAGTGAGTGAGTATAGTCGTAGATATTTTGATAAGATGCACTGGTATACCATCTATATCACCGAACATAGTTGACCCATATGTGCATACATCTACAACCTGCAAGTATTGGCTCAAGCATGATGATACATATATGATATGGTGAATATATCTTGAGCAGGCCGTTAATCTCAATGTGAAAAACTAATGGTGGAAGGACTGTAATCTAATGGTATTTGACCATCGTACAAATCCTCGAGTCACCTCATGCCTGACGGAAACATCATGCCACTAATTTCATAACTCCATTGAGTATGAAAAGGATCAAATATGCTCTGATACCAAAGCTAAGAGCAGGACCAGATTTGACAGAGCTTAACAAAACATAATAATCCTTATTTATTATATATTCAACATATTTGAACACCATTACATATAAATAGGAGAGGAATTCCTATTATTAAGGAATCTCCTAAAACCACTCAATCCTACAATATCTCCTAAACTCCTATATTCATGAGTTAGTTCAACAACTAAACTCATGTACAATATAATAGTAAACTATAAGAGATATTATATTGTTATTTCTAACAATATTTACCGTATTAACCATACGGTTAACAACTAACATTATTATTTACCTTTTGGTAAATACCAAATTATAATGTAAACATTAATATCCTAACAATTCATTTCCAATATAATATAAATATTAAACTATTACTTACTCAAACAATAAATATTTCAACTAGACGACTAGTTCAATCAATAAAACAACACCTTGTGATTTTGCTACCATCATACAATTTGACCCTAAACCATATTACGACCATAAACTCATACATTGTTAAACCCAATGTGTCAAAACTTGGTGTTGTCCGTTGGTTTTGGCAAGAGCTAGATGAGTTAACTAAAACAAGCATTTCTATCTACGGTTAACAAATAAAATTATTATTTACCTTTTGGTAAATAAAAATTATAATGTAAACATTAATATCCTAACAATTCATTTCCAATATAATATAAATATTAAACTATTAGTTACTTAAACAATTAAATATTTCAACCAGATGACTAGTTCAATCAATAAAACAACACCTTGTGATTTTGCTACCGACATACAATTTGACCCTAAACCGTGTTACTTACTTTATAAACTCATACATTGTTAAACCCAATGTGTCAAAAATTTGTGTTGTTCGTTAGTTTTGGAATGAGCTAGATGAGTTAACTAAAACAAGCATTTATATCTACCTTGTAAAGTTAGAAAAACACAATTTCAATAGACTTTCAAACCAACACTGAGTCCCGTAAAAGAGATGTCAAGAATCATATGTGTTCCTTATTATGAAGAGACTCATCTCAAGCATTATCTCAACCTCATTTTACCATTCGCACTCTCTTCGTCAGTCCTCTAGGAGCCTTGCTACTTTGTTTTGTACTTTTAGGGAGCTATTGAAACTAAGAAGTTGAGTTTCTTTTAGGCTCGCCATTTGAACTCTAAGAAACGAAATGTTTTCCCGCCTTCGCAAACCTCTAGTATTTTTACTAGAAAATTCTTAGAACCTTCATTTTGGGGAAAAATGAATTTTTGTATAGTTTGGCAAGGGTTTTTTTAGGCCTCTGGTCATTGACGAAGTTAGATTAGACAAATTACGACCGGTGGCTCTGAAAACCTCACCGCCAATTGAAAACCATTCACCTGTTTCAAATTCTATCAATTCCTATGAATTCCTGGTATATAGCAGGACACTTAGGAATTTACCCATTATGCTTCACCTAACAGAAGATAGTTTTTTTAATTCACTTTCTTAGCCTTCAAGAGTAAATTGAACGTTTTTGCAACTATCAGGAAAACATAAAAAGAAATTTGTAGGACCCACCCATTCCATTACCAAACCATTGTTAAAACTTGTTGATACATGTAAATAACTATTGAAACTCTATCATGAGACTTGTTATTTTAAATTGAACTATTGTCAAAATAGCGTTTCTCTCTATTCCCTATCTCTTTCTCTCTCCTTGGTTAAGAAATGAAGTGAAATGAAATGAAATAAATATCTATCTCTAACCCTCTCCTTTCGAATGCAAATTATTATTATTATGTAAATGGAAAACTAAAGATGTTAATTAAAGTATATCTAGGTGGGTGTCATGTCAGTGATTTATCATTGAGTTCATGCTCACATGGTTTTGCAGGATGTAAGAAAGGTGGCGAAAGGGCATTGTGTAATTCATTGTTTATTATTGTAATTTTAATAGGTCATTGTAAAATGTATATATGTATAATGTAGTTACATGCTACAGAAAATTTATATTTTAAATTTTCTAATATGTATGAGATGCTATTTTTAGGGATACCTTGGGAAATGTGCACTAAATCATAGCTGTAATTTTAATTCATATTTACGTATGGTGAAAAGGTTTGATATCTAAAAATTTAATTTAATATATTGTAGGTGCATTTCTATTTTGGAATAGATGACGAAATAATTTGTTTGTTGTATTATTTACCTTGAAAATGTAATAAAGAAAACAAACCACAATAGGCAACCTTAGTCTAAAACTAGTGCTTATCTACCCCTTCTCACATGATCTTTCTTAGCATAAAAGAAACTGAAACCGTAGTATGAACTTAAACTTTGTACTCAATGGCACCTCCTAGTTTAGGTAAATAGTATCCATAGTTTAAGTTTATCATCCTAGTCAGTATATTTAACGACATTGTCATAAAACTGACGGTTAGGAATGATATGGTCAAACAATTTCTAGTGTAAGAAGAACTAATACATCCTTAGGATCATGGTGGCATACCATGTCTTACAAAGTTAGATCTAGAAATAAACTTCATGATCAAATGAATTCCTTGTGGGATCAAAATGACACAAATGGAGCTAGTGAAATAGTTCTGGTATGACTTAAACTCTTGTTAGTGATCTCTTTAGTTCCTTGCAAATAAATGTGTTACCTTGGTTACTAACAACATAACACCTTGGTATTTCATGAAAGTTGTTTATCATAAATATTATCTCTCACCTTAAACTCATATATAGTTGGTGCGTAAATCCTTAGGCGTAATTGGAATTAAACCAAATCTTGTTTGATTAAGGGGTTAACTTACGGGTGGAAATTATACATATCTCTTAGCAAATGAAATTGTATTTAAAATAAGTTGACTTAAGAGAAGTGTTGATACTAAAAACAAAGGGGGTATCGTTACCCAATGTGCCCAGTTACCCTTTGTACCCTAGTGAGTGGCCCAAAACAAAACAAAGGTAGTAGGTGATATTCCTATGATTGATCTCATGGTGGGATTTAAATGACACAAGTGGATGTCTTGGTTGTAGCATGTGTTTAACACTGCAGTGTATAAGAGAAAATAAATGGGATGTCTCATGCTAGGTTACACTCCTTGTAGTAGCGAATCCATTAGTGAAAAGTATGTGTTATTTTGTTTACAATTGTTATAAAACAATGTTAATAATGAGACCATAGTGTGATGTAAGAGAAAGCATATATGAGTAAAACGAGATATGTGGTTAGGAATAATGTCACTCTTGGAGTCTTTATAACTCAAGTAAACATTTTCATGTGTTATAAAGAATATGAATTACCCTTGGTGAGATCAAAATTTGAGAAAATAAAAGATATATATAAAGCTACATAAAATTTCTTGATGTTGAAATGTTGAATGGATTCAATAAGTTATTGAACTATATTACTGTAACATCCCAAAATTTATTATAAGTTAAATTAACTACGGTTAATTCTAAAAAGGATTAGACGAGATCATCATAGGGTGTAAAATTCATTTTGTTCGTCATATCATGACCCACAACTTCTGTTGTGGGGCATGACACTGCGGAACAAATAACCCCGCACCCACCTTAACGATCCTTCCTAAAATATGATTAGGCCTTAATCATAGGTAAAATGGTTCATAAATGATAGTGAATCTTTTGGTTATTTGTATTCCATTTATTATATTTTAATCAGTTTGGTCGTCTTTTGTTTGGTTTGAATTTTACATGAACGTGATGATAATTGTCTCTATTTTATTTGACAATGCTATATCAAGCTAGCTTTATGAGAATATTCAAATTATTATTTACGGACTTGGTGATTTTTTTATTGGAGGGATTTGGCATGTAAGCCAAAAATTTTATATAGTTATTGAAATTTATGGGTTTCATTAATTGAAACACCTTCACATGGCACAAGTGTGCAACATGCACTAAAACACGTACCAGCATTGGGAAGCCCAAAAATTCTTCAATATGCCGCCCAACTATAGTTCTTTCATTATATTTTTCTATTATTTTTCCTTTTTCTATTTTCATTCTCCCCTTCTGGAATACCTGTGTGAATTTTGGAGGAAAGAAGGATTCAACTTGTTGGAGCAGGAAGAGTAGAAGGTTTCCGATTCTGGGTTTACTTTAGGCATGAATATCTTCTCCTTTCTCTACTGCATTCTTTGTAAAAACATGAGGAAATACACATTCTATTTTTAATGGAAATCAAGGAAATTGTGGACATATTTTCATTTAATTGTTTGGAGATGAAGTATGAAAAGGAAATTGATGGATCTTGTATTCTATTTAGTTTTCTTTGTGTGGTTTTAACCTAACCCAAAAATATAAGTAGATGGGGTTTTTGGTTTTGATCAACAAATATAAAGTAAAAGAAAGGTTAAAAATTCCTTCTCTGCATTATAATATATTATACCCAAAAGGAAAAGAGTTGGGTTTTTCCTGTACAAGAAGAAGAAAATTTATTTTTGAATTTGTGTGTTAAAAATTGATTTGTGCTTGTGATTTTTCATTTTGTTAAACTGAAATTTGGTTGTGTGTTTTCTTAAAAAAATCCATTTGGGTATACAAATTGATTTGCATAAAGGAATCGATTTGGGTAATCTAATCAATATGGGTATGCAACCGGTTGGGGTTTTGTATTTTTCTTCTTGGTTGTTATATGCACGTCTGATTTTTAATTTACTCGATATTTTGAATGATACTTTGTGGGTGTTAAATCTCTTACATGGGGCTGCATTTTCTAGAAAATTTTATTATTATGGACCACTAAATCAGTTCATGTAAAAATGAGGGTGTCTTGTTATGTGTGAATAATTAATAAAAAATGGCATTTAGCCTGTAACTTCTAGCCTGGCAATATGAATTGGATTCTTGTAAGACTTTGAAAAATAAATTATTTGTCTTGGTAAGGGAATGAAAGCTAGGACAGCTTGACTGAGATGCACTAAGGATTAATTGGAGGCATGATTGGGTTTGAAATAATGATATCTTATGAAATAAATTATTACTTGTTCTTTTACTAAAAAGAGTATGTTTAAATGATGTAACCATGGTGTTGCTATATTGTTGGTTGGGATCCTTGTTTACCGATAGAACATGTTAAAGTGATGTAAATATGGTGATATTTGTGCTAATTTGTAGATTACTCATTGACTAAAAAAATACTCTTCTTAATCATATTGTTTTTACAAAGTTATGTAGAAATTTTAAATGTCAAATGCTTATTGATTGAAGCTGGTATATAGATGTATTGACCTTTGTGATTAGAGGAAAACATGATCAATGAAATAGAAATTGGTTTTTCTATTTGTGTTCATCCATAGTTGTATATTTATAGAAACCAGTCGTAATACGCTTTCAGTTGTATTACCATGTGCTTGTTAATAAAACAACATGTATATCCTTTCATATTTTATTAATTAATTGCATCAGAAAATGGAGTCAATATTCATGCTAGTTCATTTTGAACTGACATCATACCACTACTCCAGTCTTGCATGACCATTAACCGTTACATTCGGATGTGCGGAAACTCATGTCTTGTGAAGTTTTATTGTATCATGGATCTAAATGACATACTCTGATTTCATTTGGTGAAAGGATGATATCCTTGAATTTTTGGCTGAATTATTAGGATCTTGGACCCATTGTAAATATTCAAACATCACTATGTGAGAATTATTATACCGGTTATATATTTCACCTTAATGGCATATGTAATATATGATTTTAATAAAGATATGTTTACTTTGTGTGTAATAATATCTCAATATGAGTAAATGATGAATACTTGAGTCATGAAATCTTACTTTTCACAAATTGTTGAATACATTTATTTAGTAGGTATCAATGTATGAAGCCGATAATTGGGAAATTATCTTAATAATCAATTGTATTTAATTTATAAATTAAATAAGCTATTTAGTGGCGTAGCTAATCAAAGGAATAATTAAATATACACGTTTTAATATATATTTAATTCAGACTTTCGGTAAACTTGGTATTAATATGATAAGATTGTAAATCCTTCTATATAGATAATGGAAGAGTATCATTGTAAAAAGGTAATTTAAGGTCAAAGAATCAAACATCAGGAAAAAAAGACTAAATGGGATGGTAAATAGATGGAAAGATCCATTAGGCATATTAAGGGATAAGTACATGTGGAATGCTGATATAGTTACATTTCAGCATAACGAATGTACTTATCTCATAAAGATTCTAGTTGGCCTTTGGCATCTATCTCAATATAAACTCTTACAAGATATGTTTAATTGGAAATAAATTAAAAACAAACTATAAAGATCTAGATAACTATGAAAGGGATAGTTGTGAGGTGGCGGAAGACTTAAAACTCATAAGACTAGTGTGATGTCTTGAGTTTATCCGTAACCTGCATGGCGGATAACTTTGGCCAAAGTAATGCATTGATGGTTGTGCATTGTTTGATCACCTAGTCCTCCAATTAAATAAAAAAATTGTCTATAACCTGATCATGGGAAGTTGAAATACTGAAGATGAGGTACGAAATGGTCAGATACCAGTTTACGAAGTCGGGAAACTAGCTTTGTGGTAGTTCCAAGGACTTTCACATAGTTCCCATGACCTTTAAAAGGTTGAGCCAAAATGCTAGTAAGCATTGTCACTGGAAGTAGTGACGAAGGGAGATTGTGGAGATCTAGATACACCCTTCTAAGCTACACATGGCTTACATGAATGTTATCAGATAAAACAAAAGAGAAAAATTGATTAATGAATTTGATTAAATAAATTTGTATGATTGCATCTGTGTAATTTGTTATTATGTTTGTGTTAAAAAAATCCAAATTTTTCAGCTCTTGTAATTTTTAGCGTTACATTTTTGTATCAGAGCCAGAGGCTAAGACACTTGGACATTAATGGGACAGACATTCTAATAAAAGTATCCTCTTTTATAAAATAGGAAACTATGGCTAGGCCAGCAACAAGAGCTACTATGGAAAGTGGCAGTGGGGTAAATATTGATTATGTGCCAGATAATACGACTGCTAAGTTAGAAGAAATCCTCAACCTTTGGAATGACACATAAAACCGAGTTGTTGCCTTAGAAGAACAAGATCAGGGTAGTGAAGAGAATGAGGATCGTACGGATGAGAATCAAGGTGATGAGCAATATGATGATCAACCTAAGCACCAAAATGAAAGGGAAAATAAGAAATTAAGGTTGGCTACGGAGTTAGAAAGGGACATTAAAATAGTACAAGGAAAATTTTAGTGGTGAATTTTCGTAAACTCATGAATATTAGGGATTTTGGAAATTGGAAATGGCTAATTTTCAGCAGTCGGCTCCCACCCGATTCATTTAAAGTTTCCACTTGATATAAGTCATTTATATGGGTGAATTCACCTACTATTTATATGTTAAATTAACTTATGCATGTATTTCACCAACATTTCTTATCATTGTACCTCATCTAAGAAAATTGTGCCTTGCCAAATCACCTTTACCACGAAACATTTTTCAGAAATTCACCATTGATTTGAAAGTTGATTTTGGAGATTCGCCACCCATTCTAAACTAATTTTTTAGAGAGGGGGTCTTAAAATGAACCCTTCTTATTTTCCCCACCTAAATTTGATGGTAAAACTCTTGGGGATGGTGCTAAAAATTAGCTCTCTAAAATGGAAAAGTATTTTGAGATTAGGTACTTTTCAGAGGAGACAAAAATAGTATGGGGAGCCTACCAATTGTCCCATGAAGCATCTTCCTTGTGGGATAACAAGAAAATGGAACTAGGAATTGATTCATATATGATCATGTGGGAGTAGTTCAAGGCCTATTTCCATCAAAGATGGCTAACTCAGCTATACTTTGACGAAAAAATGGTAAAATTCCAAAATCTGACTCAAGGAAAGTAATTAGTTACAAAATATTGAGAACTTTTCACTCAATTGCTGAAATATGTTCCTTTGTATCAAAAGGATGAGAATTTTAGAGTGAGAAAATTTATAATGGGATTGAATCCTAATATTGGTGGTGAGGTAGATGTTCATGGACCTACCTTGATCGAATCAATGTTTGAAAAATATATCAAGCAAGAACTAAAGTTGCGAAGTATTTATGCCTCTAAAAAGGAAAATAGAAGGAAAATCATAATTTTAAAACATCAACCGCAAGTAAACTAGTATGGAAAAAAGGAAACAACAAGTTCAGGGCTGTCAATAAATGAGGAATATTAGGTAGAACTGTTGTGAATAATAATAAAAATGGGCAACAAGGAACAAGTTTCAACTGAGAATAAGATTGAGAGAAAAAGACCATTGGGAGGACGCGTTTTAAGTACGGTGGTGATCATTTTGCTAACAACTATCTATAAAGAGGGCAATGTAATAACCAGAAGAAGGGATTTACCATAGTAAATAAAGAGGGGAAACAACATAATATTTATGCTACAGTCCATAATAAGCAAGTGGAAAAGCAAGCCACTCCAATAGAAACTTCAGGTAAGCTTTTGGAGAACTTGTTTCTGTTTTACTTGATTTCAGTTCAATAGAATGTTTTGTTTCATCTAAATTTGCTAATAAACTCAAAATAAGAGCAAGGTACATGGAATACACTTAGACTGTACAATATGCAAATAATGTTGTACACAGAGTGAATCAGTGTTTGTTTGAGGCACCACTAGAATTACCTGAGTTCATGATAAGATTAAACCTGTATGTGGCACGTGTTGGATCCTATGATGTTGTCATAGGTATAAATTGGTTAAGTCAACATAATGCAACCTTGGATTGCTTAGGGAAAAGTGTAACCTGTTGCGATGATCAAAAAAAAATAGCAAGTGTTCAAGGTGTTAAAAGAGAGTTTGTCACTAGGCAGATTTCTGCTATGCATCTAAAAAAGGTAAAGCAGAAGGGATTTCATCTATATGCTATAAAAATAACAAATTTGGGACAGGAAATTAAGCCTGAAATTGAAGAATTTTCCATCCTAATGGAATTTTCAGATGTGTTTCCAAATGAGTTTCCCAGACTTCCACCTAAGCGTGAATTTGACTTCACAATAGAGGTCAAACCAGCAACAAAACCAATCTCCAAGGCACCATATAGAATGAAAACAACTGAATTAGTTGAGTTGAAAGCTCAATTACATGAATTGTTATCCTTGGGTCTAATTAGACCAAGTATATCACCATGGGGTGCACTGGTTATCTTTGTGAAAAAGAAGGATGGGACCCTCAGACTTTATATTGATTACCAAATACTCAACAAGGTAATAGTGAAGAATCGATACCCGCTGCTCTGAATTGATGATCTATTTGATCAAATGGGGGGCACAAAAGTGTTTTCCAAGATTGATCTTAGATCCGGTTATCATCAACTGTGAATCAAGGATGAAGATATCCATAAAACCGCTTTTAGAACAAGTTGTAGGCATTACGAGTTTACATTTTTTCCTTTTGGTCTAACAAATGCACCTATCATTTTCATAAACTTGATGAATAGTGTTTTTAGGGAATACTTAGACCAATTTGTACTTATATTTCTCCATGATATATTAATATACTCCAAGAATGAGGAAGAACATGATGAACATTTAAGGATTGTCTTTGGGAATTCTCAGAAAACATAAATTATTTGGAAAATTATCTAAGTGTGCATTCTATCAATACCAAGTACAATACTTAGGCCACTTATTAAGTAAAGAAGAAATCTCGATGGACCCTTCAAAAGATTAGTGCCATCATGGAATGGCCAGCACCAAAGGATATGCATGAAGTGAAGTTTTATGGGTGTAGCAGGATACTATCAAAAGTTCGTAAAGGGCTTCTCTAGGTTGGCAGACCTATCGCTTCTTTACCAAAGAAGGGTAAGAAATTTGTTTCGCATAATAAGTGTGAAGAAGCCTTTAATGAGTTAAAAGGTAGACTCACAAGTACTCCAGTGTTGAATATTTTGGATCTAAACGGAACTTCTTAGTGGTAACCAATGCTTCAGGGGAAGGTTTGGACAGAGTACTACTACAAGATGGGCATGTGGTAGCTTTTGAAAGTAGAAAGTTAAGGGTGCGAAGTAAATTACACACCACATGATCTTGAGCTTGCTGGGATTGTTCATGCGTTGTAGGTATTGAGGCACTATTTGCTAGGAAAACCTTTTGAACTCAAAACAGATCATCTTGGGCTCAAGTACATTTTTATGAAGCCGAATCTAAATGCAAGGCAGCAAAGATGGCTGGAGTTCCTAGAAAATTATAACTTTGATATAAATTACATTAAGGGAAAAGATAATACGGTGGCTGATGCCTTAAGTGATAGAAAGTAGATTACTGCTATAATTACATTAAGAACCTAGTTCAAAGATGAAGTTTAAAATGAATTAACCAATCACCCCTACTACAATCATTTTAAAACAAATCTAGAAAAAGATCCTAGGTACAAAAGGTATGATGGTTTCAAGGTGGAAACAGATGGGATTCTATGTTATAATAGTAGAATATATGTACCATCAGGTAAAGAACTCAGAAATAAATTCATGAGAGAATTTCATGATTCTCCCTATTTGGGACATCCATGAGTAACAAATATGATGACAGACATCAAAAGGAATACTTCTGGAAAAAGATGAAAAATGATGTGATTCTTTACGTCTCATAATGCCTGGAATTTTAGTAAGTAAAGGATGAACATTTACATCCAGCAGGACTATTATATCCTCACAACATTCTAGAATATAAGTGGCAAGTTATAAGTATGGATATTATCCAAGGTCTACCTATTCCCCAAAATAAACATGATGTTATACTTGTAGTTATAGACAAGTTAACTAAAGTGGCACATTTTATAGTAGGTAATTTAATGGATAATTCACCCATACTAGCAGAAAGGTTTGTACAAGTAGTTTTCCGATTACATGAAGTTCCAGAAGTAATAATTTCAAACAGGGACTCAAGGATAACTTCTAGATTTTGGAAGACTTTGTATGTTGCCTTAGGGACAAAATTGAATGTAAGTTCTACCTACCATCGGTAAACTAATGGTCAAACCGAAAGAGTAAATCAAGTGTTAAAAGATTTACTAAGAATGTATTGCATGGATCAGCAATACAAATGGGAAGAGTATCTTCCCTGGGTTGAATTTTCCTATAATAACACTTACCATTACTCCATTCAGATGGCTCGTTTTGAGGCCTTATATGGTCATATGTGTAGAACACCTATAAGTTTGGATAATCTTGAAGATGGGGTACTGATTGGACCATAAATGCTTTCGGAAATGGAAAAAATAGGTAAAATTAATCCAAGAAAGATTAAAAGAAGCAACAAATAGGCAAAAAAGTTATGCATATTTAAAAAGAATTGACAGAAAGTTTAACGTGGGAGATAAAGTTTTTCTTAGGGTCAAACCTAAACAGAGTTTAATTTCGTTTGGCAAGTCAGCCAAAATATATCCTAGGTTTTTAGGACCATTTGAAGTCCTAGAGGTCATTGGACCGATAGCCTACAAGCTAGCACTACCTCCCGCTCTATCCAGGCTACACAATGTATTTCATGTATCCTTTCTTAAGAAATATGTACCTGATTTAACACATGTACTTAATTGGGATTTATTACAAGTTATGGATCTAGAGGTAATCGCGGTTGATCCTATAAGGATACTAGAGACCCAGAAGTTGCACTTGAGAAACCATGATGTTTCACAATGTAGGGTCCAATGGGACCAATATTTTTAAGAAAGTGCCACTTGGGAGAATCTAGAAGATATCCAAACTACTTTTATGCATCTGTTTGACTGATTTTAATGATCATGTTTTGTTAAAGTACTAAATTCAATTATTATGTAAAAGTGGTAGATAAGAAAATTATGTAGATAAGCCTACAACTGAATATTGGGACTAAGATACTTTTTGATTAATAGTTACTATTGAATATTTCATTAATGAACCCGGAAAATTTGTCATTTAGGTAGTAATGTATTTTTTCTACAGATTATATGACTAATTTTATATATGTACAAGGGCTGATGTGACCTTTATGATTCAGCTGAAATAATATTGCTATAAATTATAAGTTGATTTGAAATATATTTATGCAAAAAATGAATAATGGGTTAGTTTATCTATTCATCTTGAAATCATTGAAACGATGATCATTCGAAGGGGTGGAGTATGTAACATCCCAAAATTTCTTGTAAGTTAAATTAACTATGGTTAAGTCTAAACATGATTAGACGAGATCATCATAGGGTGTAAAATTCATTTGGCTTGTCTTATCATGACCCACAACTTCTGCTACGGGGCATGACACTGTGGAAGGAATAACCCTGCACCCACATTGACAATCCTTCCTAAAACATGATTAGGCCTTAATCATAGGTAAAACGGTTGAAAAATGATTGTGAATCTTTCGGTTATTTGTATTCCGGTTACTTTATTTTAATTGGTTTGGTCGTCTTTTGTTTTGTTTGACTTTTACATGACTGTGATTATTATTGTCTCTGTTTTATTTGACAATCCTATATCAAGCCAGCTTTATGAGAATATTCGAATTATTATTTAAGGACTTGGTTATTTTCGCATTGGAATGTTTTATATAAACCTAGAAATTTAACTAATTTTTATGGTAATATATTGTTGGAAATATGTGGACTTGTATTATGAAGGTTAATTTTAACTTAACCATTAAGCTAGGTAATAACTAAAGTAAAAAAATTTTTATGAAATATTAATTAGTATATATATATATATATATATATATATATAGTAGAGGGATTTGGCATGTAAGCCAAAAGTTTTATTTAGTTATTGAAATTTATTGGTTTTATAAAGTGAAACACCTTCACATGGCATAATTGTGCGGCATGCACTAAAACACGTACCAGGAATGGGAAATCCAAAAATTCTTCAATATGCCGCCCAACTATAGTACTTTCATCATATTTTTCTATTATTTTTCCTTTGTCTATTTTCATTTTCCCCTTCTGGAATACCTACGTGAGTTTTGGAGGAAAGAAGGATTCAAATTGTTGGAGTGGGAAGAGTAGAAGGTTTCTAATTTTGGTTTACTTTAGGCATGAATATCTTCTCCTTTCTCTACTACATTATTTGTAAAAAATGAGGAAATACACATTCTGTTTTTAATGGCAATCAAGGAAATTATGGACAAATTTTGATATAATTGTTTGGATATGAAGTATGAAAATGAAATTAATGGATTCAGATTCTTTTTAGTTTTCTTTCATTGTTTTAACCTAACCGAGAAAATACGTATATGGGGTTTTGGATTTTGATCAGCAAAAATAAAGTAAAATAAAGGTTAAACATTCCTTCTCTACATTATAATAAATTATACCCAAAAGGAAAAGTGTTTGGTTTTTCCTATACAGGAAGAAGGAAAATGTTTTGTGAATTTGTGTATTTAAAATATATTTGTGCTTGTGTGTTTTCATTTTGTTAAACTGAAATTTGGTTGTGTGTTTTCTGTAAACAAATGGATTTGGGTATATAAATCGATTTGCATAAAGGAATTGATTTGGGTAACCAAATCAATATGGGTATGTAACTAGTTGGGGTTTTATATTTTTATTCTTGGTTGTTATATGCACATCTGATTTTTAATTTATTGAGATATTTTGAATGATAATTTGTGGGTGTTAAAGCTCTTGCATGGAGCTACATTTTTCAGAAAATTTCATTATTATGGACCACTAAATTGGTTCATGTATAAATGAGGGTGTCTTGTTATGTGTGAATATTTACCAAAAAATGGCATTTAACCTGTAACTTCCAGCCTGGCAATATGACTTAGATTCTTGTAAGACATTGAAAAAGAAATTACTTGTCTTGATAAGGGCATGAAATCCAGAAATCTTGACCGAGATGTACCAAGGAGTAATTTGAGACATGATTGGGTTTAAAATAATGATATCTTACGAAAGAAATTATTAGTTGTTCTTTTACTAAAAAGAGTATGTTTAAATGATGTACCCATGGTGTTGCTATATTGTTGGTTGGGATGTTTGCTTACCAGATAGAACATGTTAAAGTGATGTAAATATGGTGATATTTGTGCTAATTTGTAGATCTTCTCATTGACTAAAAAAATACTCTTCTTAATCATATTGTTTTTACAAAGTTATGCAGAAATTTTAAATGTCAAAATGCTTATTGAATGAAGGTGGAATACTGATTTATTGACCTTTGTGATTAGAGGGAAACATGATCGCTGAAATAGAAATTGGTAGTTATATTTGTGGGCATCCATAGCTATATCTTTATAGAACCAGGTATTAATACATTTTCAGTTGTATTACCATGTGCTTGTTGATAAAACAACATGTATATCCTTTCATATTTTATTAATTAATTTCATCAGAAAATAGAGTTAATATTCATGCCAGTTCATTTTGAATTGACATCATACCACTACTCCAGTCTTGCAGGACCATTATCCGTTACATTCGGATGTGCGAAAGTCATGTCTTGTGAAGTTTTATCGTAGCATGGATCTAAATGAGATACTTGGATTTCATTTGGTGAAACGATGATATCCTTGAATTTTTGGCTGAATTATTGGGATCTTGGACCCATTGTAAATATTCAAACCTCACTATGTGAGAATTATTATACCGGTTATATATTTCACCTTAACGGCATATGTAATATATGCTTTTAATAAATAGGTGTTTACTTTGTGTGTAGTAATATCTCAATATGAATAAATGATGAATACTTGAGTTGTGAAATATTATTTTTCACAAAATTTTGAATACATTTATTTAATAGTTATCAATGTATGAAGTCGATAATTGGGAAATTATTGTAACAATCAATTGTATTTAATTTCTAAATTAAATAAGTTATTTAGTGGCGTAGCGAATCGAATGAATAATTAAATATACATGTTTTATTATATATTTAATTCGGCCTTTCGGTAAACTTGGTATTAATATGATAATATTGTAAATCCTGTTGTATAGAGAATGGAAGAGTATCATTGTCAAAAGGTAGTTTAAGGTTAAACAATCAAACATCAGGAAAAAAGATACTAAATGGGATGGTAAATAGATGAAAAGATACCTTAGGCATATTAAGGGATAAGTACATGCAGAATGCTGATATAGTTACATTTCTACATAACGAATGTACTTATCTCATAAAGATCCTAGTTGGCCTTTGGCATCTATGTCAATATAAAATCTTACAAGATAGGTTTAATTGGAAATAAAATTAAAAAAAACTATAAAGATCTAGATAACTATGAAAGAGATAGTTGTGAGGTGGCGGAAGAGTTAAAACTCTTAAGAATAGTGTGTTGTCTTGAGTTTAGCTCTAACCAGCATGGCGGATAACTTTGGCCAAAGTAACGAATTGATTATTGTGCATTGTCTGATCACCTAGTCCTCTAATTAAGTAAAAACAAATTGTCTGTAACTTACTTGATCATGGGAAGTTTAAATACTGAACATGAGGTAAACAATGGTAACATACCAAAATACGAAGTTGGGAAACTAGCTTTGTGGTAGACCAAAGGACTTTCACATAGTTCCCATGACCTTTAAAAGGTTGAGATAAAATGCTAGTAAGAATTGTCACTCGAAGTAGTGACGAAGGGAGATCATGGAGATTTGGATACACCCTTCTTAGCTGCACATGGATTACATGGATGTTATTGGATAGATCAAAAGAGAAAATTTGATTAATGAATTTGATTAAATAAATCTGTACAATTACAGCTATGTAATTTGTTATTATGTTTATTTTTTTTAAAAATAAAATCCTCATTTTTTAGCTCTTGTAATTTTGAGTGTTACAATTACCTATGGTAGGGAAATAAAGATATTGTGATCAAAGAATGTATATGGGAAAAAGGTATCTTGAATCTAAATCTCCATTAAATCCTAAGATTTCTTTCTTGACATCATGCTAAATTAACTTGTGTGGAAAGGGTAAAATTTAAACATTGAATAAACATTTGAGAAGCACAATCTTAACATAATAATGAGAGAATCAGGGAATTTTGTATGTAATTTGAAATATGGAAAATAATTATGTAAATTATGGAGATTTTTGTAAGGGGTAAATAGCCAACTTAATTGGTCAAACTATAAGGTTAATGTGAAATGAATTTAAGAATCTGTATGTGGAAAAAGGATAAAATTATCCTTGCATAATAATGTTCTTGGAATGTTAATCGTAACTAAGATGTAATCATGGTAATGATGTGTTTTGGGTTTGCCAATCCTTGGGTCCCTTCTTTTTGTTAGGTCATTGCTAGCATTCGTTCATTGGGAAAGTGTGGCATCGACATGTATATGGCTTTGTCATGTGTCTATGTGAGTCGATGACTTCTGTAAGTTTCTTATGCATTGTTTAGTTTCTCTACTTGGAGCCCTTATGGTGTTGTGTAGTGAGAAATGTAATTAAAAAAATTATCCTAGTATTTTTACTATTGTATTTGTGTGTGTAAAATGTGGGCATTACATTTGGTATCAGATTAGAGGTTCATGCTCTTGAACCTCTGGAATGGATTGGAGCTTTGATGATTTTTGCATGGTGATAGTAGTGAAGATTGAAAGATTAATTTTATATATATTGTTATGAGACCAACGTTGTAATTATGATATTGTGAATGCACATGTTGTGCATGTCACTTAGTGTGTATTTTTTATCCTATTGATGTGATTGTGATGATAGTATTCTCTCTCCTTTCATGGATTCAATGAGGAATTTGTGTCTGATGTACCACCTTGTTGTGTGTGAAAAGAATTTTATTGTGGATTGTGGAGTGTGGATCATTTTGGCATTCTTTGATATGAATGTCTAGTGATGTATTTCATGAAAAAATGGGTGTAAATTTAATTGGATTGTATCATGCTGTGGGCACTGTGTTGTGATGAATTATGTGTGTCACCATGTTTTTATTACAATTTGACTATATGTTGTAATGTTAGACATTGTGTTCCTCATACATATAATATGTGTAATATGTGATGGTTCAAGTCATGATTTAGGGGAATATGGTGAATGTATGATCCCTATTATACAATGCCTACAATTTGGATGCAATATCTGGTAAGGTGATGTATTATAACCAATTAATGTGATGATTGTGATGTATCCTGTATAGATATCATGTGTATACGCTATGGTTAATGTGTGTGAACAACCATTGTGTTAGTGATGTAATTATGTATTATGTTATGAACCTTATACTAACCGACCCTAATGGAAATTGGTAAAAGGTGTATGTTTGGAGCGAGAAAATGTGTACCATTGACGAGTCACTTGAGGTGATTACGGGATAGGAAGTGGAGTCTTACATAGGTTGAAAAACCCACTCTTTTTCGTTTCGTATGTATGGCACTTGCTCAACAAATATCATGCATATTTTATTTCGCGGAAACCTTAGGCTCAGTAGATGAGGACTTGTGATAATTTCTCTCTCCCTATATGGTTATTGTATGGATTCAATCTCAGTGTAGTTACGACTATGTTGAGCCTTGTGGAAGCAACGAATGTGTGATTCAGACAGAGATGATGACATTTGTGTTATTTGATATGTTTTTTTATGAGATGAGGCTTGATGTCTGAGTGTCATCAACTCATTTAGTACCCCTTTGGTGGTCATATAAGGCCACATAGTTATTGTGATGTGCTACTTCTTTATATGTATTTTATTTGTAAATTTAACATTTTATTTTTCTTGCTAGAACCAATAGTTTTCTTGATTGATGTGTTCTTATATGTTTGAGCATTTTATTTAGTTGTTTCAATAACATGTGAAATTTTCACTAACTATGGCTATTTGGCCATTTCTTTTACTTAGTTTTATATTGTATTTTATTTCTGAATGTTTTATAGAGTTTGAATTAGATTGTTATGTTGGTTCTAATGTTGTATTGTGGGAAATAGTGTCATGGGATGCACCATGGAGTGGTGGAACCTACAGACCCTCTTCATTTTATGGGGGTATGCACCAAGGAGTTACACAACTAGTGGGTTGTTGAACCACAAGTTATTATGTCACTTGGGTTATAGGTGCTTGGACCTTATGTACCCAAGGTCATAGGGTGACCGACCTCTTTTGGGGAGCAAAACTAAAAATTATCTTTATTTTATTGCTTGGGAGGTATATGGAGTTGTTTTTTTATGCTTTGAGGAGGTTTAAGAGACTTGAGGGAGACATAATAGACTTGAGAGAGTCGTAAGAGACTTTTGTGTGTGTGATTAGTGCACTTGGAGTTATTTTTATTTGTGTAGTTATTGGTGATGCTTTAGGAGGTATATGGAGTTGTTTTGGGATGTTTTGGGAGGTGTATGGTGTTGGTGTTATGATTTATGTGAACTCTTGTGAGTCTGGATGTGTTTTTGTTTTTTGTGTTTAGGATTTATTATCCTCATTGATGGTATGATGTTGTTTCCATCTTGACACTATGTAGCATCAATAATTTTTTTGAGTTGTGTGAAATCCCTGTATGTGTACATGTTGGGAATTCTAGGTTGTTGTAGTCTTCTTATGTTACAAGTACCTTTGTGTTTGGGGCATGTGTAATAAGTATTGTGTTGTGTGGGCTATGTATGTTCTTCTATGGTTATGTTAAGTTCTTGTGATCTGATATATTGGTGAAATTGCATATCATGATGCCTTATGAACCATTAGTGTTGTGTTTGTCCTTGTGTGGTATTGTGATGTCAAATTCTGTTGGGAAATAATAAAAAAATAAAATCTTAAAACAATGAAATATTTACTTGTTGTGCATCGCCTAACAGAAGATAGTTTTTTGAAAGCACTTTTTTACCCTCCGAGCTTAAATTGAATGTTTTTCCAAGTAGCAGGGAAACATAGAAAGAAAGTTGTAGGACCCCCCTATCGGGTTACCAAACCATTGTGAACACTTGTTGACACATGTAAATAATTGTAGAAACTCTATCATGAGACTTGTTATTTTAAATTGAAATTTTGTCAAAATAGTGTTTCTCTCTCTTCCATATCTCTTTCTCTCTCCTTGGTTAAGAAATGAAGTGAAATGAAATGAAATAAATATGTGTCTCTAACCCTCTATTTTCTAATGCAAATTATTATTATTATGTAAATGGAAAACTAAATATGTTAAGTATACTATATATAGTTGGGTGCCATGTCAAGCACTTTATCGTTGATTTCATGCTCACATGGTTTTGCAGGATGCAAGAAAGATGGCGAAAAGGCGTCTTCAGAATTCATTGTTTATTATTCTAATTTATATAAATCTTTGTAAAATGTATATATGTATAATGTAGTTCCATGTTACGTAAAAATTATATTTTAAATTTTCTAATATGTATGAGATGTTGGTTTTAGGGATACCTTGGGAAATGTGCATTTAATCATAGGTGAAATTTTGATTAATATTTACGTATGGTGAAAAGGTTTGATATATATGTTAAATAAAATTTAATTTAATAATATGTAGGTGCACTTCTAGTGTGCAATAGATGATTAAATAATTGGTGTGTTGTATTCTTTACCTTGAAAATGTAATAAGGAAATCTAACCACAATAAGCAACCTTAGTCTAAAACTATTGTTTATCTACCCCTTCTCGCATGATCTTTTTAGCACAAAGAAACTAAAACCGTAGTATGAACTTAAACTTTATAATCGATGGCACCTCCTAGTTTAGGTAAATAACATCCCTAGTTTGAGTTTATTTTCATAGTAGGTATGTTTAGCAACATTGTCGTGAACCCGACAGTTAGGAACGACATGGTCAAATGATTTCGGTGTATGTAGAACTCATAATTCCTTAGAATCCTATTGGACTACCACGTTTTACTGAAGTCATATCAAGAAATTAAATTTATGATCGAATGAATTCCTTGTGGGATTCAAAAGACACAAATGGAGCTAGTGTAATAGTTGTGCTATGACTTAAACTCTTGTTAATGATATCTTTACTTCCTTGTAGATAAATGTGTTACCTTGGTTACTAACAACATAACACCTTGGTATTTCATGAAGATTGTTAAGCATAAATATGTCCTCTTACCTTAAAATCATATGTAGTTGGGCGTAGATCCTTAGGTGCAATTGGAATCAAACCAAACCTTGGTTGATTAAGGGGTTAACTTGTGGGTGGAAATTATACATAACTCTTAGCAAATACAATTGTATTTAAAATAATTTTATGTAAGAGAAGTGTAGAAACTAAAAAAATGGAGGTATCGTTACCCAATGTTCCAATTTTCCCTTTGTACCCTAGTGAGTGGTCCAAAATAAAACAAAAATAACAGGTGATATTCCTATGATTGATCTCATGTTGTGATTTAAATGACACAAGTGGATGTCTTGGATGCAACATGCATTTAGCACTGTAGTTTATAGGAGAAAATAAATGGCATGTCTCGTGCTAGGTTACAATCATTGTAGTAGTGAATCCATTACGGAAAAAGTACGTGTTATATTTGTTTACAATTGTTACAAAACAATGCTAATAATGAGGCCATAGTGTGATGTAAGAGGAAAGCATATAAGAGTAAAACTATATTTGAGGTCAGAAATAATGTCACTTTTGGAGTCCTTATAACTCAATTAAATGTTTTCATTTGTTAGAAAGAATATGAATTTCCCTTGGTGAGATCAAAGTTCGAAAAAAAAAAGATATATATAAAGCTAAATAAAATTTCTTGATGTGGAAATGTTGAATGGATTCAACAAGTTGTTGAACAATATTAACTATGGTAGGGAAATAAAGATACTATGATAGAAGAATTATTTCTGGAAAAAGGCATCTTGAATGTAAATCTCCTATAAATCCTAAGATTTCTTTCTTGCAATTACGCCAGATTCACTTGTGTAGCAAGGGTAAAATTTGAACATTGAATAAATGTTTGAGAAGCATAAAATTAACATAAGAACGAGACAATCAAGAACTTTGTATGCAATTTGAAATATGGAAAATAATTATGTAAGTTATGGAGATTGCTGCAAGGGATAAAGAGCCAACTCAAATGGTCAAACTGTAAGTTAAATGTGAAATGAATTTAAGAATATCTAGGTGGAAAAATGATAAAACTATCCTTGTGTTGGTACCCAAATGTGTTCTCCTTTTCATTTTGAGCAGCATCAGAGATGTGGCACGAAGCTTGAAGTCAGAAAGATTTTGATGTGTTTCGTTTTGTAGCTGGGGATGTGATCTAACTAACACTCAAATTCGGGAGAGATGGATAGCACCTTGAAAGGATCTGATCTGACCCTCACTATTCTAGGTTGTGCCTTTCAACCAAGGTAAGAGAACCTATATTGTAACCCCCAAATGGTGAAGGAGATGAAGATATCCCTCAATTTATGTAAGTAGTATGAAAAGGCCTTGGGAAAATATGATCAACACTCCAAATCTGACTTTCACAAGTTGTCACTCCCAGATTATGGAGATATTTTCAATGCAAGGCAAGGGTTACTGAAGACATTGTATAATCTTGATTTGCCTTGTGCATTTTTGTGAATGGATTGTATTCTTTTGTTGACACACAATGCAGATGTAGGGGTAGTATGGGTAGGATTAGTTTGTTTGAATGAAATTTTTGGTGGGGTGTTGACAAGACAAACTAGGATATATCAGATCTTTGACAACCTCTACAATACTTCAACAACTATCAAATAAAATTCTTCAAATAATCAGGATATTGTTTCAACCAGAAGAGGCATAAATTGAAGCCCAAGTTGCACTCTTCACACAATATTTGAGAATTCACCAAAAAAATTGAAGTAAAGAACTCAATTAAACATAAAAATCCATGATCAAACCACGCCTAAGGTACCCCCAAAGGCTTACAAGAAATCTCTGTAGTCAAGGAAGGTAAAGTGATTTTAAATTTGTTTATCTCTTTATCAGATGAAGGCTCTTCTAAACATGAGATTGCAAATGCCACTAAACTATCAATAAGAAATGGAGATTCTGTGTGATTTCTAAAGACTTTCAATGCAAGATTGTAACAAGAACAATGAAAACTATTTGCAGGCATTTAAAAATGATAACATACATCATATTGCCTAGGAAAACATAGATTAACTCAAAAGCTTGTTAGATTCATCAGCAGGAGAGTTTCATGAACAATCTCAGAGCTGTGTGATGGCTATACACTTGTAACCAACTCACATACATGAAGATCCAACACAGAAGAAATTATTCTGGTTCCTTGGTGGGTTTCTTAGGAAAAATGAGCTTTCTCTCAAAATTTTCTCATGATTTTCAACTTCCAACCCTTTACAATTTCTCCAAAATGCATTATATACCTCATGCCACATTAGAGCCTTCTTTCCCAAGCAAATAATATGCCATGGGATCAAGTTTGTTACAACAATTCTCATGATTCAATGAAAATGACATCAAACAGAAAAACACTCGCAGTCTGCTAGGTGTACTTAAAAGATTAAATTATTAAAAATATCTAGATCATTATCCATCCTAGAGGCATGTTTTTCATCATTGAGGCATGCAAACACCTCTTACTCATCATTTTCACCCTTTTACCTTTTCATATTACCTCTGCAACTTCTGATTTTGTCATTTCACATGTTTTCTTAGGTTGGGGCAAAAAATTATTTCAAAAACATCTCAAATCAAAGAATTAAGCCATGAAAGTGATGCCAATGATCCTGGAAGGCCAAGACGACACAAAATCACTATAAATTTGATGAATTTTGATGCAAAAATCATGATTCCAAGCTTCCTAGAGCTCCCATGGCGGTCAAAACAAATTGATGCACAACAACCATCGATCTTATCCATCTTTGTCCTTTAATTTGGGCCCTCCATGTGTCAAAAAACAATTGGGACCGAAATTGGGATCATTTTTTACTTTTACACATTTTTTGGAAAAAATAAAAATTTTGACTTTTTCTCCACCCCTCTGCCCTTGAAATTTGGAGCTAACACGTGGCATATCGTGGGTCTCATTGAAATCGTGCTTCAATTCTGTGAATTTTGACCTTGTTTGGAAATTGGGAAAATTTTCACTTTTTTCCCTGCAGGCCCGCACCTCTGATTTTTACCTTGCCACGTATCTCCTTGTGATTCGCTAGCAGGCCAACACATCAAATTTTGTTTTTGAGTCCTTTTGGTAAAAGGGAAAAAATTGATTCCTACCTCCGCCAGTACGCCAACCCGTCTTGTCCTCTACCATGTTTCGCTCGATGATTTGCTTGCAGGCCCACGGCTTAAATTTATATTTGAAGAATTTTTACCAAAAAGGGGAAAAAATCCCCATTTCCCTTCGCGGACCCACCAACCCGCCTCTTGTAAATTGTGGACATGTGTCCTCTCGTTATTAGCCATGGGCTTTCAAGCCAAAAATTTAGCTTAACTATTTTGTGAAAATGGGAAAAAATCCCCTTTTCCCTCCGTCATCCTGCTGCCCTGTTCTGCGCCGCCGTGATGCCACGTGTCCTCCTCTAGATTGGAGTGGGGTTTCAGGTGAAGTTTTGACTTTTAAAATTTTCACAAAGTAAAGTCTAAAAATTCCAAGGGAATATGACCACCCGCCAACCCGCCTCAGCCAATGAAAACTGCCACATTGCCAATACCTCTTGAGGATGAATTTGATGGGCAAATGATGCCCATGTGATTGTCAAAACACAAAAAATTCTAGGCATGCCCTAGAATTTGATTTTTTCACCAAGGATGGAAGATTTTCAATTCTAAATAAACTTAAGCATGATTTTACAACATTTTCAACCTTGGGATTGGATTTTCAAATACAAACAAGTTTGAATTGGTCAAATTCGATTTTTCCACAATCTGGCAAAGGGAAAAATGACATAGACCATGAAATTGGAAAAACTAGGGCACCAAAAGGACAAACTTGGATTATTCTTTCAAATTAGGGAAAAACAACAAGTTTTTGAGCATTTTTAAAGTGTCCAACTAGAGCGGAAGAATTTTAAACCATCAATTCAAAGGGTAAAACATTTTTGAGCACATATAGATTTGAAAAATTAGGGCAACAAGGTGCAAGCTAAAATAATGGCACCAACACCTTGCATAATAATGTTCCTAAAATTTTAATTCTAACTAATATGTAATCATGGTAACGATGTGTTTTGGGTTTTCCAATCCTTGGGTCCCTTTCTTGTTCTTGGGTCATTATTAGCATTTGTTCATTAGGGAAAGTGTGGCATCAACCTATATCTGGTGTTGTCATGTCTCTATGTGAGTTGATGACTTCTATAAGTTTTTTATGTATTGTTGAGTTTCTCTACTTGGAGCTCTTGTGGTCTTGTGTAGTGAGCAATGTAAGTCAAAAAAATTTATCTTGGTATTTTTACTGTTGTATTTTTTGTGTAAAATGTGGACATTACATTATTGCTGTAAGAGCATTACAATGAAAGATACATTGTGAGAACACCCAACAACAAAAAGAAAGGAGAAACAAGACCACAAAGAGAGCTAATTACACTTAACTCCATAAAGGAATAGACCCTCAAAACATAACCGAGGAAGAAACAAGCCTTCCTCTAAACTCGCAATAGTTTACAAATAGTCATCACTTTGAACCCTTCTGGGAAAAACCATGTGTCACCCCTCATCTTAATCTCTAATGTAACAAAAATTCTCCTTGATGTAATCTTTGTATTTCTCTACCTCCCATAAAGTTAGAACCTTGAGGGAATCTATATTTATCTGGGATTTAGACTTTTGGTGTTAAAATTAGATTCCTTTTTAAACTCCGAACCATCTCCAACTTACCCAATGAGGTATCCGACATAGCCGGTTTTATAGAAATAGATTTAGTATCATCATATTTATTCTAAGTCTTTAGGTTTCTATTATGCCTTGCGTAATAAACCCATCTCTCTTCTTGAAATGAAACCTCTCTTCCAACAGTATCTTTATCACGACAAGAGATAGCACTAGAGGAAGCTCCATAGAATCCTCTTAATCATAGGTAGATGCATCCTCATCTTCTGATCTTTTAGAAGTCATGTCATCCTCACTGCTATTTTCCAACTCTTAGGACCCATAAAAGAGCTCCATCTTGTTTTTTATTTGACCCTTTGAAATATCTAGGGTAGCGGGAGAAGAATTCACACAGGCCCCAACCACAACTAGCGCATTATTTTCAAGGCCCAAATCTCCACATTTTAAATCACATTCCAAAGGGGGAAAGGAAATACAAATATTTTTTGATCTAGGCTCCACATCCACATCCGGGAAGACCAAAAATCCCTCCTTGAAACCCGAATATGGGTCCAAGGAGATGCCAAGATCAGCCATGTAGATACTCTTCTCGTTGTAGCCCATAGTGCCGGAAAGAGTCCCAATCCAAGAGACATTGAATAAAATGTAATCCCACCCACCTCAAACCCAACCTTATGGTGTCCTATCTCACCAGCTTTACAAGGCATCACCATTTGAAGAATCAAATTTCACATAGGCCTTGCTCACCTTAGTATTAATAGGAGCTTTAAATATCCATTCCGAAGTTGAACCAAAGTAAGATCCATCACACTTATTGTACTTTATGTAATTTGTAAGGTTAAAGGTGATATTTATTACACTTTCTTACATGAGTTTTTACTTTTTCCCTTTAGAGGTGTGGGTAATATTTGTTTGTATAAGAGGTTTGTCAATTTCTCAACCACCAATTTAAATACCTTGGGTTTGATGTTTGACTTGGTGATGTAGAGTTGAGGAGAAGTGATGTGGCTAGTTTGAGTTACTTTCTTGGATTTGGGCTTAAGCTTGGAAGGAGAATAGAGTTGTGATTTTGGATCAAGTTCCTACAATGGTAATGTAGGAACTTCACCCATGAAATTTAATTTAATATTTGTGTGTGTGTGTGTGTGTGTGTGTAAATAAATGAATGTTGTGTGTGCATATTTTCTAGCTTGGGTAATATGGCATTAAGTATGGTATAGGAGAAATTTTATGGAGAAATTTTGGAGGGAGGCATAAGAGTATTGTTGCACATTTTGGGATGGATTTGGGTTGGGTTTCCCACCTTTTAGATAAGAAAAATGCTTAATTATATTATATGTTTTATTTTAGGGAGGCATAAGAGATTGTGGGAGGTATAAGAGAATTTGTGGGTGGCATAAGATTTTTTTTGGGGTCTCTTTTGTTTTTTGGAGGCTTCAAGATGGGAACCTAATCCCATCAGGAGGAATAAGTGATTTTCCCATAGTTCCTTGCTCCATTGGCTTAGAGATTACAAGACTTGTTTGGAAAATTTACATTCTTCAATATTGTTATTTTTGTTCTTGTGTGTGTGTGTTGAAATATTATTGGCATGTGTGTTGTATTGTGGAATAATTTGTGAAAGTTTTCATTGGTTGTATCCATTTCTTATTGCTCTATGGTTGAGGCTCGGGCGCTAATGAGGAGAATAAATTTTTCTTCTCATTCGATTATTGGTTGGGCGAGAGTGTTGTCTACTCTCCCTTCCTTGTTTTTGAGCTTGAAGAGAATAAAATGGTGAAGCTCAAGTTGAATTTTTTGACTTAGAGTATTTTTTTCGAAGACAAAAAAAAGGAATCCTACATTTGTAAAATTTAGCCATGTCATTTCCACTTAGATTTGAAGGCTTGTAATTCTTGAATTTTAAAATAAAGCCTTATAAATTAGATTTATCAAGTTACAATGTTGTAACTGAAAGGTATAAGCTTAATTTGTATTCTTGGTTGAAAATTAAACTCTCAAAATTATGGATTTTATTTAAGTTGTAATATGTATTCTTTTGAAAGGAATGATATTCTTGTAAAGAAATTATTCTTGACTTCTTTTGTTGTATTGTTGTAAAATTTAAATGAAAAAGGAGTTTATTTTAGTGTTTTTTATCTTATTCATCTCTCCAAAATTTATATGTGAAAGAGAATGATTTAGAGTTGATATTATTCTCAAGTTTTATACCTTATTACAAAGGAAAGAATGCCACAAACTTAGTGTTTTAATCAAGAAATAAATTTGGTTTCTTTTCATAGTTGTTTTCTATCTTAAAATAGTTCATTGAACTCTATTACTGATATATATAAAGATATATATATAAATTAATACATATATTGTTATATATATCCCTTTTTAGCATTCGCTTTCGACAAAGGACTGACCAATACTTGAGTACGCTTAATCAAGCGGCGTCGGCGATCCCTATACCGTTATCGGTCACTGTGTAGTATTACATTTTTATAAAATTTTACCTTCAAATTAAGTTTAACGATTTATTTCTTAGAAAACATGGCACAACATCTGTTGAAACCTTGCTTATCTGTTTTAGATTTGCCTAGATGAATATAATGGAAAATATTTGTAACTTCCCTTACGATATTTTAAGTATATAAAATCTACATAACTAGCGTCGCCACTTTGTACTCAGAACATTGGCATACCCGTGACCGACACCACTCACTTCTAATCTATACAAAAACCACACTTTTAACTTTAAACATGAAAAATATTATTTTCTCTGCAAACTAGAGAATTCACATATTGTGATAAAATATAAAATAACACAAGAATGTATACAGATAAATATATCTGATGATATATTCTTTTGTATACAATGTGTTATAAAATTTACTGATCTTATAGAACCGGCGCCAGTAGTGTAACCGGTGTCAGTACCTAAAGCATACCACGGCCGGTCAAGCGACTGCCTCAAGTCGCTTGTGCTTAGAAAAAAATTATAAAAGAAATTGAGTTTTAGCCAAAACAATGAATTTAAAGAAATGAAACTTAAACAAAGGTAGATCTAATGATCTCGCAAGACATATATACATGTATATACATATATACATTCATGTATATATGTATATAAATGTCTATACACTTAGATCCTTGAAATGGGTTTTCCCCAAATGTAACTCAAGAAAATAAGAACCATTAAATAACTTCAACAAGATTTGTGGATGAATCCTTCCAATAAAATAAATGAAAATAACTACACTCTTCAAGATCTATGCAAACAAATAAGTTGGTCGAGTGGGGAAAGGTCTTTGCTTCCAATGTATTACTAAAACCTAGACAAAATTTCTTCATGGATTCTCTCATACTCTCATGGATTCCTTTCCTCCAACCTATAAACAAAGAAAAGAAAAGAGAAAAAATGAGCAAACTAGGGGAAAAAAAAGGTTAAAAGGAATCCGTAACGATGATTAGGGTTAGAATTAAAACCTAAAGCTAAGGGCCAAAAATGAAAAGATCCAAGGGTAGGGAATCAGTCATACAACTTTAAGGTGATGATATTTTATAGGAACATATGTTTTAATTAAATGTATAGATAATTTTTGAATGGGGACACTTAGGGCCTTATTTTTTTAAGTTAAAATTTAACCCTCTTATCATGGTTTAGTAAATAATTAAATGGAATTGAAACAATAGTAATTAAATAATGGTATTGTGAATGAACATTAAAACTAACAACTTAAGGAGATTAATTTAACAAAGGGTAAATCTATAAGTATCGAATATGGATATTAATTTCCTAAAGGAATTAAAAATTGAATAAATAAAGGAATTAATGGATGCATTGCTAGAAGATTATAAGCAGAAATAAATTTAGAAATAGATTTATAATATTTAATTTTTAATCTAGGTTGGATCAACCTAATGTAATGAAGAAAATTATTGGTTGCAGTTAATTAAATGCACTCTAGGGTTTAACACCCTTACAACCCTTTAAAAAAATGTGTAATTTCCTAAGTTTTTATTCAAGGTTTAATGTTGTTTAGAATGTCAGAAATGTTGGTGTTACACTTGGTAATAGAGTCGTGGGTTTAATGCTTGGACCCTAGGCACACCTTGAAATAAACAATAAACTTAGCACAACTCTAATGCTTAGATCACATGACATTGTGAAAACTTAAAACGTAGGATCTTAGAAAACAAAAATAAAACCTAGATGATGATAAACAAAATCTCGTTTTGCTCTATCCAGGAGGCACGGACTAGATGATAAGTTCTTACACATCATGTTAGATCTACCACCTCGATATCTAGCTATCACCACTATAATACCACAGATTTTGTAGACCTTACAGGAAGACAATGGTGTTATGCGAGGTGGAGCAAGAGGGGCATGATGTTTAGCTTTAGCATGATAGGGATCTATCACATGAGGCTCAACACATTTGAATGCACAGTGAAGAGCATAGAGTAGAAAACTCCCATGTCGATTTAGATAGATAGGGTTCACCTCAGAGGGGACATGGAGATAGGGCTACATGACATAGAAAAAGATATAGGATCCCTAGACAGGGAGATGATTGTGATGAGAGATCTAGAGGTAGACAATTTATAGTAGTAGATAATATCAAAGAGATCCTAAAGCTAGGACTATCTTATTTTGCTGGAGATACTGAGGGATTTCAGGTAGAGGCATGGTTGGTTAACTTGATTGGATTCTTCAAGCTATGTCTTGGTACCAACAAGATGAAGGCTCGCATTTCCATCCACCTTTTTAGAGATGGATCTAGGGTTTGGTTGAGGACTGAGGAGAAGAAGCTCCATGTAGATTCAGGAATAGTTACATAGAAGCTCTTTGAGGAGCATTTTAGGATTTGATACTTGTCTAGCTGATTTATATAGATGAGGATCGATGAGTTTCATGATCTATGACAGGATAGCATGTTAGTGGCATAGTATGAGAGCCAACCTTTTGATTTTCTTAAGTATATCGACTACATGTATGATGAGAAGGTCGATCCATAGATTCAACAGAGGCCTTAACCTAGAATTGGAAGGGGAAATTCACATTCATTATCTGTAGACTTTATTTGAGGTTGTAGAGAACTCCTACATTATAGACGAGACCAGGGGGACGACACAATAGTACAGAGATAGAGTGAGGAGCCATATTCAGCAAATATAGGACACTCGGTTGAGGGGGTCAGCTCCTCATCCTTGTAGTAATCACTTTCCTTCGATACCTTGTGATGTTGATCCTAATACTACTAACTATATTATGGACATTCTTATAGTTTAATTTAGCATGATGTTATATGTTAGATCATGGTTTATTGTGGACTTTGATTCATATATGGTGCATGCTGATTATTAGAGACATTTTGGATATTGATGTTGATATATTGTTTGACATGGTTACATTATAGATTTTGTTCGAACTTGTGATATTTGGATATTTTGAGTAGACCTAGAAAATGAGAATTGAATTAAAATTGGTGATGATATAGGTGTAGATGAAATTGTAAATGATATTGTTGACTGTCTTGATGTTTGATGAGATTCACATATATGTCGATGATCTTGATATTTTATTTATAACCATTTGGATGTTCTAATATAGCCACGAGGCTGAAGGATGTATTTGTATTTTACAGGTTTAAAATATCACAACAAACATCGGGGGATTGGATACCAACCACATTGAAATTCTAGATGAATTTAACAAGGTCACCATTGCAACTTGTATTTTTTTGTGTGTTTAATTGTGTTAGGGATTCCCATGGGGGGGATCACCTTTAAAAATGACCAAGAGTTATGTGTATTTATTTATTTGGATCCTTTTTATTAATGTTTGTATGTGTTTATTAATTGATGTGTTTATCCCTTTTATTTAAATAAATTGCGGTATATAATGTGAGTAATTATATTGTTAAAATAAATTAATCAAATTGGGTAATACGAAAGTAATTATTGGAGTGGTTGACTCTTGTATTAAATATTGTAAGATATGTGTAAGAAAAGTGTAAGTGATGTGTAAGAGATATGTAAGTAAAATTTGGATTATGAAACACTTCATTTTCTTTGGAATTCGAAATTGTCCTTGGAGACTGATTTTGGAGGCTTGTGGGACAAGTTAAACTTGTGCCATACCTCTTACATTTGCATACCATCCTTCCCTATGGTTGGAGAGTTTAAATCTACCTTTCATTATGCATTTTTTTGTAAGTCTAGCTGAATGTTTTCATTGCACTTCTTACTTGAAATTAATTTCGATCATTTGGGATATGAGCTTAATTTGGGTAGATGGCCTAGGGATAGTGTAGGAGAAGACTATGGGGTATTTTTGTAGGATGCATAAGTGTTTTGGGAAGGTATAAGTGTGGAGGGAGTTGGGATTTGCGTTCCACCTTACCAAGAAATATCTTGCATTTATTTACTCGTTATGGGGTGCCATAAGAGGTTAGGGAGGCATAAGGAAATGTGAGGAATAAGGGGTATTTGGGGAAGGGCATCTCGGGGATTTGAAATGATATATATATATATATATATATATATATATATATATTATATATTGTTCTCGGTGGTGATACCCATTTCCCCCATGGGAGGCATAAGATGCATCCCCCATAGTTTCTTGATCTTTTGCCTTGCATGAGGAAGTCCGAGTGTTGTTTTTGCCTTTTATCCGTGGTTGTAAACTACAATTTTTTTCGTACTATGTTTTAAATGTGAAAATGTTGCTTGTTGCCATGAGTTGAATCACATATTCGATTACATTATGGTTGGGACTCGGGGCCAATGAAGAAGGATGGCTTCTCCTTTTCATTGGATGTCTTGGTTGGGTGGAGAGCGTTGCCTTTCCACTACTCTTGTTGTGATCAAAATTGGAAGAATGATAAATCTACATGTTTTTGTTCTGGAGAAAAGAAGAAAAAAAAAAGTTTGGCAGTCCCTTGTTGAAATGAAGTCTTAGTGTAACCTTTCCCACTTGAAGTGGATGAACTTGTATATGTTTTGTAATGGAAATATGTTGTATTGAATATAGAAGTTGTAATTTTGAAATGCAAAGTAGAGATATACTTCATTTTCTATCTTGAAAGAAAGAGATGTATTTTGTATATTGTATTGTGAAAATCAACAAAAAAGAGAAGTTGTAAAAGAAGGAAATCTTGTCTTTTTAATAAAATTTGCATTCTTTTCTACAATTGGAACTACTAATATTTAAAATATGAGTTTGAAATGTATTTGAAATCTCTGTTTGAAAGGAAGAAATGCGTGTGAGGAAAATATAGAACTCTGTCTTTTGAAATGTATAAAATTGGAAATCGAATTGCATTTTGGTTTTGAATAGTATTATTTGATTCAAATAAATTTATTAGATTAGAATTGGAATGAATTCTAATACTTGGAGGATGAAAATGGAAAATAGATCCTTTAAAATCTGATCTTTGTTTTGTATTCTCAAATTGGCAAATACTTTATCCAAAAAAGCACATTCAAACCTATAACAATGAAATAAAAATTAAATGATTCAATTGAAGTTGCATGGTCCTAAGAGAATTCAATTAGACAAAAACACTTAAGAAATTTCTTAGAAAACTTAACAAAATAGGGCTCAAACCGTTTTGTTGTCAAATTTGTATTTTTTAAAAATGGGAGTCAATCAAACAAACTTACCTTCCAAATCCATCCTAAATCCATCTAAGAACAATTCCCCATGTCTAATTGACATGTTGAGAGAGGAAGAAGATCAATTGATTAAAATTACATAAGTTAAAATTTATCAGCCTTGCCCTTAAAAACCCGTAGATCGCTTTCGTGAAATTGACCCATAAACATTATCAAATAAAAAAAAAAAAATTAATGATTCCTCATTTTCCCAAAAATGATCTCCCAATCAAAATTTCTGGCCTTCTAAATTTTTTTCTTCATTTGGCGTAAAAAATAATTCCATCTGTCAAAAAAAAAATTGGGAAAAATTTCCTTGGCAGACCCGCGGGCCCGAATTTTCCCTTAGCACTTTTTGGTCAAAACTCTAAAGGCACGAATTCTTCTCCACCACTCCGCTGACCCGCAATCCTTTCTTTTTGTCAAAAATCACCTAAGTTCAAAAATAGAAATTTTGGAAAAAAATTCCCCGCAGACCCGCCGCTCTACTTTTGCCATTTTGGTTATTATTTGCAGCCACGTGGGCTCGCAACAATTAACTTAACCTTTAAAATAATTTGGGAAAAATTTCTAAGTTTCCTTCGCCACCCCACCGTCCCACAGCCAATCAGGTGCTGCCACATTACATCACAAGGCGTTAGCGGAGGAGTTAATTCCCTTTTTAGCTTAGCGCTTTGGAAATTGTTTGGGAAAAATTTCATAACTTCTTCCATCGGCCCGCCGATCTGCATCCAATGGATGGCTAACACGTGTCTTCACGATGCATCCATGGAGGCGCGGAGTTTTTTAAGTCTTTAAACCTTTTTCTCGAAAAGTCAAATTTTTCTAAATTGCTCGATGGCCCGATGGGCCACAATCAATCATTGATTGACACGTGGCATCGTTCGGGGAAGTCGTAGGCACGAGCTATTTTAATCCTTTGCACTTTTAACCCTAAAATATTAAATCGCTAATTTTCCCCGCAAGTCCGTTTTCTTTTGCGACCAATCAGCGCTTGACACGTGGCACTTTGGGCATTAGCGGGGGCACAAATTGCTTGATTCCATAGCACTTTTCGGCCAAAAAGGATCATTGTCTTAAAATCCTCTAACAGCCTGATTTTTCGTCAGAGTTAAGAAATGCCAACACATTTTCTCTTCGGGTTCGCGGGCGCATGGAGGAAGATCACACTTTTTTTCTAATAAGGGAAAACAAGCTAAAAATCTCCCCGCTCCGCTGGCCCGCACATGGGAAAATTTTCTTCCCCAGGGCCGCAGACCCGCTCTTAGGAAAATTTTCCTCCAAAGGTCCGTTGCCCCATAACTTGAGAAATATGAGGAGTTAGGAGGACTTCTTTAGATCACCAAAAAGGTGAGGAAATTTCCTATCTAATGGGAATGCTTTTGAGAATATTTGAGAGCATTAATTTTGATAAAATAAATTTGAATATTTTAAGCCTATTAGAGAGTGGTATAGTGAGAAATTACCCTCTTAACCTAATTGATTAATCTAAACCTAAGTTCAGACCTTATGATCTTTTATAATTGTCGTATTAATAAAAATAATAGCTATTAATAGTATTTGGATTTGAAACTTGCTTGCAACAACTGTTGTCGTGTAACCTGGTTGTAGACTCTTTTAAACAAAAACAAATTATTCCATAATTTTCCTAAATAATCCTAGGTTGTTCTTGGGTCTCAAGTTGGTTGTTTTAGCGGGCATCACAATCCTCGTGGTAGACATGGTTTAACACATCCTTCTTTCAGACCACCACAATAGCCACGAGTAGTAATGACTCATCCAACGTATAAACGTCTACAGAGAGTTGATGCACAAAGGGGAAAGAGTATGGGGCCTCCTCTCGGGGGCACCCGTTAGGACTCGTGCACCATCGAGAGCTCGGTCTATTGGAGCTTGACAACAAAGGGGCCCAATAGTCCATGGAAATATCATCGAGATCCACGACACATACCACTAGAGTACTTACAGGAGCTACATCTCATTGGAGGGGACTAGGTAGTTGTTATAGATGAAATGTACAAGGGCATCATTGGAGAGAGATTCTGGAGAACCCTAAAAATAAGGGTAAAGGACCTATTTCAGATCGTACAGTGGGTGGTATGGCGAAGAGAAACAAGATTTGTGTTGTGGTCGAGAACCGCCAGGCTGACTACCATGCCACAATTATTGAGACTTCAGGTAGCATTAGCGGTATTTATACCTCTATATTATTTTATTCAAGATCCTCATATTCTTTTATTTCTCTTTCATTAGTAGAGTGATGCAGGCTAGTGGGAGTTAGGTAGGGCCTTAGTTGGGATGTTGAGATGGTTTATGGAGCTAAGATCAAAGTGGACTCATTAGTCAAGGAGTGTGTAGTTGACTTAGGAACATTTACCATGACTTTATATCTTCATATCCTTCCTTTTAGTTTGTATGGAGTTATCTTGGGCATGGATAGGTTATCTTCCATAGAGCTAGAGTAGATTATCACATCAAGGTTATATCTTGTGTTCACAATCTAGGAGTTGAGTTAGTGTTTTTTGGCATTAGGAGACATGTATCCATTTACACCATATCCACTATGTAGCTTAAGCAGTGTACACGATGAGGTTGCCAGTTGTATGTTATCATTGTTAGTGATAGGTCAAAGGATGAGTCTAGTGGGCCGTCACTTGATCACCCTATTTTGAGGGAGTTTTCTGATGTTTTTCCCAGGGAGTTGCCAGGTCTACCTACCCCATGTGAGATAGACTTTCATATTAATTTTGTTCCTGGAGCAGATCCTATCTCACACATGCCATATAGGATAACTACCCCTGACCTTTGTGATCTCAAGTTGCAGCTGGAGTGCCTTCTTGAGAAAGGCCTAATTTGTCCAAGTGTATCTCCTTACATAGCACAAATGATTGTTGTGAAGAAGGACATGTCTTTGAGATTGTATGTTGATTACCGCTAGATGAACAAAGTAATGATCAATAATCATTACCCCCTTCCATGGATTGTTGATTTTTTTTATCAGATGAAGGGGGACCAAAAACATTTATAAGATAGATCTTAAGTCTGGTTACCATCTGCTAAGGATCACAAAGGTAGATATTCATAAGAAAGCCTTCCGTACTCAATATGGCCACTATAAGTTCACAGTTGTGCCATTCGGCTCGACAAATGCCCCCATAGTGTTCATGAGTTTGATGAATTGGGTATTCAATAAATTTTTAGGTCGCTTCATGCTTATATTCCATGATGACATATGTATATACTCATGCATGCGTGAGAAGCACAAGGAGCACCTTTGACATGTTCTACAATTTCTTCATGAGGAACAACGTTATGGGAACTTGGAGAAGTGTGCATTATTTTAGTCTGAGGTTCAGTATCTTTGCCACATTATTTTGGGGGAATGTATCGCAATCGATCCTTCAAAGATTATATCCATTATGGATTGGATAGTACTGACTAGTGTGACCGAGGTGCGTAGATTCATAGGGTTGCTAGTATATTATAGGATTTTTTTCTAGGATTTATCGTGTATTGTGCATCCCATTGATTCCCTTCATAGGAAAGGGAAAAAGTTTGTTTGGTTGGACAGATATGAGTAGCCCTTCAAGAAACGTAACAAATGCCTTATGAGAACACCTATTCTAGCAGTACTAGATCCACATAGGGATTTATTTATGTGTACATATGTTTCTTTGGTAGGATTAGGAGGTGTTTTGATGTAGGATGTTCATGCATTTTCCTTTGAGCCCTAAAAACTCAAGGATTATGAGCTCAATTATTTGAATCATAACCTTGAGCTTGTCGTAGAGGTAGACACTTTGGTGCGTTGTTGACATTTTGTTATAGGTAGGAGATTCATTCTCAGTACTAATCACTTGATCCTATAACATCTCTTCACACATCTAAATCTCAATGCCCATCAACATCAATGGACATAGATTGGATGGAGCTTCTTTGTTAGTATGACATGGAGGTTAAGCATGTGAAGTGGAAGGACAATGTGGTTGCAGATGCCTTGATTTTTGGAGGCATTTTGTTATGGCTACTTCAGTGGACATAGATTTACGGAGTAGGATATTGCAGTAGGATCCACATGACAACTTCTACCTTTCAGCTAGAGTGGATATTGAGTCTCAGATACCCCTTGAGGGGAATTTTTATGGATTTACATTAGAGATAAATGGAATTCTCAAACACAAAGGATGGATCTATGTACCCAGGGATGGAGGTTTGAGAGAGGATATATTGACAGAGGCTCATCATGCACCTTATCCATCCCATCTAGGGGTGAAGAAGATGCACGCCACTTTTAGATAGTTATACCACTGGAGAGGAATTCAGAGAGATGTAGCTCATTATTTGTCTCATTGTTTCGAGTGCCATACGGTGAAGGACAACCATCAACATCCAGCTGGAATTATTTATCTGCATGTCATACTGAAGTGGAAACGGGATACCATTTCCATGGATTTTATAGTATGCCTACCTACATCGAGTAACCACCACGATGTCATTACGATTACATTGAATAGATTAACGAAAGCGGCTTATTTTTCTCTAGTAATGACCACATATACAAATAGTGCCTTCGGCTAGAGTGTACTTGGATGAGATTATCATACCGCACTAGATTCCATTGAAGATCATTTGTGACCACGATCCCTTATATACATCACACTTCGGACTACCATGCGGTATGCCCTTGGGACGAGAATAAACTTCAGCACCACCTATCACCTACAGACATATGGTTAGATTGTGTGGGTGAACCATATTTTAGAGGCCATGCTTCAAATGTACATCATGGATCATCAATCAAGATGGGAGGAATATTTATACTTGGTTGAGTTCGCATATAAAACAAAATTTCAAACTTATATTGGTATGGATCTTTTTAGTTGGTATATGGTAGAGAGTGTAGGATATCGTTGAGTTAGGACAGGCTAGAGGAAAAAGTATCTCTTGGGCTATCTATGTTTTAGGACATGCACCAGAAGGTTGGTTTGATATGATAAAGATTACAGGAGGCACAAGATAGACATAAGAAGTATGTAAATCAGAGGAGAGATGACTGTAGTTATGAGGTAGGCACAAAAGTGTTTCTTTGTGTAAGAAATCATAAGATCCCTATCCATTAAACTAAAGGCTCTAAGATAGCTCCTAGATTTTTTGGTCCATTCAAGATCTTAGAGTGGATCAATCCTTTAGCCTACCTTCTAGCCCTTCTACCTAGCTTGTCTCACATGCAAGATGTGTTCCATGTTTATGTTCTTAGGAGATACATTCCAGATCCTTCTCATCTATTAGATCAAACTACATTACAGGTGTAGGAGTAGAGGCAGGTGACTATGTAGCCCGTATGCATTGTATAGTGCAGGACCCTAGCCTTTTGAAACCGCGAGATTGATAAAGTGTGAGTCCAGTGGGATAGGCATGATGAGAATGCAGCTTCCTAGGAGGATGCTACTTTGTTACCGACCCATTTTACACAACTATTTTACTGACTTCTAGGAGGAAGTTGAGTCTAAGGGGAGGGGGATCGAGTGCCCACTTCTCTTCAACACTTATCATATTTTGATTTTGATTACTATAGACTATAGAAATGGACTTGATTATGTTATTTTGGTTTAGCATGATGATAGGTGGTAGAAATATTCTTACTATTTATATGTTATGATTCATATTATGGTTGCATGGATTCTTAGAGGCATGGATAGGAATTCTGCATTGATTATGATGATGTGTTAATTAGCTTATAATATACATATATATATATATATATATATATATATATATATATATATATATACATATCTATACTTGAATTCTCAATTTCATTGTGTTGACTATGTTTTGGTGTTTGAAATAATCTTGTGATCTCACCGATATTGATGAAATGGTAGAATTGAGATGTTTTTGAAATGATAAACAAATGATAGCATTGCTTATCTTGGATGATGAATTCATGATGTGATGATGTTTATTGATGCATGTAAACGTATTTATTATTGATGTCTTTGATGTGGCGATGAGGCCAAAGGAGGCATTGTTCATTTGTTTAGGTGATTACACCACAACAAACAAAAGGGGGATATGAGACCATCCATAGTGGAATATTGGATGGACACATGAAGGTCACCATGGAATATTTATGTTAAGTTTTATTGTTGTGTGTTTTTGATTATTGGAGGTTACCATGGGGGATGATCTTAAATTGTTACCATAGGCTATGTGTGTTTTCCCCTTTCCTTTTTATTATTTGTTGAGTATGTTCTTTTTTGTAGTAATGTGATTCACTTTATTATTGCTAGTTAATGTTCTCTATTTAAGCTAATTAATATTTTTTAATCAAAGTAAATTGGGATGTGACCAAAGGGGTATTTAATTTTGTTAGATTGTCCTTGATTTTATTTTGGATTTGAAGGTATTTTTATTGGTTTAAGTGTTGTGTACTCAACCTTCCATCATCACTAGTTTTATCTTCACTAGGTAGCACAATCAAATCTAGAATTCCTACCATATACGATCTGGAAAGGATATCACCATGTTGACGTATTTACCAAGCTATTACACACAAATTGAGCTTGTGGTAAAGATAGATCCCATTATTTTTGATTTTCTCTAACTATGCAACATAGGACATTTCCCAAGATTTGTTTCACTACTTTTGTCTACCCATCAGTATGGGGGTGATATGCACTACAAAAATTTAGTTGTGTCCCCAATTTCCTCCACAGATTCTTCCAAAAGTGACTTAAAAGCTTCTTGTCCCAATCAAGTGATCATTCTTGGAACTCCATACAATCTAACAACTTCTAAAATAAAATCAGTAACTCTCGAAAGCATAATTATTTATTTTACAAGTAACGAAAGCTGTCATATTAGAGAATCTAATAACCACACCAAAATATAATAATTCCTCGTTGTTTTTAGGATTTCCGACACAAAATCCATACTCAAATCAACCCATGGCCTTGTAGGGATAGGTAATAGCATATATAACCCAAGATTTTGTGCATG
The DNA here is from genome assembly GCA_018340775.1 of Taxus wallichiana var. yunnanensis. Classification (NCBI taxonomy): domain Eukaryota; kingdom Viridiplantae; phylum Streptophyta; class Pinopsida; order Cupressales; family Taxaceae; genus Taxus; species Taxus wallichiana. The sequence goes on from CM031239.1 coordinate 994,444,145, forward strand.
GCCCTTAGCCATGTGACACACTCTACATCTTGTTACAATCATACTTATGAACCTCTTTACCTTTCACTAATAATACTTTTCTACAACAAGAGAAATTTTCTTACTTATACCAAAGTGTCTCGCCAACCCCCTACTATGTAATTATCTAATAATATTTTCTTGCATTGAACCAGTAGGGATGCACAATTGTTTCCCCCAGAATAAACAACCATCATGCATCAAATAATCAGAAGAACCACTACCTATTGTGGTTTCCTAATTAATTTGTCTCATAACATCACCAAAATCAGGATCACCTTCATACAATTCCTTAACTGTCTCAAACCCCACTACTTCATTTTCCATTGTTGTCAAAAGTGATACACGCCTACACAAGGCATAAAAAACTTGATTCTTCTTACCTAACTTATGCTTTAATACAAAAGTGCATTCTTCCAAAAATGAAACCCATTTTTCATGCCTACTATTTAGTTTCTTCGTATGTCTACCTCCCCGAAGGCTTCATAGTCAAGTGAAGATTATAAATTCCTTAGCTACCAAGTAATGTCTCCAAAGTGCCTTAATGCCTTGAAAATAACATAAAATTCCACATCATAAGTTGAATATTTCATCCTGACTTCATTGATATTTTCACTAAAGAATGCCACATGTCATCCTTCTTGACTCAAGTCAACTCTACTCCCGACTGTGAGGCATCACGCTTAACCTTAAAGACCTTGTTGAAATCTGTAATACCAAAACTGGTGCTTCTGACACTTTCTTCTTCAAAAATTCAAAACTATTTATTTTTGACTTGGTCCATACAAAATCCCTCCCCTTTGTACACTATGTTTATATGGCTGTAGCAATGCTACTAAAATTCCTGATGAAATTCATATGAAAAGTTGTCAATTCAAGAAAACTATGAACCTTAGTCACATTCTTTTGAATAGGTCATTCCAAAATTTCCTTTAATTTTTCCCCATCAATCCTCCTCCATATGAAAATCCAAAAATAAAACAATTCTCTTCTGAATAAATCTACACTTCTTTAAGTTTACATATAAGCTCTCTTTACGTAACAAGTCTAACACAAATTTCATATGTAAGAATTTTTCTTCCACTGTCTTATCGCATATCAAAATATCATCAAAATAGACAACAACAAACTTACCAGTGTATTCTCGGGGTACTCTTTTCATCATCCTCATGAATGTACTGGGTGCATTAAATAACCAAAATGGCATCACCATCCACTCTTTCAATCCATATTTTGTTTTGAAATTTGTTTTCCATTCATCCCCTTCACGGATTCGGATCTAGTAGTACCCACTACGGAGGTCAATCTTTCTAAAATATCAGGCTCTAGCTACAACATCCATCATATCATCCAATCTTGGAATTGAGAATTGATACTTAATTGTGATCTTATTTATGGCCCTGATGTCTACACACATTCTCCAGTCTCCATTTTTTTTGGAGTCAAGAGCACTGGAGTCACACATGGACTAATGCTTTCTCTCAATAACTATTTCTATATTATATTTTTCACTTGTCTATCCAACTCTTCACCATGTCTCAGATTTATCTGATATGTTTCTTGGTTTGGAAGTGTCGATCCTAGGATCAAATTAATATGGTATCGTTTATCATGTTTTGAAGGTAACCCATTTGGTAACTCATCTGGTATGATATCTTTTTATTATTTTAATATCTTTGTCACAACAATAGATATATTAAAGTCCTATATTTCCACCTTCTATGATATTAGTGCATAACACCATCCCAATTCTCCCATTTCTATAAATAACTCTTTTGTAGCCAATAAGCCCCCACTCTTCTCTTCTTCCTTGAAGAGTAACAATACCACCTTTACACCATTCTTCCAGAAAGTGTATGTATTTTTTCCCCCATTATGTGTGACCTTTATGTCGTATTTCCAAGGCCTCCCTAGTAATATATGGCATGCATGCATTGGGATAACATCACACCAAACCTCATCCTTGTAGGTATTCAAAAATCCAAAACATTATACGGCTTCTTTTATCAATGGTTACCGCATTCCCTTTCTTGAACCATGATACATGATATGGATATGGGTGCTTGTCACATTTCAGATTAATTTTATCAATCATCATAGTTGAAACCATATTTTCACAACTACCATCATCAATAATAATTTTTAATACCTTTCCTCCGAGGTGCATATTGTTTGAAAAATATTGTTCCTCACCACGAATCAGCACCAACAACATCCTATTCTTTTTGCTTCCTTGCGTCAATCATCGTTTTCCTTATCATGAGGGTTTCACCCAAGTCTGTAGTAACCTCCATTTCTTCTTCATGTTCAACTTCCACAAGATTTACTTGTGGTTGTTCTCCTTGACATCTATCATGTCTAAGATAGTGCGGACACTCAAAATATTTGTGCCCCTCTTCACCACATCTGAAACATATATATTTCCTTTAGGGGTTATTCCATCCCCATCCTCCATTATAATATATTTCCCTCTGAAAGCCCCCATCTCTTTTGTAGTTACCATGACTTTGACCAGAATCTTCATGCCCTTCTGCACTAGAGGATTCACCTTTTAGAGATTCAAATCTACCTCTGCCTCTCATTGGAGATGATGATGGCCCTCTCTTCACACCGCTTCTAAATTTATTCCTCTTGTTATTTTCTTCTTATTTTAATGTGAGTTGGTAAGCATCATCTAGGCTATGGATCTAGAGCATACTCATCTTATCTTGTATGGTATAACTCAATCCAATTATAAACCTTCTAGCCTTTTATTCTTAAAACTGTCCCTATTCCACCATGATTGACAACTTGTAAAATCCATTGATATACTCCTCAATACTAAGATCCTTTTTTCTTATGTTTTGGAACCTTCGAAAGAATGTCTAAGTATAATCTATAGGAAGAAAATTTTCTTTTAGATTCTTTACCATTCTATTCTAGTTTCGGACCTTGCCCTTTCCATTCCTTTATCTTTCATTTTGCATGTGATCACAGTAGATCAATTCATGTTTGACCAACTTAGTGCATACAAACTTAACCTTATTCTCCTATGAAAGGGTTTTCCACTCAAAGAGTTTTTCCATGTCATTCAACCAGTTAATCAACTCATCTGGTCATAACCCTCCACCATAATCTGGAACATTAATCTTGATGCCATCATACTTTCCATCTAAATCCTCGATAAATCTCTCCTCAAATGGTCTGATCTCATTTAATGTGTCTTCATCTCTCTCATTTTCTTCTTTATCTCCTCCTTCATACATTAGTGGAGGTACTTCTTCACCATCACTATCGGGTCTCGCATCCCCATTTTCATTTCTCCTTCTAAGGCGGGTAACTTCTCCCGTGATCTCAACAACTTATCTTTATAGCTCTTGCATATGCCTATTCATCTGGGCATTACCTCCCCTCTCGTGTTTAGCCATCCTTATATAAAATAGAGGAAAAAATTGCACAGAAAAATGTAATATGCTACCTTAACTACTCACGCAAGATCAAAATCCTCTCTGCTACCAATTAATGTGGATCTAGTTGCAAGTGGTTGAAATACCTCCAAAACACACATAAACAACTTTGCAAATAAAACACGAAGTTTCAAAATATATTTCTTATCGTTCTGGAATCTAGACTAAACATGTACATCATTACAATCTTCCTTTTATTTCACGTCTACTCTAAAAACCCTAAAATGCCAAAAATTAAGTATTGACAACACAATTCAGATGGCCCCAAAAGTTGTGTGCCAAATATACCTTCATAAATTAAGGCTCGCGTAAAATTTTGACTTATTCTAATAAGCGCATTATAAGTTATTAAACTTCTAAGACCTATTCGAAAGCAGAAAAAAATAATCGGAGCCAATATTAGGCAACTAGATGAAGGAAAGTGATCTATAAAAAATTATTTTAAGAATATTTAATTTTTGTTTGACTTACCATTTTATATGTTTTCATTAAATAATGTTAGCGAAGTATTTTATTATTTTAATGTCTCTATAATTTAATGGAAATTTAGATTGAATTTATTATTAATTTATTTATCTAGATAATAAATGTCCCATTAAGTTAAAACCATTTATTATCAATTATTGTTTGTATAAAAGGTTTTTACAGATTAAAAATTTAATCATTAAATTTTATTTTTTCATCTTTTCAAATTCATATTAGTTTCTTTTTTAGGTTTTAAACTAATTTTAATTTATTAAAAGGTAAAAATAGGTTATATAATAGGTTATATATATATATATATATCGTGTTTAAATTTGAAATAAATATGAAAATGGGACAACTCATCTACTTGTCATGTTATAAGTGCTAATATAAGTGTCGTAACAAATTTTTTTCTAGATTTATTATAAATATATATTTTAATTAGTCTAACCTAATGTTATTTTTCAATATATATACATACATATATATTCATATATACATACATATATGTATGTTTTGAAAAATCATGACAAAATATATTTGATAATTAAAGAAAAATAATAATGAATATGAAAATATTAAAGTGAACAACTTTTTGATAGTTCTAAAGTCTGTTGGTGTCTAAGGAAATAGTGAAACCCATCCACCATCTTATTTTATAATGTTAAATCTAATTAGATTATTTATTCGCAATATTACGTTAAAATTTAAAAGAAATGGCCATATTTGACCAAGTATCTCTTTAATTGAATGGGTAGCGGAAATATGACAATTTATTATTAAGAAATAAAAAAGAAACTATAGCCGATCAAAATATATTTACAATAGAAGAAAAGAAAGAATCATTTCAGGAAAGTGAAATTCACTAGTAAACTTTGTTATAGGCGTATGTAGGTAACTTGGAATATTTTCAGTAAGTTTTTCTGCGATTCGTTACATAGGTAACTGAGTTGCAGTTAGTAAACTGTTTAATACCATTATATGGCTTTTACAAATCTTAAAATAGATATGATACAGAAATTGAAACCCAACTATGCAGCACTATATCCATTTATATGAGTGGACCAGTACAAGGAAAATAAAACGAACAATAATATTAGTAATGGTTGATTCTTAACACATATAGCTCAACCCTTTCTAACGATAGGGCGTACCGTGTTAAACATAGCTATCGTCTCCACTAGTATCCTTAGTGAAATCTACTAGACATTATATTATCAGCAACTGGAGCCTTTTCTGCAGGTGAGAACACCCGCAGTTGCAGTGATGGATCCCACAACAGACGAAGGCCTTGCCGCCATACTTGATGCTCTCGCATATGTAGAAGATGCTCCTGCGCCTGATGCAGTGAAGAAAGCCCCGTTCAACATTAAATCTCCTTGCGACCTCCAATTCCAATGCTGCCACACACTGTCTGGAGTATCTTCCCTCTTCGTCACCTGGTGCGCATTATCCATATTAAAAATATCAGACATCCGTTTGACACTAAAACATACACAGGTGTAAATGTAGGTTTTATACCTCCTTGTGGTCGTTAGAAGCAAGGAATCGATTGCCTTGACTGTTAATGGTGGGGTTTGCACTTCCCCCAATGGCGTACATTTCCCAGTGGGTGTAATCATTGTTCACCACATGAAAGTATCCATGTCGGCACCTGCATTATCCCCGTTATTCTAACCTTTTTATATGAAACTATGGAGCTTGCTTCATCCTAATTTTTCTGTAATGAAAGATAGATTTTATTTGTACCTGGGCATACGTTGAACGAGCCCTTCTCCAAAGTGGTTGAATGCAATTGTTACTTGCATATTGACATCCTGTGTATAGTCGTCGTTGTGACCTAGAAGCATCACCTGAAAATAACAAAAGTACGGTAACATTAAAATGCTAATGAGGATTTTAAGAAAAATTAATGGCAGAGAAATTTTGTACCGCGCACCTTGTCATGGTGCGTAAAGAAGTTGTTTGAAATGGTGATGGCAGTGGAACCTCTGATGGCGTCGATCAGTCCATCTGCACAGCTTGATAACGAGCAGTGATCTACCCAAACCGCTCTTCCTCCAAATATAGAAATTCCATCTCCATCACTGCGAGTTCTATAGCCATAATGGGTGGGGGAACTCCTCACATTTGTATTTCCAGCAGGTTTACAGTCGTGGATATGAATTCCATGAATGATGATATTGTTCACGTACTGAATTGTAATGCAAGCTCCGTTTGCTATATGAACGTTGGCTCCTCTGCCGTCGATAGTCTTATAACTGTTCATGATAAGTTCTTCCTTGAGCTGAATAACCATATCTCTTTGGAAAATTATCCAGAGAGGCTCAGATTGAATGACAGCGTGACGTAGAGTGCCGGGACGGGGATTGACGGGGTCATCGTCGTTGGGATCAGTAACGACGTAAAATCTACCGTTCTTGCCTCCAATGGCATTTTGGCCGAATCCGATGGCACAGTCAGCAAGCCTCTTTCTGTTGTTAATCCAGTTTGGATCACAGCGCCAGCAGTCGTCAATGGGGTTTCCCGTTCTGCAGAACGAAGAGCTCAGCTGACTTCTCGAACTATTCATGCCCCTGCACACCATCTCTTAATTTCCTTAATAACTTCAACGAAACTATAACGTCTTTGTGTACATTCTTTTATACAAGCTTTAAGTGGAATCTATCTCGACAAATACGCATACGCATACAAAAGTGCCATTTAAATGATGCATACAAGAATAATCATAAAAGTTTTGAATAAGCAACTGCAGAAGAACCACCTTCAAAATTAGTAAACACAAACTTTTACATTCCATTATTAAAATTGAAAAATGCATAAACGACTACCAACTTTTAGACACTTAAAAAGGTGACATGCTGACCTTTCTACTATTTCGACACCATGTTCAGACTTCCCAGCATGATGATTTACAGCATTTTCAAAGAGAGGTTGTTCCACTACCTGGTTCGTCGTGTTTCCGGGTGTTTCCAACGACAGGTCCAATCTTATGTGGAGGAAAAGCAAAGCAACAGAAAGAAGCATGGCTTGATTGCTTGCCATTTTGGCTCAAGGAAGACTTAGAGTAGAAGTTGTAGTGGGATAAAATGCTATGGCGTTGGCTTCCTTATATAGTAATCCGTGGCGAATGAGAAATAATCTTGACACCCACCCGTTGAAAATATGGCCTCCATGCACGTTATGAGGTTGGTAGTACGAATGGCATCTAAGACTAGTCGCATAAAATGTTACGACTTTTCTGACCTGTGATGTGATATAACAATCGCTACTGCTATGTGGACTCAAAACCGGTATATTCAGTTATAAAAGATTGTCATTGCTTTTCCATGTACATAGAAATTAGAATTATCAATCGGAAGTTAACGTGGCTTGAGTTTATATATTGGGGTTACATTGCATGAATCCGCCGATGACCGCACTTATTCACACACGATACCAAATCTTGCGTCAAAAAGAGAGAAAAAAACGAGTTATGTATTTGTTTGATCCATAGCTTCTACGCCATTGAATTAATACATGAGCCGCCAACCTCTTGTCACTTCTTTAGAAAGCATGCGGGCTTGTCAACCTTGTCTGCCCTAATTCAGGTAATGGATTATATTCCACCATGTGGCGTCAAAACAGGCGTAATTTGTTTCATTAATACATTAACGCATACCAATATCACATGCCTCGCACATTTTGTTGGTAATTCAATTGAATCGTTACGTCTTTTAAACAATAAATTCAAGATAGAAAATCCAATTATATATATACACTTAGTCTACAAATATGTGGGTAAGTCAGTCAATATGTACGGAAAATGATTTCTCTAATTTTAAAATATAAATTTATTTCCACATTTCATACAAATAAATACAATAATATATTTTAATAACATTTCACACAAAATTTGAATGAATTTTATTTAGTTCATATGTTTATTTATTTAGTATATCATTTGAAAATTTTTAATATAGTTCACATTATATTTATTTAATTTAAATGTCGTTCAAATATTTGAGGAATCGTATTTTTTAGTTATAAGAATTTTTACATGTCTTCATTATCTTAGAATAAACCAGCGATCTCTTTAAATTTTAAAGTTTCACTACAACAAACAAGCGCTTTTTACCACAATTATTCTACAAAATTTCTACAATTTGAGATAATTGTAGAATATATGGGGCACCTGTATGATAATTCAATTTTTCCATTTTTAAATATCGTGGATGTTCCACATTTTTATATAAGTGTTTGTAATTTGCACCTTATTCAAATGTACAACACTTTCTCGTTGAAAATCCACAATCTTATTCAATTTTTCCATTTTTAAATATTGTGGATGTTCCACATTTTTATATAAGTGTTTGTAATTTGCACCTTATTCAAATGTACAACACTTTCTCATTGAAAATCCACTATCTTATTCAATTTTTCCATTTTTAAATATTGTGGATGTTCCACATTTTTATACAAGAGTTTGTAATTTGCACCTTATTCAAATGTACAACACTTTCTCGTTGAAAATCCACTATCTTATTCAATTTTTCCATTTCTAAATATTGTGGATGTTCCACATTTTTATATAAGTGTTTGTAATTTGCACCTTATTTAAATGTACAACACTTTCTCGCTGAAAATCCACAATCTTATTCAATTTTTCCATTTCTAAATATTGTGGATGTTCCACATTTTTATATAAGTTTTTGTAATTTGCACCTTATTTAAATGTACAACACTTTCTCACTGAAAATCCACAATCTTATTCAATTTTTCCATTTTTAAATATTGTGGATATTCAACAATTGTATGTAAATGTCAATAATTTGTAGCTAATTCACATCTACAACACCTTTTCATTGAAAATCCCCAATCTTATTCAATTTTTCCATTCTAGATTTTGTAGATATTCCACAATTTTATATAAGTTTTAATAATTTATAGTTAATTCATATCTACAACAAAAATATTTTTTGTACCACAAATTAAATGAATTGTAGAAAAATCATGGCATCTCTATGAAATTTTTATTCATTCATTTTAGGCATTGTGGATATTTCACAATATACATGTACACTAATAATAATGCATAGAGAACTCACACATTTAACCATTTATCATAGAAAATCCATAATTTTTCGAAAATAAAGCCAAATTTCTCTTAAAATTTAATTACCAAATTATAATGAATATAAATTTATAAATTAATATTCAAATTCAACATTCAATAATTTGAAAATCTTATTTTATATAAATTTAATATTTTTTTACATGTTTTAAGAAAAATTGTAACAAAACCAATTTAAACATTCTAAAAATTTAATTTTATAAAAATATATCATTATTATAATATATTTTAAAATTAGTTAAAGAAATCATTAATATATGATAAAATAATATTACATTAGTTTGAAAATTTTATGTTAGCTTAAATATAATTAAATATTATATTTCAAAAACTAATTTGAAATTTACTTGAAATTATCACGAAAATATTATATTTCCATTAAAATTTTAAAAATACATACAATTTAATATAGGTAATTTATTAAAAATTTCAAATAAACTAAGTTAAATTATTTTACTAACATATTAATAGTTGTTTAGAAAATATTCCGCATTCCTAACAATACTATCATAAGGAGGAACTTTTAATAAGAATAAAAAAATCTGTCAAAATGGTAAAACTACCATATTAAATATGTGCCATTAAATTTTTAGAAAATCTATGAGGTCGTTGAATTTTTTACTCTCATTAAAAAATGCCAAGAATTAAGAAACATCCTACTCCACGTGGTTGTAGTTTTGCACCATGCATGCGGGTTAGTTAATATATTCAATTTTCTAACCAGATGAATACCATGCAATGTGTACACGTAGAGCTCAACACTATAAGTTCAACTCATTCATCTCTGAGATAGATGGTAGATAATTAATGATTAACCGTAGACAAGTTGAGTGGAGACGTTTTATCCTTAGAGAATGCCTTATTCAAGGTTCTTGAATATCTCGAAGATCTCTACTGATGATATGATAGGGAACATTGATGGTAAGGAGAAGAGTTATATAGATGTGAATGATAGTTTCCTACAACTTGCTGGACGTCGACCTATCATTAAGAAATAACACAAGCTCGGAGGGGGTATAAACTGGTGTGCTTGTCATTTTCGTCCTGTTTGAACAAAGGGTAGAACTGATATAGAAATTGGCGGTGGTGTTGTAGAGATGAAAGGAAACAACTATATCACCTTGTCACCGCACCCGTAAAGGTCGGTAGATCTGGGACCACTCATGGCTACGGCCGGGGTTCATTTTAAGACACCTCTATAAAATTGTAGGTGGAAAATCTCTGGCGAATATCCCCGGAACCAGTTTCAGCAAAAGGCGAATTTGACAGTATTCCAAAACCAAATTTTCGCCTAGTTTTTCGAGCCGAAGAAATAAGAGTTCCAGACATAGTTGAATCATCGACACGCGACAATACAACGTCAATAATCATTCTTGTCGCGCATTAAGACAACGTCAAAGGCCTCTGTTGACACGCATCAATGGCCTCTGTTGACGCGAGTAAATGGAATCTGTTGACGCGCGTCAATGGTATTGGTTGACGCATGTCAATGGCCTCTGTTGACGTGTGTCACTGGTCTTTGTTGACGCGCGTCAATAGCAGTTGTTGACGTGCAACAACAGAAGTCAATGCGAAATGTTGACGCACGTCAATGGCTTCAGTTGATGTGCGTTAATGGCTTCACTTGATGCACGTCAATCCTAGCTGCCAACACGCGTCAACAGAAGTCAATGCGAAATGTTGACGCGCGTTAATGGCTTCAGTTGACACGTGTCAATGGCTTCACTTGACACGCGTCAATGGATTCAGTTGACGCGCATCAATGGCATCTATTGACACGCATCAATTGCTTGATTAACATGCGTCATGGCATCTATTGACGCATGTCAACAGAGTCTGTTGATGCGCGTCAACAAAGTCTGATGACGTGCCTCAATAGACGCCATTGACGCGCGTCAACCGAAGCCATTGACGTGCATCAACATTTCACATTGACGCATGGTTTTACCTATAAACACCCTCCCGCCGGTCATTTTCTCGTTTACACTTTCCAACTCTTGATTTTTTGCAGATGTCCCTCATTGTCAAAGACGCAAGCACAACTATAATGTCGACTTCACATGCTTCCCAACCGCAACCTCAGGAAAAATATCAAGAAGACAATCCAATCCAATCCACGGCCAAGATCATCTACAGGAATCCCTTGTGCCCTCACATCCATACTATTTTAAAGATGTCTTCTGAATATAAAGATTTGATGGATGCGTGTGAGTTTACAGCCTCGTTAATATGCCCCATTTCGAAACAGATCCGATATTTTGAATTACCTTCTATCGTCCTACAATTCAGAGGACGGCCTTTTTTATGTGAATCTGAATGATGACCGAATGTTACAATTCATTATCGAAGCAAATGAAATCCATCGGTTTACAGGCCTTCTGTTCAGAAATTTACCAATTGTTACAATGAAGGCAACACTCTTGGAAGAAGAAATTTCTCGAATCAACGTTTGGTTTCCATGTTGATTTTAAGTATAATTCGTTTTAATTCATATTTTTTATTCTGTTTTTTATTCTGATACAATTTGGTGTTAAAAATTCCTCCTTGTAATTTTCACTGTTTGGCATTTATAGCACATGTCAATAAATCCAGGCATGGTGTGGACATGCAATCAATTTCACACCACTTTCTTACTGCAGTTGTTTCATTTTTTCAATCCAGAATTGTTTTGCAGGGTCACCAAACAGATATACCAAATTGGGCCATTGCATACATAGTTGCCACTATCTCAAAACAAAAATTTGATTGGTGCACCTATCTATCAAAAAAATAAGAACTGACATAACAAATTCAAAACTTTCAGAAAAACCTGTCATTTATTCCACAAACTATCTCCTCGGCCTTTATTACGAGGCACTTTTAAATTTAAAAGATAAAAAAATTCCTACTTGCACTGATGAGGAGTTGATGAAGTTGTCAATTCCATTTGAAGAACAACAGGTATAAACTATTTAGTTTGTATTTCAATTTTCGACATTGCACTGCACAGTTATTTACACTTAAATTTTAATGTTTTGTAGAGAATATTTATTGAAGCCCTTCCCCAAAAAAAGGCGTTATCGAGAGGAAGAGGCCAACAACACACTGAGGCTTCGGGAGACTCCCAATCTGAAATGGAAGCTCACTCCTCTCTAAACCCTCAACAGTTTGAACTCGTTAAACGCCAGAGAAGTAATACCTTCTCATATATTATTTACAAATTCCAAATTTGTATATTTATTTTTCAAGTTAAAGTTTAACCAAATGAGTTGACATAACATTTGATGTTGATGACATTGCAGGGACTTTGGACCATACACGTTTTTTGGAAACTCAACCTTCTTCCCCAACTCACTCCATACAGTCGCATGCATTCGTATCTTCTGAATAAACACCGAATACAACTCCTACAAGGCCACCCTTACCACCGTGAAAAACTACCCCTCGACAACAAGGTACAAATTTTTGATAGTACGTTTAATTTCATAGTTTTTGCCTTTTTGAATTGTTTTCCTATTTTTCATGTTTTTTCTTGTACTTTTTAGCACATGTCAATCCTGATCAAACCGCGCAACGACACCCACTCAACCAATAATTTTTAAAATGCCAACCAGAGGAACAGTGAAAAAGAACATTGGTAAATGCATGCCACTTGCTTTGGCCCCTAGCGGGACACTAAACATTGCCTCCTCCTTTCAAATTCCAACTCTCTCACTTGGTGGCTTGCCCAGTGCAACGGGCATATCAGTTTTGAACAATATAAATTTAGATGAATATTATTTGGGCATTGATAGCAATGACCCAACTGGTTTTTTCAATACCCGTGAGATGATTCAAGGTAGGCGGTATACTTCAATTTAAATATGCTTTAAAATTTTGAATTACATTTTGATTTAAATTTATTTATCTAAATCTTGATTAATTTTATCACAAACAGGATCAGGCCACCCAAAGGCAGAAACAAGTAGTAGTTGATCTTGCTGAAAGCCCCCATACTTCTCCAGCAAGATCATCTTCATCAGATTCAGATAGTGAACAGTTGCTACCTTTTCCTTTGGAGAACTTAATTGGTTATGATTGTCAATCCCATGTCAGTGAGTTTATTCTACCTCATATCAATCAGCTTATAGAATGGGAGAGAAGGGCTAAAGTTCTTATCAATGAGATTATTAGTCATTATGAAAATTATTGGCAAAGGGATAGTTTATACGTTGCAGTCCAGAATCAACCTGCGAAGATGGATTCCTTACTTACCCAAGTAAGAAGTGGGACTGTCACATATAACAACAACTATAAAGATGACATTTTAGATAAGTCATTAAACAAATTGGAAAGTATTTGTAGTGCCCTGTTCGGCATCGACTCTTGCGGTTACGTCCTTGTCCTTTTGCGTGAGATTGGAAGGAGGAGGTTGTTGTGGCTAGTCTTGTGCAATTAATGCGTTCCACCCAACTGAATGAAGAAAACATTTATCTTACTCTTCTCCTAGCCTATGCGCCTTTATATTTTTTCTTCCCTTGCCTAGCTTTGCAATTATATGAGCTTCTTCAACGAGTCACTAAGTTGGCAGGCATAAAGTTTTCTGTTGGAATTATCACACCTTACAAGCTACAGTTGAAATGTTTGCACCGAGAGTTTGATGTTGTCCTCAAATCTGATGAAGGAAAAGTTTTATATATCATTCGGTAGATGCCTTTCAAAGCCAGGAGTGTGAGGTAATCATTATTCCTTGTGTCCGAGCTTCAAGTCATGGGGTTGGCTTTGTAGCTATCTTCCTAAAAGACAAGATATACTTGAATTGTCAAAGTAGGACCATTTCCCTAATTGACCGCAAGGGTGATTGGCCTGAATTAGATAATAGTATCTTTCTCTCAATGAAAACATAAGCATTGCGTGGCATATCAGGATGGAAGTTGAAGTAAGAATGCAGTCAACTAGGTTGTAGCTGGCAGTGGGTGATAATTTATGGTTTTTGTCCTTGCGTGAGGGAGATGGGAGTCGGTGGAGTCCCGTTTTTCCTCACCTGGATCTCATTTGGATCCTTTATTCAATGCGTATGGTTGGGAGGTGCATTTTTCTTGAGCTGCGGGCATTGATGGAGGGAGAAAAACGTGTTTGAGTGTCTCTTTGTCCCTTTTTCACAGTTTTGTTCCTGTTCCTGCTACACGAACCTTCTCTATCATGGCATCTTCTTCCTGTCTCTGCCTTGCTACGAGTTTCCTTCCTTCCTATGCGCGGGAGTTGAAGATGGAGAAATGGGTGGGGATTTTAGTGTGTTTGAGTTGCCTGGTCACTGTGTTTTCCGCCATGAGCAGCGACGGAGAAACGAAAACGTATATCGTGCATGTGGCTAAGTCACAGAAGCCTGCCGAGTTTTTGAGCCACGAAAACTGGTATGCTTCTGCTGTTCAGTCTGTGATCGGAGAGGAAGACCAGGCGGTGATTCTTTATAATTATGAGGATGCCTTCCATGGTTTTGCTACTCGTTTGAATGCTGCGCAGGCGCAGGCACTGGAGAAAATGGACGGGATTCTTGGGATTTATCCCGAGACTGTGTACGAGCTGCATTCGACCCGCAGCCCTGAGTTTCTCGGGTTGAACGAGGTGGCGTCGCTGTGGTGGATGGAGTGAATGTGATCTCGATGTCGCTCGGTGGCGGGATCACTGCATATTACGGAGACAGTATTTCGCTAGGGGCGTTTGCAGCCCGAATGGAACGAGGTGGTTTTGTGTCGTGCTCAACTCGGCGAAGCCAAAAAAATGGCGCATGCTTTTTGTGTTGGAGACAGATCACACCCACAGGCACAGGAGATCTATGCAATGTTGGAGAAAACGTCTTGGGAGATGAAGGTAGCAGGATATTTGTCAGATTCAGAACATGTGCTGAGTGAACAGGGAAAGTAAAAGTATTCCTCTGCCACACTGCATCAGTCCCTCGGAACAAATGCTTGTTTCTTACCTTCATTTAGAAAAACTGTTGGAGTAAAGGCTGCTCCTGAACATACAACGAATTGAATTAACAGGGACTGAAAGGCATCTACATCAAATGATGTTTGCAGATCGTGACTATGTAAGAGTGCATAGCGTTCTGCTAGAATCCAGGGATGATACAACCAGGCCTATAGTGACTATGCAGAACTGTGTTGAGAAAGGTTATTCTGTCATTAATATTAAGTCTAAGGACAGACCAAAACTCCTCTTTGACACGATTTACACTTTAACCGACATGCAATATGTTGTATTTCATGAACAGTTGATTCGGACGGACCTGATGCATCCCAAGAGTACTACATCAGACATATGGATGGCTGCCCAGTGAACTCGGAAGCAGAAAGGCAAAGAATAATCCACTGTTTAGAGGCAGCTATAGAAAGAAGAATCTCTGAGGGAATGAGACTTGAATTATGCAGTTGTGACCGAGTTGGTCTTCTCTCTGATGTGACTCGCATATTCCGTGAAAATGACCTATCAGTCACTAGAGCAGAAGTGAGCACCAGGGGTGACAAAGCAGCTGTATTGAAGCAATCTAGTGACTGGTCAACCTTAATTGAGGATGCTAAGTCTAGGGACTGTTTTATGGATATGGAGTCTGTACCAAGAGATTGCTTTTGGTTATAAAGCCATCTTCTTTTGCTTTGTCTCAGACTAGGGCTGCTCCTAATATGAGAGCACCAAGGTTAGGAGGTCCAAATCATAAGCAATCAGATGCATATGGAGATGGTGGAGGTTTTGGATGAATGACGAAGGATCAAGTTCAATTGACAAAAATGGGGCCTACAGAGGTTCTAGGGCTAATTTGGAGCGGTGTTGGGAGGATGTTGGAAAGTATTTTAGACCACCCACCCTGGCCGTGAACTCCTACCTGTGCCAACGTGAAGATGGTCGATGTTTGGGCACCCAACGAGCTTGAAGAAAATGGAATTTGGCTTGGGTTATTGTTGCTGATCCGGTGGTGTCCATGGAACCTACTGGATCTGGAGAAAAAAGGCAAGATATTTCTACACTTTTCTACTATTATTTTATTTAAAATTATCGTGAAATCGAACCACTTTTCCTTGCATTGATTTGTCAGTTGGATGTCATGATGGGAGATTTCCCTTTCTGCTTGTTTCTTCTTGTTTTAGCTTTTATCGTTGACAGTATGTGGGTCGAAAGGATGCGTGTGCCCTCTCCTCTGAATGTTATATTACTCGAATGATAGAACTTCGTCTGTTTGTTTATGTATTAATTCTTCTCTGCGATTGAGTTGCAAGTTATTATGTTGATCAAGCTAGTATTTTCGATATCATGGAAGTAAGTTTACAATAACTATGAAACCCCCTTCCTAGCACCCAAGTTGTCCTTGACGTTTTTTGTTAGCTCCTTCGCAAGTCCCTTTGATAACCTTTTGGCATCGAGAAAGAAAGGTTGTAGGATTGTGTGAGCAATGTGTGGGCTAGCCAGCTTAGAGTTGTGGTATTAAAATTGGTAGAATAAAAGGGTTCATGTGCAACGCGTTTTGCCGTCTCGCGTGTTTAGACTCTTATACTATCTTTCATCTTGTTTCTAGGCTTTTAAGTCCATCCTCAGGAAGTACCTTGACCATCCCTGGTAACTTGAACCATAACTAGCCTTTCGGATCAACTAAGCTCAAGGTTTCTTCGTGCGAATCCAGTACCTCGTTGACACTGGAATAGTTTTGGTCTAATTCCCCTCTCGGAATTGTTGTTGATGACATTATTGTGTACTCTTGTGTGACGGAACTCCCTTCTTCTCTCACGTGTTTGCTACTAGCCTGTAAGACTTTGACCCTTCTTGGATGATTGGAAAATCTTTGTAGTTAATGGTCAAAACTAATATACTTTGCTTTCGCCTCGAAACTTATGTTGTGTGTATACTGTATTTGATTTCCGGTTTGAAACTCGATTATACATGGTTTTTTGTGTTAATTTTTGAAACTCGTGGTTCCCCTTTCTTGGGCCAATCAACTCCTGTTCTTTTAGAAATATATTAATTTAGTCTATGCGTTTGGTACCTTTGATAAATTCCTAGATGGTTGGTGTATATATCAAATCTCAATCTGGTAATTTTTGTTTAATTACTTACTTGATGGGAATTCTGTTTTCTGCTAGATTGTTTGTTTTCTCCTTATAGGGCCAAGGGCCATTCTCTTACGATTGCTATACTTTCGTTGCTATTACTCCTAACTGAAGTACAAGGTCTTCTCCTTCTTCGATTGGCATGATGAAGACTTTATTATAACTTGATGTGTTGATAGTGTTTAGAGGTTTGAACCAATTCTTGTAATAAAGTGCTTCCTTTTCGTGATATTGTTAGATAATAGTATGGTGGTTTTGTGTAGCCTTATCTTGCTCAGTTCTCGTGAACTGACTCTTGTAGAAAATTTGTTGCAGATGGATTTTACGTGTAGATGAGGGATAGATTTGTAGACTTTTGTCATCACCCTCAGTTGAGAAGATCCTTTGCTCGAAACCTTTTTTATGTTGTTCAACTATTGATAACGTCCAGTGGAAAGTTTAAAAGAGGATTAATGTCTTAGTATAAATTATTGTGGACTTTGTCATCTGAACTTTGGAAACCTTGTATTGTTTGACCATCATTGAAATTATAAGAAAATTTGGTTATTGTTGTTGAGTGACATTGTTGGAGTATCAGTATTTTAAGAATTGATGTAATCTTGTTTGGTTCTTGTAAATGAGTGTTGCTACAACCTTGCCTTGAGAATAAATTTTGAGTTAAACCTTGATATGACTTAGTAATAAAGTGTCATAAGTAAACTAACATGGGATTGTTTAATACTGCTGGAAGTTAACTTAAAAGTTGCATTCAAATAAAGTAATGTAGGGGTCACCAACTTGAGAGTAAGAAATTCTGTAAGTAATCAAGGGCAAGACTATCATTGCAAGTAAACTTTATAACACGATAACCCTAGCTCCTCTAGTGAACATTATTCCTTTTATGGTAAAATTTGTAAAATGACCCTAAGGTGAAATGAACTGTTAGATGTTTGAAGATGATAATATTTAATAAGGCAGAGAAAACAAATTGTAGACCTCACCATCTTTCTCACCGCCATTTGGAAAGTAAATTTTTACTCCTTGTTATTACTTTTAGTGAAGCCTAAGTAAAGTTGTTGATAATTCTGGTTAAGAGCCCTAGCTTCAATTTAATACTGGCAATAACTAATGAGGTCCTAAAAATGTTTCATCTCGACCTTCTCCCTCTAACCCTTTTTCAAGGCACCTTCTATCTCTTCTCTTAAGTGTGTTGAACTTAAAACCATGTTGTCTTGTGGGCAAGAACGAATCTTAGTAGCGTTAGTGGTGAACAGATGGCCTTGTGGAATTTAATTACTCCTTTTTCTTAATAAACGAATTAAGCAAATAAATTTCATAATAGAGAAGATTTAAAGATAATTACTCAGGGTCAAAGGAATAAACTTGGCTTGGCAAGTTGAATCATACGAATCATATCTTGAGCCTCCTTGAAAACGTAAGCTAAGAATTGCAAGATGTCCTTTAAAAATAAATAACCCTCAAGAATATCTCATTGTGGATGGCCCTAACTGTAAGTGTGTTCTGTGACTGGACTTCTATGTTGTCATGTCAGAAAGAAAAAGTGTATTATCCTTTTGGGTGTGAACGTTTCCGTGCTGACCTTGTGGTCATCCCCGTAACAAGTTGTTCACAGTGTTATTTGTATCCTTGGTGACGACATGTTGCGTCATGTTATGTGTCAAGCAAGTCAAAAAAAAAAAAAGTTATCTTATATTTCACTGTGTTGTTCGTGTGTGGATTTTTTGGGTCGTTACACTTGGTATCAGAGCGAGGTTCATGCTCTCGAACCTATGGGCCGGATTGGTGTTACATGATGATACTGCATGAAGATGATGATGTTGGATGATGGTGGTAGATATTAGAAGAGTAATGTGCTTTAAACGTGATGTGATTTTTGTCGTAATTATGATATTGTGAACGCACGTGATGTGTATGTCACCTTGTGCATATTTGTCATCATGTTGATGTGTTGGGGATGGGAGTATTCTTTCTCCTTCTTGTGGATTCCATGAAGAGTTCACGTGTGAATTACTGTTTATGGTGTGTGAAAAGAATTATAATGTGGATGACGTAATGTTAGAACATTGTGACATATTGTGATATGTAGGTGTATCAATGTGTTGTATGACTAGATTGATGTTAAAAGAAATGAGTTGTATCATGATGTTTTTACCATGTTTTGAAGAAATGTGTGTACCACCTTGTTATGTAGCCATGGATGTTATGTTGAGATGTACTATGTTCAACGTATGTATGACTGTGCAAATATGTAATGCTTCATGTTGTGATTTTGGGTCATATGGTGAGTGTATGAACCCTATCGTATGGTGATTGCACTTTGGGTGCAGAAAGTGGTAAAGTGATGTGTTACACTCAGTGAATGTATGATCGTGATCTACCCTGTATATGTGCCATATGTAAGACGTTATGTTAGATATGTGTGTGCCACCACTATGTTAGTGATGTTGTTGTATGTTATGTTGTGAACCTTACGCTAACCGATCCTGAGGGAAATCAGTAGAAGTGTATGTTGAGAGTGAGGAATGGTGTACCATGGGTCAATAACTCGAGCCAAAACTTGGTTTAGTAGATAACATGTGATTCTTTCCTCTCTCCCTATGTGGTTGTATGTATGCAACCTAAGTACAACTATGACTATGTTTAGCCTTGTCAAAGTGGTGGCGGGATGATTCAGATGGAGGTGATGACAGTTGTATTATTGATATGTATTTTACGAGCTGAGGCTTGATGTTCCGAGTGCTAGCAACTCGTTGAGTACCCCTATGGTGGCTAGATAAGGCCACACAGTTATCGTAATGTGACATCATTATAAGTTGATTTTATTCGTAATTGAGCTTTTTACCTTATTTTGTAAGGACCAGCAGCTTTTCTTGATTGCCATGCTTTACAATTTTGGGAATTTCCTTGGTTGTGGCACTAACATGGGAATTTTGATACTAACTATGGCTATTTGGCCATTTATTTTTGCTTGATTTGGGTCTTCTTTTAAATTTTAAATTTTTATCGCCTTGCCCAAGGCTTGTACTTTGCCACTTGGCACTTTGATTGGATTGTTGTGCTGGTTCTATTGTCGTGATGTGTGGAATAGGGTCATAGGATGCACCATGGATTGGTTGGACCTATGGACCCACTTCGTTGTATGGGGGTACGCCCCAAGGAGTTACATATAACTAGCGGGTTGTTGAACCATGCGTTATTATGTCACTTGGGTTAGGAGTGTTCGAACTCTATGTGTCTTGGGCCATAGGGTCAACCAGCCTCCTTGAGGGAGGCATAAGAGACTTGAGGGAGGCATAAGAGCTTGAGGGAGGCATAAGAGCTTGAGGGAGGCATATGATATTTGTGTGTATGGTTGATGTTTCGGGATATATGTTGAGTTATTGTGATGTTTTGGTAGTGGTCTTTTGATGTATGTGTTACTCATGTCAGATGGATATGTGTTGTGATGTTGTGGATATGTCGTTGATTCCCTTGTGGACACTATGTACCTGTAGCATGGTTTGGTGTTATGTGAATTTTTCATTGATGCAAATTGAGGAAATGTCTGGTGGATTGTAGTATTGTTTTGGTTAAGTATTTTGGTATGTCAGTCATTGATGTGTGTCGAGTACTATGTTATGTGGACTGTGCCTATTCCATTCCGTATTTGAGTAACCTTTTTGTGGTGTAATCCAATCTTGAAGTATATACTTGTGTGCTTGTGAATCTGTAGTGTCCTTTTCGAACCTGATAGGGTGTTGTGTTAGCAGTTCATGTTGGGCACCCACAATAAAGAATAAACTAAAACCCTTCAATGATGAAATTTTAAAAGAAATTAAACTAAGAATAATGTTAACGGAAAGAGACTAATGAAAATAATAAATAAGAAGGAACTGCCAATCTTCACAGAACATTGAAAGTTAAAATTTCTACCAAATGTTCCTAAGGCTTCTTGTGACCGTGCTTTAATCGACTGAAATTTTAAACCATAGGGTGTACTTTCTCCTTTACCTGTTCTTGATTGCGAACCATTTCTTTTTTTTGCTGTGTTATGTCGCATCGAGCATGATTCTTTTCTTAAGGGGAGGAGAATGTAATGCCCTGTTCGGCATCAACTCTCGGGTTACATCCTTGTCCTTTTGCGTGAGATTGGAAGTAGGAGGTCGTTGTGGCTAGTCTTGTGCAGTTAATGCATTCCACCCAACTGAATGAAGAAAACATTTATCTTACTCTTCTCCTAGCCTATTCGCCTTTATATTTTTCTTCCCTTGCCTAGCTTTGCAATTATATGAGCTTCTTCAATGAGTCACTAAGTTGGCAGGCATAAAGTTTTCTGTTGGAATTATCACACCTTACAAGCTACAGCTGAAATGTTTGCACCGAGAGTTTGATGTTGTCCTCAAATCTGATGAAGGAAAAGTTTTATATATCATTCGGTAGATGCCTTTCAGAGCCAGGAGCGTGAGGTAATCATTATGCCTTGTGTCCGAGCTTCAAGTCATGGGGTTGGCTTTGTAGCTATCTTCCTAAAAGACAAGATATACTTGAATTGTCAAATTAGGACCATTTCCCTAATTGACCGCAAGGGTGATTGGCTTGAATTAGATAATAGTATCTTTCTCTCAATGAAAACATAAGCATTACGTGGCATATCAGGATGGAAGTTGAAGTAAGAATGCAGTTAACTAGGTTGTAGCCGGGCAAAGTGGGTGATAATTTATGGTTTTTGTCCTTGCATGAGGGAGATGGGAGTCGGTGGAGTCCCGTTTTTCCTCACCTGGATCTCATTTGGATCCTTTATTCAATGCGTATGGTTGGGAGGCACATTTTTCTTGAGCTGTGGGCATTGATGGAGGGAGAAAAACATGTTTGAGTGTCTCTTTGTCCCTTTTTCGCAGTTCTGTTCTGCTACACGAACCTTCTCTGTCATGGCATCTACTTCTTGTCTTTGTCTTGCTATGAGTTTCCTTCCTTCCTATGCGCGGGAGTTGAAGATGGAGAAATGGGTGGGGATTTTGGTTTTTTTTTAGTTGCCTGGTCACTGTGTTTTCCACCATGAGCAGTGACGGAGAAACAAAAATGTATATCGTGCATGTGGCTAAGTCACAGAAGCCTGCCGAGGTTTTGAGCCATGAAAACTAGTATGCTTCTCATTGTTCAGTCTGTGATCAGAGAGGAAGACCAGGAAGCGAGTCTTTATAATTATGAGGACACCTTCCATGGTTTTGCTACTCGTTTGAATTCTGCGCAGGCATAGGCACTGGAGAAAACGGACAGGATTCTTGGGATTTATCCCGAGACTGTGTACGAGCTGCATTCGACCCGCAGCCCTGAGTTTCTCAGGTTGAACGAGGTGGTGTCACTGTGGTGGATGGAGTGAATGTGATCTCGATGTCACTCGGCGGGGGGATCGCTGCGCATTACAGAGACAGTATTTCGCTGGGGGCGTTCGGAGCAATGGAACGAGGCATTTTTGTGTCGTGCTCAACTCGGTGAAGCCGATAAAATGGCGCATGCTTTTTGTGTTGAGACAGATCACACCCACAGGCACAGGAGATCTATGCAATGTTGGAGAAAACATCTTTGGAGATGAAGGTAGCAGGATATTTGTCAGATTCAGAACATGTGCTGAGTGAACAGGGAAAGTAAAAGTATTCCTTTGCCACACTGCATCAGTCCCTCGGAACAAATGCTTGTTTGTTACCTTCATTTAGAAAAACTGTTGGAGTAAAGGCTGCTCCTGAACATACAGCAATTGAATTAACAGGGACTGAAAGGCGTCTACATCAAATGATGTTTGCAGATCGTGATTATGAAAGAGTGCATAGTGTTCTGCTAGAATCCAGGGATGATACAACCAGGCCTATAGTGATGCGTGCGTAACGTGTTGAGAAAGGTTATTCTGTCATTAATATTAAGTCTAAGGACAGACCAAAACTCCTCTTTGACACGATTTGCACTTTAACCGACATGCAATATGTTGTATTTCATGAACAGTTGATTCGGACGGACCTGATGCATTCCAGGAGTACTACATCAGACATATGGATGGCTGCCCAGTGAACTCGGAAGCAGAAAGGCAAAGAATAATCCACTGTTTAGAGGCAGCTATAGAAAGAAGAATCTCTGAGGGAATGAGACTTGAATTATGCAGTTGTGACCGAGTTGGTCTTCTCTCTGATGTGACTCGCATATTCCGTGAAAATGACCTGTCAGTCACTAGAGCAGAAGTGAGCACCAGGGGTGACAAAGCAGCTGCATTGAAGCAATCTAGTGACTGGTCAACCTTAATTGAGGATGCTAAGTCTAGGGACTGTTTTATGGATATGGAGTCTGTACCAAGAGATTGCTTTGTCTCAGACTAGGGCTGCTCCTAATATGAGAGCACCAAGGTTAGGAGGTCCAAATCATAAGCAATCAGATGCATATGGAGATGGTGGAGGTGTTTGGATGAATGATGAAGGATCAAGTTCAATTGCCAAAAATGGGGCCTACAGAGGTTCTAGGGCTAATTTGGAGTGGTGTTGGGAGGATTTTGGCAAGTATTTTAGACCACCCACCCTGGCCGTGAACTCCTACCTGTGCCAACGTGAAGATGGTCGATGTTTGGGCACCCAACGAGCTTGAAGAAAATGGAATTTGGCTTGGGTTATTGTTGCTGATCCGGGAGGTGTCCATGGAACCTACTGGATCTGGAGAAAAAGGCAAGATATTTCTACACTTTTCTACTGTTATTTTATTTAAAATTTTTGTGAAATCGAACCACTTTTCCTTGCATTGATTTGTCAGTTGGATGTCATGATGGGAGATTTCCCTTTCTGCTTGTTTCTTCTTGTTTTAGCTTTTGTCATTGATAGTATGTGGGTCGAAAGGATGCATGTGCACTCTCCTCTGAATGTTATATTACTTGAATGATAGAACTTCGTCTCTTTGTTTATGTATTAATTCTTCTCTGCGATTGAGTTGCAAGTTATTATGTTGATCAAGCTAGTATTTTCGATATCATGGAAGTAAGTTTACAATAACTATGAAACCCCCTTCCTACCACCCAAGTTGTCCTTGATTTTTTTTGTTAGCTCCTTCGCAAGTCCCTTTGATAACCTTTTGGCATCGAGAAAGAAAGGTTGTAGGATTGTGTGAGCAATGTGTGGGCTAGCCAGCTTAGAGTTATGGTATTAAAACTGGTAGAATAAAAGGGTTCGTGTGCAACGTGTTTTGCCGTCTCACGTGTTTAGACTCTTATACTATCTTTCATCTTGTTTCTAGGCTTTTAAGGCCATCCTCAGGAAGTACCTTGACCATCCCTGGCAACTTGAACCATAACTAGCGTTTCGGATCAACTAAGCTCGAGGTTTCTTTGTGGGAATCCATTACCTCGTTGACACTGGAATAGTTTTGGTCTAATTCCCCTCTCGGAATTGTTGTTGATGACATTATTGTGTACTCTTGTGTGACGGAACTCCCTTCTTCTCTCGCGTGTTTGCTACTAGCCTGTAAGACTTTGACCCTTCTTGGATGATTGGAAAATCTTTATAGTTAATGGTCAAAACTAATATACTTTGTTTTCACCTCGAAACTTATGTTGTGTGTATATTGTATTTGATTTCCTGTTTGAAACTCGATTATACATGGTTTTTTTGTGTTAATTTTTGAAACTCGTGGTTCCCCTTTCTTGGGCCAATCAACTCTGTTCTATTAGAAATATATTAATTTAGTCTATGCGTTTGGTACCTTTGATAAATTCCTAGATGGTTGGTGTATATATCAAATCTCAATCTGGTAATTTTTGTTTAATTACTTACTTGATGGGTATTCTATTTTCTGCTAGATTGTTTGTTTTCTCCTTATAGGGCCAAGGGCCATTCTCTTACAATTGCTATACTTTCGTTGCTATTACTCCTAACTGAAGTACAAGGTCTTCTCCTTCTTCGATTGGCATGATGAAGACTTTATTATAACTTGATGTGTTGATAGTGTTTAGAGGTTTGAACCAATTCTTGAAATAAAGTGCTTCCTTTTCGTGATATTGTTAGATAATAGTATGGTGGTTTTGTGTATCCTTATCTTGCTCGGTTCTCGTGAACCCGACTCTTGTAGAAAATTTGCAGCGAGATGGATTTTGCGTGTAGATGAGGGATAGATTTGTAGACTTTTGTCATCACCCTCAGTTGAGAAGATCCTTTGCTCGAAACCTTTTTATGTTGTTCAACTATTGATAACGTCCACTTGGAAATTTTAAAAGAGGATTAATGTCTTAGTATAAATTATTGTGGACTTTGTCATCGAACTTTGGAAACCTTTTATTGTTTGGCCATCATTGAAATTATAAGAAAATTTGGTTATTGTTGTTGAGTGACATTGTTGGAGTATCGTATTTTAAGAATTGATGTAATCTTGTTTGGTTCTTGTAAGTGAGTGTTGCTACAACCTTGCCTTGAGAATAAATTTTGAGTTAAACCTTGATATGACTTAGTAATAAAGTGTCATAAGTAAACTAACATGGGATTGTTTAATACCTCTGGAAGTTAAATTAAAAGTTGCATTCAAATAAAGTAACGTAGGGGTCACCAACTTGAGAGTAAGAAATTCTGTAAGTATTAATCAAGGGCAAGACTATCATTGCAAGTAAACTTTATAACACGATAACCCTAGCTCCTCTAGTGAACATTATTCCTTTTATGGTAAAATTTGTAAAATGACCCTAAGGTGAAATAAACTGTTAATTGTTTGAAGATTATAAGATTTAATAAGCCAGAGAAAACAAATTGGAGACCTCACCATCTTTCTCACCGCCATTTGGAAAGTAAATTTTTACTCCTTGTTATTACTTTTAGTGAAGCCTAAGTAAAGTTGTTGATAATTCTTGTTAAGAGCCCTAGATTCAATTTAATACTGGCAATAACTAACGAGGTCCTAAAAATGTTTCATCTCGACCTTCTCCCTCTAACCCTTTTTCAAGGCACCTTGTATCTCTTCTCTTAAGTGTGTTGAACTTAAAACCATGTTGTCTTGTGGGCAAGAACGAATCTTAGTAGTGTTAATGGTGAACAGATGGCCTTGTGGAATTTAATTACTCCTTTTTCTTGATAAACGAATTAAGCAAATAAATGTCATAATAGAGAAGATTTAAAGATAATTACTCAGTGTCAAAGGAATAAACTTGGCTTGGCAAGTTGAATCATACGAATCATATCTTGAGCCTCCTTGAAAACGTAAGCTAAGATTTGCAAGATGTCCTTTAAAAATAAATAACCCTCAAGAATATCTCATTGTGGATGGCCCTAACTGTAAGTGTGTTCTGTGACTGGACTTCTATGTTGTCATGTCAGAAAGAAAAAGTGTATTATCCTTTTGAGTGTGAACGTTTCCGTGCTGACCTTGTGGTCATCCCCATAACAAGTTGTTCACAGTGTTAGTTGTATCCTTGGTGACGACATGTTGCGTCATGTTATGTGTCAAGCAAGTCAAAAAAAAAAAAGTTATCCTGTATTTCACTGTGTTGTTCGTGTGTGGATTTTTTTGTTCGTTACAGTATTAGTGCCGAGGCCCAGGCCTATTTTAACAAATGGTCTAAGGACAAGGATTTGGTAGTAATTGCAAATGCTGAAAGAGATAGAGCGGTTGTAAGTACTATCACTTTCAAACAATCATTCTTGTTAATTTGAAATTTTCATTTTTAATAATATTTTGAATTGACATTACTCTTTTTGTGCAGTTGAAATATGAAAATTTGAAGAGTCAAGCAAAGGTATTGCAAGTTCACTTAGAAATAGCGAAGAACAGTTTATCTGCAGCAAAGAATTTGAGGAAAAATATTGTTTTGGTTAACAAACAAAACAATACACTAAAGCGGATAATTAAAGATCATGTCTTTGACCCTGACATATTATTCAAAGCTAAGGCAGCAGCTGATCCAAATTTGCTGTCGCATGGAGATGCGACAAATCAAGAAGAAAGAATTTTAAAAAATCTGGACAGTGCTGCAGAAGATCTTATAAATTCTAGGGTTATTTCTATTATTCGGGAAAGGGGTACAACCACAGTGGAAGAAGCCGTTGGGGAAAGGAGCACAGGAGTAGAAATGGATAAAGAAAAAGAGGGTTGAAAACTTGAAACTTTTATTATTGTGGAAACTTTAAATATTGAGTTTGGAAATTTTTAATATTAAGTATGCACTACAACAAACAAGCATGTTTTCCACAATTTTTCTACATTGTTATTGTGGTTATAAAAAAATTTAAAATAAAAATGTGGCTTTAAAATTGTTGCATATCCACAATTTCATATATTATTGTTGTTTGTCTATAATTTATTGGAGTGTTGATACTCCACAATATATTAAATTTGTAGCTAGCCTACAATCCTTTGTATTGTAGATTATCCACAATTTTTTCAATTTGTAAATTTTCCACTATTTATTTATTGTAAATATTCCACTATTTATGAAATTGTAGTATTTCCATATATTTCAATATTGTATATTTTTTACATTTTCGACTTTTTTTTGTTTAAAATCAATATAATATGTGTGGCAATATCTACAATTTTTTCTACATTACTGATTACCACATTAAATTTGTAGGTGGAAGCTACAATTTGATTACCACAATAATAATTTGTAGAATTTCTTGAAAAATAATGTAGAAATGTTACTATTAATGTCATTTTGACAATTATATATATGGATTGTCAACATTTTTAACACACATATTAAATAGTCATTATTATCTACATAAAAATAATTTAATAAAATTCAACTTTAAATTTTTAGTAAAAATGTGAATTTATTTTAAGATTTTTATTAAATTTTTATTTAAACTTAATTAGCGACATCTAAATTATATAAACATTAATTATAATAAATATTAAAACCATCTATACATAAGTTTAAAATTGTGACTGTAACACAATAGTAATATAATTATTTTAAAATTGTATCTAAGCCATATAATTATGATTTTTTTGTAGAACTAAAAATTTATCAATATATTTTACAATTTTTTAAAAATATCAATGAGCTTTCTAAATCATTAAATTTTTAAGAATATATTTAAAATAAATATTAAAACAAAATTTATTTATGATACTTATTTACATTATCATTTTAAATATTGATATATATATATATATATATATATATATATATAATATATATATATATAACTTTTAATCGAGAACAATAAAAAATAATACATTCAAAAATATTTTCATTAAATAATATAATAAATACGAGTTTTTAATGAGACATTATATTTAAAAATTTCAGAATCCATGTAGTATTAAAACTTATATCTCATATTAAAAACATAAGATATCTTAAAAGATGCTAAAAATTAAACTATTAAAAATTATTTTATTAAAGATATTTAGAGAGAGTATGGAAAAATTAAATCTATTATATTAAATGATTTACACTATGTTAAAATTGTGAATATTAAAATATTTATATAAATAAATAATTGAAAATATAATTTCATAAAATATGAATTATGGATATTTTTAGGGAACAAATTTGTTAAAATTTACATGCAAATGATACACTTATATTAAATTCTAATTGAACTTACAAATGTAATGCAAGTTGTAGGTTTTCTATTTGGATTATTGAAATTTGATAACTGATTGATGTCTTGAGTATGAGGGGTGATTGATGAGTTGCATTTTATGGGATTGTTATTCTTCTACAATGTCCATTCCAGGAAATTCTAATCTTTCGCTTGTTCATAAAAAAACATAACATAAAAACTATAAATTCCTAAATAAATTTGATAAATAAATAGAACAAAATTTAATAGACACATAGATTATATTTAACAATAAAAATAAATCAAAACCATTCTCAACACAACCACCATCAATAATTTCTTCCACAAAAATTTGTGTCTTATCAAATACCACACTTCTTCTACCATCGCACATCGATTCTATTTTACGAGACCTTTGAAAAGCCCTTAATCTAACATGCATGCCCTCACATGATATTTCTATCATTCTAAAACAATGCTCCTAGAATTTATAAAACTTCATTAAGATTGATAGCCATGTGAGATGGTATAGAGTTGTTGCTTAGATTATAACCACTGAACCTTGTGCTTCCCATTATCGTCTCGGTAAAAGATGCCACACTCTTAACCTCTTCCCAACTAGGAAGCCAAATATCTGAAATTCAAATATAGAAAATAAACAAAAAAATAATGAAGGTTACCGCTGCATACAGGTAATCTTAAATTTCCTTTCTTTATATCGATGGGATGGTGATTTATCGTCTCACACGGATCTCTAAAATGGAAGCATAGATTTAATTAAGAAAAGAAGCTAGATGCATATTTGATCTAGTTCACATAAATTGGCATCTTGGATTAATATGCGTTCAAAGATCTGATGCACACGGATCGCAGATCCCATTCACACGGATCACAGATTGCGTTCACATGAATCATTGATCACGGATCTCACCGAACTACTTTATATTTATCTAAATTTAAAATTTGGTGGGGTCATCCAAGTCACCATAGAATCTTTAATTACTTGAGTAGCCAAAAATAAATGAGTATGTAATATGCAAAGTTTATTGTCGAGGAAGGATTAACTATGAAAATATACAATAATTAATAATTTAAAAAATTATTCTTATCGAGAGTATTAAGTCTTATTACAATATAACACGGTTATGTAAAAGTTTTCATTTTTAAAATTAACTTTTTTATATAATTACAAAAACGTTGTAAATTTAAACTCTTCTCTTTTTAATATTAATTTAAATTTACAAATTTACATCATTTGTAATTCATAATTTTATTAATTTATAAATTAATATTCTCTCCTTCTAAATACATTAATATTATTTGTTTGATATTAATATTTAAATATATTTTTACATTAAAAAATAATGTTAGAATCCCCTTAAATATAGTTATAAAATAGTAATATTTCAAATGGTTTTCATATCATTTTTAACATAATGAAAATGAATTCTTCAAACTGAAAATATATGAAGTTATTTCAATTAGATTAATATAGGCGAGTAGTTATATTTTGATATAAATATCAATTATTTGTACTCTCTTTCTTATACACGTACCTAACTTTTGATTATTGTGATTGTTACTCATAATACAATTAATAACGTTTAATTTGGGACTAATATTCTTCTTTTATTTAATATGTAAACAATTCTTCATATGAAAAACAAAATTAAAATAATTTAAAAAACTTATTTAATTACACAAGAGATAGAAACTATTATTTAAATGAATCAAGGACACATGACGAATATATACACATTCAAAGTTAAGGTCCATCTGAAAGGATGCAAACATGATCAAGAGTCCTAATGAAAATATGTCATACAAAACTACTATAAAAGGTGGGAGGTACTTGTTATTGTCTAGGCATGTCGAGAACTTACAAAAACGTCAAAAACTTGTCTATATCTCACTATAAATATATGTTAGCACCAATGAATAAAGTTATAATTAGAATTATTAGTGATAGAATAGTATGGACCAAGGCATAAAGTTATACATAGCCACATCAACTAATACAACAAAAACACTAAAAAATAATACTAAATTTTAATAAATAACACTCTTTTGAATTACATCATTAAACCAACGACAAATATTTTATGATAATAGTCAATACATAATTTTTTGAATTAAAGATGTTACAATTAGGGATCATAGAGAAATGACGCCTTAGAAAGTATATGATTAACAAAATCATGTTGTGGAATACAAAAATAACAATTTAAAATACATATACTATCCAACAACTTTATCCAAATTGCCTTACCATATAAAAAACAATAATAATACCGACATAGACCTACAAACATATCAACACCATATTGTTACCCTAATTGGGTCAACAACTAATATCCCCGATTAGATATATAAACACAAAAAACATTTACGATATTACCTTGAAATACATCCTACTTCCGTAAATGATCAAATGCATTATAAATATTGAATGGAGGTTAGCAACCAGAATACCCATATCATAGTTGAACTCAATGCAAAAAGAGTTATTATTTCTTATTTTTAGTAACCTAAAGGGATCATCGAATGCCTAGCTACTTGGATATTAAAAAAGTGAGGCTCTAATATGTTTTTAGTAGGCTCTAAAGTGAGCCTACTTGGATGTTGTTTTGTATTCTTAAAATGTACTAGAATTGTAAATATTGAGTGTGGCATTTCCACTATTTGTTATACACAATTCAAGCACTATTTAATGTGGCATTTCCACATAGTGTTATTATAATTTATATTATTTTTTAAAATTTATTTCAAAAAAATTAAATGTGATAGATATTATATAAATTATATTTTGAAAAATTCAAAGAAAAGTGGATTTTTCACAATAAATGTTAATAAATGTGGGTTTTCTACAAATTTTTATAAATATATTAAAATTGTGGAACATCTACACAACTTAAAAATATGTTTTGAAATTATTATAGAGATGCCACAAATATTCTGCAATTATCTTAAATTGTAGACAATTTATAGAATAATTGTGGTGAGAAAAAGTTATTTGTTATATATTTTAATTTTTAAAAAATATCAGATAAGATTTTGGATTTTTATTAAGAAAGTGTTGTAGATGTGAAGTAGCTACAAATTATTAACAATTACAAAAATTGTGGAACATCCACAATATTTAAAAATGAAAATAAAATAAGATTGTAGATTTTCAATGGGAAATTGTTGTATATGTAAATTACCTACAACTTATTAACACTTACAAAAATTGTGGAACATCCACAATATATAAAATAGAAAATTTGAATTATCATAGAAATGCCACATATATTCTACATTTATTATTTATAAATCAATTAATAATTCTCTTAAGAAAATTATTTATATTAATAAGAATAATAAAAACAAGAATTTTAATTATACATTTATTATTTATAAAAGAATGGGTTATATTTAAAAATTATTTATAATTACAAAAATAATAAAAAAATATTATAAAGATAAAAATATATTATTCTTCTTAACATACAGTAGAATAAACATATTTTGGTATATTTCCATAATATTTTAATTTTATTTCAGAATTATTTAATATTGAATTTTACTATTAATATAATTTTACGATCAATTTTAGTTTTATTTTCTAAAAATGTGGAATTTCTATGAAGAATGGTCAGATATGTGACTTTTCTACGAATAATTATCACTATATATATGTTGTAGAATATCCACAAAACTTAGAAATGACCAAATGAAATTTTCATAGAGATCCTACAAGTATTCCACAACTCTTCTAAATTGTGGCAATATTGTGGAATAATTGTGGTAAAAAGGTTTGTTTGTTGTAGTGATGGTATTTGAATTTAATTATATGGATTTGATAGCCTTTTAAAATTTGAAATAATATATAATCTTTAATTTTGATTGCATTAGATGGGGATTATCATGAATTATATGTATTTTTCTTGTTTAGTTGGATTATCATGAATTGTATGTGGACGTAGATGATGAATGATGATAATGGATAATTGTTTTACAAACATGGAATGATGATAGATGATGATGAAAGATGATCAATGACGATAATGATATGATATATATGGATGATGATCAATTTAATGTGGACGTAGATTTATCTTCAAGCACAATATTTCTTCTTCTCTAGACATGTAAACATGTTTTAAGATAATTCTTCTCTATACTTGTAATGATATGATCATAATGTCATTAGAATGGATATAGATGAAATTAGAACAGATATACTTGTAATGATATGATTATGAATTGTTTTAAAAACATGGAATTGTTTTAATAAATTTAAATTAGATAAATAATTGTTTTAATAATAATTGTAGTGTCAGGACTCAGGATTATGATAATGATATGGTGATGATATGATATATATGGATGATGATGAATTTTATGTGGACGTATATTAAAAATTATATAATGTATCATGGATTATGAATTATATAGTATAGAAATATCTTCTATAAAATTCAATTGTCATTTTATCCTGACGCTTAAATAAATATATCAAAGCATTTTGCACATATAAAAAATAAATGAAACATAATTGTAAGAAATCAAGAAAGAATCATCACTGGTAAGAAATTAAACCTAATTGCAAATATGATAGGGTTTAACTTACCTCTTTTGTATTAGATTGCTGTGAAATCATCAATGTTAATGTGCTAGATCTTTGTTTTAAAAAAACTCAACACGAGAAATGGATTAGTAGATAGAGGGGTGAGTTTCCTAACATTGTCAGTCTGAGAAGTACCAACTTCCTCGGATGGATGTCAACCCACATTTTCCAAAAAAATAAAAGATTGTATTTGAATAAATGTAAATATATAGACCTGTAACATCTTTAATGATAACAAGAGCTGAAAAAATGTAAAGTAACAAACAATAAGATTAAGTTGAAGAAGATACCTATTCAAAATTGAAATCATCACTGGTAATGTGCTAGATCTTTGTTTTAAAAAAATTCAACACAAGAAATGGATTAGTAGATAGATGGGTGAGTTGCACGACATTGTCGGTCTCGAGAAGTAATGTGACTTCCTCAGATGGATGTCAACCCACGTTTTCAAAAAATAAAAATATTGTATTTAAATAAATGTAAATATATAGACCTGTAGCATCTTTAATGATAACAAGAGCTGAACATAATGAATAGTAACAAACAATCAAATTAAGGTGAAGAAGATACCTCTTTAAAGTTGAAATCATCACTGCCACTGGTAATGTGCTAGATCTATGTTTTAAGAAAACCCAACATGAGAAATGGATTAGTAGATAGATGGGTGAATAGCCTAACATTTTCATTCCCGTCAAGTACCAATAAAAAGATTGTAGTTAAATAAATTTAAATATATAGACCTGTAACATATTTAATGATAAAAAGAGCTGAAAAAAATGTAAAGTGATAAACAATAAGGTAAAGATAAAAGATATAGAAGATACCTATTTAAAGTTAAAACAATTCATTATCAATACCTTCATCAAACTCAATGTCTTTTCGCTTAATGAATGTGACGATGAGATAATTACACTCTCAAGGTTGGGAATATTTATACTTGTAGTTGTATTATTCACACTTCTTCTCTCGCATGAAGGGAATTCTAATGTGTAACGACCCAAAAAAAATCACACACGAACAACACAGTAAAAGACAGGATAATTTTTTTTTTTGACACAAACATGACACAACTTGTCATCACCAAGGTTACAACTAACTTTTGGAACCACTTATTAAGAGGATGACCACAAGGTCAACATGGAAATGTTCACACCCAAAAGGATAATACACTTTTCTTTTTGACAGAACAACATAGAAGTCCAACCACATGACACTCTCACAACTAGGGCAAACCACAGTAAGAAATGATTGAAGGTTATTTATTTTGATAAAACCCCCTTTAACTCATGACTTATGTTTTCAGAGAGATTCAATATATGATTCGCACAAATTCATCTTACCAAATGAGTTATTTTCTTATACACTGTAGAGTAGTTCACTTAAAGTCTTCTCCTTTATGACAATTAATTGTTTAATTCCATTATTTAATAAGGAGATAATTTAATTCCACAAGGCCATCTATCCATACTTACGTCACTAAAATTCGCTCAAAACCTTGTTACCACATGGATTCGTGTTCAACATAATTAAGAGGAAATTACAAAGTACCTTGGGCAAAAGTTAAGAGAAGGAGTTCAAGTTGAATTCCTCCTTAAGACGTCATTCGATTATTACCAAGATTTTAATTGGAGTTGGAGGTTTTATCCATAATTATTAACGAGTTTACTTAGGCTTCCCTGAAAGAGCTTATCAAAAGGAAACTACTTACTTTTAAATAGGCTGAGAGATAAATTGAGTGGTTTCTAAATTTTCTTCTCCTACTTGCTAAATCTTATTATCTTCTAGAAACTAACCATTGTTTTCCCTTAAGATTGTTTAAGAGTTCACCCAAAAGGGGTAGTGTTCACTAGTCTAGCTAGGGATATCAAATTTTAAAAATTTTCTTTACAAGGATAGTTTCACCTTTGATTATTTCAGGAACCTATTGTTCTCAAGTAAGTCATCTCTACATTAATTAATCTCAATATATATATATATATATATATATATATATATATATATATATATATATATATATATATATATATATATATTTAGTTAACTTCTATAAGGGTTAACCACTCCATTTAATTTTACTTATATCACATCATTACAAGGTGTCAGAGAGTTTTTGACTTAACTCTTTATTCTCAAAATCAAGGTTTTACAATACTTATGCCAATGTAATGATTGAATATCATTTCTCACCAAGGTAAGTTACTAGTCTAACAACAAAAGGGAAAGAACACTTCACCACGTAGTTTTTCCGAACATACCAAGACAAGAGATCTTCTAAACTCCTTGCAAGCAAAGTTACAAAATTTACAACGCATTGAACTTTCTACAAAGAACTTCATAATTTGAACTGATGAAACTTTTACACTCTTTTCCTTTAATCTACTCGCATAATCCATCTGCACAAATATTTACTAGAGTCAGTTCGCTAGAACTGAGCATGATAAGATATAAACCTCACCTAATAATTTATGCCATCTAGCATTTAAATAAATGAAAGTTTGCAATACTCCTTATCAAATAAATTTCTAACATACATTTAAAACTTAACTGCACATCTCATGATAATACATTTCATACTCATTAATGTTCACCTCCTTAAGATCTGCTTACATAAGAACACAATTCCAAGTGACTAGATATACAACCTTAACCGTGCAATCAATCATACTTAAATTACAGTAATAATAATAACGCTCACCTAATACCCTCGACCTACTTCACATATATAAGTATCCAACAATATTATCTTTCAATTAAATAAAAGCACCAACGACATTAAGTTTATATAATAAATACAAGTATCAATCTTATATTATTCATCGATATTACCCAAGTATCAAACCTTTATAGATAATCAGTGATATGTAAGTATAATTTGGATATTTATCTTACAATTTTAAGAATATACTTATGTTAACAAAGATTCCACCAATCCACAAGTTCATATATTATTTAGGTATCCTTTTGGTTGCTTATTCCATGTCTTTATATGTTTCTATTAGTATAAGGGTACAACTCATTGGAATGAGTTACGATCAACAATATTGTCATATTTTGCTAATATGTCAAAGATACATTTGACTAACGAAGATAAGTAAGCGCGGTCCAAGCCACTATAAATACAAGTATCAACATTATCTCAACTCCCAATTGAGATGCAAGTATCAATTTTTAGCTAACATAATAATCATCGTAAATGCAAGAAAATAATCCACTCATTAACCAAGTATTGAAATAACATATTTATCCTTACTGGGTACATGATAACATAATATACCCTGTTATAGAATTCAACCTCCACTTGCATACCCCAATTTATGGGTATTAATTATTGTTATACAAAATGAAGTTAAATAATTTCAGGTCAACTTCTATCCTTACTGTCATACATGGTATGTACAGTCCCATTATGGTAGTTGTCACCTTTACTTAAGGTTATGCATGAATCCATTTTAGGGTAGTTCTCATAACTTCCCTATTCATCTGCTTTCCTACCAAAAAGCATTTCAACAAGCTTCTAAGTCAAAGTATAGGATAAAATTATAATTTCATATTTCAAGCATTGCTCGAATTCATATGCCTGAGGGCCATCACATGTCAGTCAACTTGAAGGGTGTACACATTCATGAGAGTTCGATGTATCCAATATTACTTTAACTGATTTGAAGATCCAAGTAGTGCCTCAAACTTAAGCCATATAATTATTCACGCAAGCTAACGTCTTAAGAGCTTACCGTATTCAAAAAGGTCACAAAATAAAAACCCCATTGACACATGCTTCAGGAGCGTTCCAATCTAAAAATAAGCTCATAGTAATAATAATAATAGAGGGCCAGTGAGGGGTTTTCAAAAATCCCCAAAGTAAACGATAATCAAAATAGTCAGATGGTATCTAGAAAGACCAGTAAAACTAGTACGACTCCCCAAATAGAAGCCTCCAATCCTAATGGGGGGGTTTTATATTATTATCAATCCACATTAAAAGACAAACACAGTCTTCCAAGAAAATTCCCGTTTTCAAGCCATGTTCTACATAATAAATGCAATACAAGGAATATTCTAAATCTCGTTCACACACCCCAATATTTTCTATAGAAACCACTGTTCACAGGAATAATCATGGCAAAAGATAACCAACTTTATAAGATCGATAAGCGAGAATCACTGGAGAGATTTCTTCTTGTCAAATAGTAATTAAGATAAACTGGAAAGGGGAGAGAGATCAGCTCATGCAATTATGATTAAAAGTCATTTGAAACCCATCTCTTTCTGGGCATCTCTTTCAAGAAAGAGTCAATATATGTAAATACATGTTATATAATATCCAGAGTCCAAACGCTATTTACTTAGTAAAACAAAAACACATCAACATTCCAAAAGAAACCCACATCTACAACATTCGAACAAAATTGCAAAGATTGATTTACCCAAATACTAAAGGGGATAAATCATTAAGAGAGAGGGTTAGTCTTATCATGCTTGTTTAAAACTCATCCACCAGCAACACATCCAGCAGGGACTGCATAAGCCACATGTCCCACTGATCCACTTCTTTTAGCTTTGAAAAACACCACTCCAGGCTCCCCTTAAGATGGCACAGCCAGGAGGAAAGCAAAGGAGAAAATGTCATTGTCTAACCCCTGCTAACTACACTGGGTGCTGAGCTCCAACAGTTTCAAAATCCCCAACAACATCCACGTGGCCAAAGGTAAGGAAGGGACAGAGCAGGGTAAAAAAAATGAGGATATTTACATTGCATGCGGCCAACAAGAAAACAATGCTCCTCTCCCCCAAAACATATCAGGAAACAACATAAACCCATGTCCATATTTTGTGTTATCAGGCCCTCATCTACGGGGCAGAGTAGAAGCAAATGGCACGCGTGGGAGGAAATATTGGATTCACGTTTGGTACAGGAAAGAGGGGGAGGGAAAAACACAGCAAGGCAAATAGTGCTTCATGAATATTCTGATATGAAACAGATCCACCTCTATGAGATTCTCTTCCATGAGTAACATCATAAAACAAGTAAGGTCTCAATAGAGAATCTTTGCAATAAATTTCATCAGGTCTCCTAGTAACACTCTCACTGTCACATAGTCGATTTTGATAAAAAATATCTTGAAGGAGAATCCCGAATTTGAGGATGCATTCGACACTAGACAGATAAAAACATAGTTGGATAGCCTACTTGTTGGAAGCACTCAAAAAGGCTTCTACTAAACTGCAACATGCCTGCTGCCTGGCTAATCCCTGTTGCAGGTCATTGCTATGGATTCTCGACAAGAACACACCTCGCAGCACCCAATGAAAGTGGAGGTAACACACCTGCTTCACTAGCTTGAAGCTTCATCTATAACCACCATATCAAACCCAACTGGCGAGGGCAAGATAGCAAGGAAGGGGAAACGTAGCCAAGCAAAAATCCCTTCACCAAAACTCACGCGGCCAGGGCAGAAGATAACAGGCAGACCACGAAGGACAGCAGAAAACCCATAAAAAAAAAAAGAGACCTCCATCTGCAATCCCATGCGGCCAGCAACAAAGCCAGAGCAGGTAAAAGACAAACACAGGGAAGATCAATAATAAAATCTGATTTTTGAAAGCTAAGCGGCCAGCAGGGAGGAAGACATACGGTGGGTGGGTAGTAAAATTAGTTTCATTAATTCTCACCAACCATGTGCCAAACAAGGCACCAAAAGAAATAAAAAAAGAATATGGCAGGAGGCCATACACTCTACCATGCACCCCTCTTGCCAGAAAATAAGGAAATAAAGAATCCAAGGACAACAATGTAGTCCACATCTCCTCATGTCTAGCCTGTCACATCCATAATCCAACGTGGGAGGAAAAGCAATGGACGCAACAATAAGTGCACCCCGGAATTAAGAATTGCAACGAGGCGTGCGTGTGGGATCAGACGGTCAAGGTGGGAGTTGGTGGCTAGAGTTTTTCCAATAAGATAAAAAGAAACATGAACATTACTTCCTAAACAATGGAGCCACCAAGAAAACAAGCTCCTCTTTTAAGCGAATCGAGGATCGCTCTTCGGGGACGATAAAAAAATGCAATAAAAGAACATTAAGATAATTAATATTAATGACGATACATTCGACAATCAAATAATAATAATAAATCGTAGATCGAAAAATAAAATAATAATAATGATAATATCGTTACTATTATTTTATATTATTTTTACTGCTCCCAAAAATTATTATCCATGTTAATAATGATCACCTGTCAAGCTCGACTACAAAATAATAACCAAAGATCGATAATGGCACGGGGAGGCAATATAGATAAGAAGAATGTTAATCCTTCACTGTGACAAGGTCACCGAGGCAAGAACTGGGAATTGGGATAACGTAACGAGGCACTACATTCTCCTCCCTTTAACAAAGCATCATCCTCGATGTGACATAACCCAGAGGGAAAGCAAGTTGTAAGCAAAGAGGAACATATGAGGGTGAAGGTACACTCTATGGTTTAAAATTCTAGTCGATTAAAGCACAGCCACATGGTAGCCTTAGGAACATTTGGTAGAAATTTTAACTTTCAAGGTTCTGTGAAGATTGGTAATTCCCTCTTATTTATTATTTCATTAGTTCCTTTCCATTAGCATTATTCTTAGTTTAATTTCTTTTAAAATTTCATCATTGAAGAGTTTTGGTTTATTCCTTATTGTGGGTGCCCAACATGAACTGCTAACACAACACCCTATCAGGTTCAAAAAGACACTACAGATTCACAAGCACACAAGTATATACTTCATGATTGTATTACACCACAAAAGGTTACTCAAATATGGAATGGAATAGGCACAGTCCACATAACATAGTACTCGTCACACATCTATGACTGACATATTAAATACTCGAACAAAAGAGTACTACAATCCACCAAACATTTCCTCAATTTGCATCGATGAAAAATTCACATAACACCAAACCATGCTACAGGTACATAGTGTCCACAAGGGAATCAATGACATATCCACAACATCACAACACATATCCATCGACACATGAGTAACACATACATCAAAAGA
The DNA here is from genome assembly GCA_018340775.1 of Taxus wallichiana var. yunnanensis. Classification (NCBI taxonomy): domain Eukaryota; kingdom Viridiplantae; phylum Streptophyta; class Pinopsida; order Cupressales; family Taxaceae; genus Taxus; species Taxus wallichiana. Next base: position 994,484,405 of record CM031239.1, read on the forward strand.
CCACTACCAAACATCACAATAACTCAACATATATCCCGAACATCAACCATACACACAAATATCATATGCCTCCCTCAAGGAGGCCGGTTGTCCCTATGGCCTAAGACACATAGAGTTCGAACACTCCTAACCCAAGTGACATAATAACGCGTGGTTCAACAACCCGCTAGTTATCTGTAACTCCTTGGGGTGTACCCCCATACAACGAAGTGGGTCCATAGGTCCAACCATTCCATGGTGCATCCCATGACCCTATTCCACACATCACGACGATAGAACCAACACAACAATCCAATCTAAGTGCCAAGTGGCAAAGTACAAGCCTTGGGCAAGGCGGTAAAAATTCCAAATTTAAAAGAAGACCCAAAATCAAGAAAAATAAATGGCCAAATAGCCATAGTTAGTATCAAAATCCACATGTTAGTGCCACAAACCAAGGAAATGCCCAAAATTGTAACACATGGAAATCAAGAAAAGTTGCTGGTCCTTACAAAATAAAGTAAAAAGCTCAATTTACGAATAAAATCAACTTATAATAATGTCACATTACGATAACTGTGTGGCCTTATCTGGCCACTAAAGGGGTACTCAACGAGTTGCTAGCACTCGAACATCGAGCCTCAGCTCGTAAAATACATATCAATAATACAACTATCATCACCTCTATCTGAATCATCCCGCCACCACTTCGACAAGGCTAAACATAGTCATAGTTGCACTTAGGTTGCATACATACAACCACATAGGGAGAGAGGAAATAATCACAGGTTGTTATCTACTAAACTGAATTTTGGCTCGAGTTATTGACCCATGGTACACCATTCCTCACTCTCAACATACACTTCTACCGATTTCCCTCAGGGTCGGTTAGCGTAAGGTTCACAACATAACATGTAACTACATTACTAACACAATGGTGGTACATATACAAGGTAGATCACAATCATACATTCACTGAGTGTAACACATCACTTTACCACATTCTGCACCCAAAGTGCAATCACCATACGATAGGGTTCATACACTCACCGTATGACCCCAAATCACAACATGAAGCATTACATATTCGCACAAATCATACATATGATGAACATAGTAACATCACAACCATAACATTAATTGCTACATAACAAGGTGGTACGCACATTTCTTAAAAACATGGTAAAAACATCCTGATACAACTCAATTCACTTTACATCAATCCAGTCATACAACATATCGACACACCCACATATCACAATATGCCACAATGCTCTAACCCCTTGTCATCCACATTATAATTTTTTTCACATGCCACAAACAGTAATTCACACGTGAACTCTTCATAGAATCCACAAGAAGGAGAGAGAATACTCCCATCCCCAGCACATCAATATGATAACAAATACGCACTGAGTGACATACACATCACGTGCGTTCACAATATCACAATTACAACATCAATTACATCACGCTTGTACCACATTACTCTTCCAATATAAACCACCATCATGCAATACCATCATCTCCATGTAACACTATCATGTAACACCATCACCATCATGTAACATCATCATACAACACCAATCCAGCCCATAGGTTCGAGAGCATGAACCTACGCTCTGATACCAAGTGTAACGACCCAAAAAAATCACACACGAACAACACAGTAAAAGACAGGATAATTTTTTTGACACAAACACGACACAACTTGTCGTCACCAAGGTTACAACTAACTCTGGGAACCACTTATTAAGAGGATGACCACAAGGTCAACATGGAAATGTTCACACCCAAAAGGATAATACACTTTTCTTTTTGACAGAACAACATAGAAGTCCAACCACATGACACTCTCACAACTAGGGCAAACCACAGTAAGAAATGATTGAAGGTTATTTATTTTGATAAAACACCCTTTAACTCATGACTTATGTTTTCAGGAAGATTCAATTTATGATTCACACAAATTCATCTTACCAACTGAGTTATTTTCTTATACACTGTAGAGTAGTTCACTTAAAGTCTTATCCTTTATGACAATTAATTGTTTAATTCCATTATTTAATAAGGGAGATAATTTAATTCCACAAGGCCATCTATCCATACTTACGTCACTAAAATTCGCTCAAAACCTTGTTGCCACATGGATTCGTGATCAATATAATTAAGAGGAAATTACAAAGTACCTTGGGCAAAAGTTAAGAGAAGGAGGTCAAGTTGAATTCCTCCTTAAGACGTCATTAGATTATTACCAAGATTTTAATTGGAGCTGGAGGTTTTATCCATAATTATTAACGATTTTACTTAGGCTTCCCTAAAAGAGCTTATCAAAAGGAAACTACTTACTTTTAAATAGGCTGAGAGATAAATTGAGTGGTTTCTAAATTTTCTTCTCCTACTTGCTAAATCTTATTATCTTCCAGAAACTAACCATTGTTTTCCCTTAATCTTGTTTAAGAGTTCACCCAAAATGGGTAGTGTTCACTAGTTTAGCTAGGGATATCAAATTTTAAAAATTTTCTTTACAAGGATAGTTTCATCTTTGATTATTTCAGAACCTATTGTTCTCAAGTAAGTCATCTCTACATTAATTTATCTATATATATATATATATATATATATATATATATATATATAGTTAACTTCTATAAGGGTTAACCACTCCATTTAATTTTACTTATATTACATCATTACAAGGTGTCGAGAGTTTTGACTTAACACTTTATTCTCAAAATCAAGGTTTTACAATACTTATGCCAATGCAATGATTGAATATGATTTCTCACCAAGGTAAGTTACTAGTCTAACAACAAAAGGGAAAGAACACTTCAAAGCACGTAGTTTTTCCGAACATACCAACACAAGAGATCTTCTAAAATCCTTGCAAGGAAAGTTACAAAATTTACAATGCATTGAAATTTCTACAAAGAACTTCATAATTTGAACTGATGAAACTTTTACACTCTTTTCCTTTAATCTACTCGCATAATCCATCTCATACAAATATTTACTAGAGTCGATCCCTAGAACTCGAGCATGATAAGATATAAATCTCACCTAATAATTTATGCCATCTAGCATTTAAATAAATGAAATTTTGCAATACTCCTTATAAATAAATTTCTAACATACATTTAAAACTTAACTGCACATCTCATGATAATACATTTCATACTCATTAATGTTCACTTCCTTAAGATCTGCTTACATAAGAACACAATTCCAAGTGACTAGATATACAATCTTAACCATGCAATCAATCATACTTAAATTACAGTAATAATAATAACGCTCACCTAATACCCTCGACCTACTTCACATATATAAGTATCCAACAATATTATCTTTCAATTAAATAAAAGCACCAACGACATTAAGTTTATATAATAAATACAAGTATCAATCTTATATTATTCATCTATATTACCCATGTATCAAACCTTTATAGATAATTAGTGATATGTAAGTATAATTTGGATATTTATCTCACAATTTTAAGAATATACTTATGTTAACAAAGATTCCACCAATCCACAAGTTCATATATTATTTAGGTATCCTTTTGGTTGCTTATTCCATGTCTTTATATGTTTCTATTAGTATAAGGGTACAACTCATTGGAATGAGTTACGATCAACAATATTGTCATATTTTGCTAATATGTCAAAGATACGTTTGACTAACTAAGATAAGTAAGCATGGTCCAAGCCACTATAAATACAAGTATCAACATTATCTCAACTCCCAATTGAGATGCAAGTATCAATTTTTAGCTAACATAATAATCATCATAAATGCCAAAAAATAATCCACTCGTTAACCAAGTATTGAAATAACATATTTACCCTTACTGGGTACCTGATAACATAATATACCCTGTTATAGAATTCAACCTCCACTTGCATACCCCAATTTATGGGTATTAATTATTGTTCTACAAAATGAAGTTAAATAATTTCAGGTCAACTTCTATCCTTACTGTCATACATGGTATGTACAGTCCCATTATGGTAGTTGTCACCTTTACTTAAGGCTGTGCATGAATCCATTTTAGGGTAGTTCTCATAACTTCCCTATTCATCTGTTTTCCTACCAAAAAGCATTTCAACAAGCTTCTAAGTCAAAGTATAAGATAAAATTATAATTTCATATTTCAAGCATTTCCTGCATTCATATGCATGAGGGCCATCACATGTCAGTCAACTTGAAGGGTGTACACATTCATGAGAGTTTGATCTATCCAATATTACTTTAGCTGATTTGAAGATCCAAGTAGTGCCTCAAACTTAAGCCATATAATTATTCACGCAAGCTGTAATGCCCCCTAACCTACCTGGGCTCGGTCAGCGTCATCCCCTTGGCGTGGAAGGTGGAGCTTTTATTGTTCGACGTGTTGGAGTCGCGTTTTTTTTTCCGTGATCTCTTCAGGATTCTCCTTCAATGCGTTTGGGTGGGTGTTGGGCGCAGTTTGGTTGACGTGATGGATTAGATGGAGCTTCAAGCCAGTGTAGCAGGCGTGTATGAGACGTTTCCTTCCTGTTCCTCCTGGGCGCGTCCTTTTTTGTCTTCCCTGGCCGCGTGAACAAGGAGGATTGTTTGGTTTGCCCACGGTTTTCTTTCGGTCTGGCCGCGTGAGGAGACTAGATGGATTTTCCTTGTTGTTTCCTGAGGCGTTCGGGTGAAATGGAGGCCTGTTTCCCTTCTCCTGGCCGCGCACAGCTACCAGCAAGAGCAGTGGGCGTGTTTCCTCCTCTTCCTGGGCGCTGGGGGATGTGTTCTTGTTGGGGATCCATAGCAGAGACCTGCCGCTGTTTCCAGCCTGGCTGCAGGCACATTACAGTATAGTGGAAGCCTTCGGGAGCACCTCCAACAAGCAGGTTGTCCAACTATGATGTTATCCGTTCAGTGTCGACTGCAGCTTCAAGTTCGGGACTCTCCTTCAAGATAGTTTTTATCAAAATCGATTAAGTGACAGTGTGAGTGTACCAGGAGACCCGATGAAATTTATTACAGAGATTCTCTGTTGAGACCTTCTTGTTGTTCGATGTAACTCATGGGAGAGAATCCCATAGGCGTGGATCTGTTTCATATCAGAATATTCATGAAGCACGTTTTGCTTTGCAATTATATGAGCTTCGTCAACGAGTCACTATATTGGCAGGCAATAAAATGGTGCATGCTTTTGTGTAGGTGACAGATCACACCCACAGGCACGGGAGATCTCTGCAATGTTGGAGAAAATGTCTTGGGAGATGAAGGTAGCAGAATATTTCTCAGATCCAGAACATACACTGAGTGTGTATCTCCAAATCGACTGTGTGACAGTGAGAATGCTTCCAACAGACTTGATGAAATTTATTTACAAAGACTCCCTACTGAGACCTTGCTTGTTCTACGATGTAACCCATGGGAGAGGACCTCATAGAGGCGGATCTGTTTCATATCAAAGTTGCGCACAGAAAGGAATGGCACCCAAATCTCGGCTTGCAACATATAAGGTATCTGGATGTCTGGTTGCTATCATTCTGACATTCTTCCTACGTTTGATACTGCTGTTGAAGATGGTGTGGATGTGATTTCTCTATTTCGTGGGCGGGGATGCTGTGCCATATTATCTAGATAGTATTGCAATGGGTGACAACAGATGGGGCGAGGACCTTAGACAGGGATTTCCCTGCAAACATTATTTTTGGGTAATGGGAAAATCATCAGGGGAGTGTCCTTGTTCAGTGGAAGGGCGTTGGGGTCTGTTTTAGTGCCCTTGATCTATGTTGGCAGGCATAAAGGTTTATATTGGAATTATCACACCTTACAAGCTACAGCTGAAATGTTTGCACCGAGAGTTTGATGCTGTCCTCAAATCTGATGAAGGAAAAGGATTGTGTATCAATACGGTAGATGCCTTTCAGAGCCAGGAGCGATGTTATCATTATGTCTTGTGTCCGAGCTTCAAACCATGGTCGGTGTGTAGCTTTCTAGCGCAAGTGCTCTCGACTGAGTGGTAAGCAGTTTGACTCTCACCCCCCAAAGCAGCTGCATTGAAGCAATCTAGTGTTTGGACAGCCACCTATTGCATCCTTCTAGTCATGCCTTCAAAAGGGAATCCTGGTGTGGTATATTGCAAGAAAAGATCAGTGAAGCAGAGGATAAAGCGGAGGGCATGTGGTCAAGCGAGTCCTGCTGACGCTAAGCGTTAAAACAGGCAAGATAGACTAACCATATACATAATATGCTAGTATCTAATAACCTCTTGAAATGAAACTTTATCTTTCTAGAAATTGGTTTAAATCTGTGATTTTGTGGATTTGCGTTCAGTACATGGTTATCAGTTTGTTACTTCTGGTTTTGCCTCTGTTGGTTGTTCTTGTTGACGTGATCAAACCCTTTTATATATAAAACAAAGGTTCTCAGTGTATGCTTTGATTGATCATATGAAATATATATATAATATATAATTTTAAAGTTACTTCCTTCTACAAAAATGTCGCTGTTTCTTTTGTGAGCCTGGGTATGTAATCGCCCCTAGAACGTTGTAGCGTTGACTAGTATTGGTTTCCTGTTATGTTGTTGCCCTAGAGGAAAACATACAGTTAAATTATTATTATTATTTTTATGATAAGCGTGATTATGCACTTCGTGTATTGTGCAAATTATTAGGGCTTTTGGAAATTAGAAGTTCAATATTTATATGCTTGTTAAGAAGGAAGTTTTGGGCCGAAAATATGTCCTGGGTTGATAGAAGGGCATAAATTATTGATAGAACCCCATTTCGATTCTACTCTTTCGATGAGTAAAATTTGATAAAATTAATGACCTTTATGGTGTTAAGATATGGTATGTTGATGATTCCTTGTGTGATCGATTTAATCATGTATCGACATAATGCCTTGATGGAGTAAGGTAATATCTTTCACGGTTCGTGAAAGTTAAGGTTTTCATCAACTGCTTAAGGTAACATGAAGTTCCTTAATTTAGTCAAACTTGTTTTGTACTTCCTTCTTGATGAGTGACCTTTCATTGCAAATTTAGAATGATTGTGATGGAAGGTCGTGAATATATTTTGTTGTCAAAAAGGGAAAAGAAGCTTGGGAATAGTTTGTTTTTGTGTCGAACGTAATAATTGTAATAACATCGTTATAGAAGTTCATTATTGGAGGATATCTATCTTTGATGGTATATTATGTGTTTAATCACTGCATAGGTTACTATAAACTTAGTGATGAGATGTAATTTAAGGAGAGTTGAGAGACCTTTTCCTTTGTATACATCGTTTATGGTATTAGGAAGTGAGTTGACGTCGGAAAATTTCAACCAAGTCTAGATTCATAGTTATGTTCCTCTAGAACGGGAGGATTATAAATCTAAGGTATTATGAAAATTGCAAGGATGTGTTTAGAATGCTAGATTGCCTACTCAACTTGGGTATTAATGAGGCTTGTCGCTATTCCGGCCCTGGTCATGTTCAGTAGGTAGGCTGTTAGGCAATGCCTATTCCGGACATTCTTACCGTCCTTTCCACTTATCCTTATTAGCTATGAAGTCACTTATTACCTAGGATATAATGGTTGTGGGTTTGAATATAAGATTTTCATCCTTTAAACCTTTTTGATTACATGATGGAACTTTGTTTTTCCCTCGTTGTTCGTTTATAGCCTATTAGGCCTATGTCCCTACGGAACGATTCCAAAACTATATTCTTTTTGGCAGCTAAGATCGGGCCTGGTTTTTATCTTTTGACTTCACCTTGAGAATGTGGATTGATGGGTTACACTTTAGATTTCAATCACGTAATCTACGGGATTACATGATTGAAATCCTAATACTCTCAACTCTTGTGTCTAATCATTTAAATTTCATAGTCTTGCGTATTTGGTTGTCAAAATTTTGTAGTTTTAGAGGTATCTTCATAACTAAAACTTATGGTTTTCTTCTTAGTTGATATGTTGAAAATTATATCTTGTTTCAAAAGGTTGTTAGAGGGTAGAACTTTGATCCATTTCTGAGATAAAATGTTTCCTTTCATGGTATTGTTAGCTAGTAGCTTATTGTTGCTATGTATAGTCTTATCTTGCTCAGTTCTCGCGAACTAACTCAGGTTATTAATTATTGCAGATGGCTTACGTGGTTAGATGATGGAAAGACTTGTAGATTATTGCATCAATCTTGGTTATGATGTTCCTTTGTACGAATGTGTATTATGTTATAAAATTTGGAAAGAGCCTTTGGACATTTTAGAAGAAGGGTCAGTGCCTAGTAAATGTATTGTAGAGTATTGTTGTTGTAACTGTTGAAACTTTGGCTTGTTTGGTTATCATGTGAAAGATGAAATTTTGATTACTACTTGGTTATGGGATATTCTAGTGAATTTTTAACCCTTAGTATAGTAGCGGGACAGGTCCCATGTTATTACTCTCTTGCTCCCTAGTCTTGGTTCAATAGAGATAGTATGTCCCTTTGATTTGTGCATCATGTTGGAATGAATTGATATAACCTTGTTTTGTTTCCGCAAACGAGTACTGTTAAACTTTGCTCTTGAGTTAAAATGTTGAGTTGTAAATCCTCCTAAGACTTAGTAGCAATGAGTTTGTAAGCACTATAAAGTGAGCTGGATAATCCTGATAAAAGTTAAACTAAAAATTTATATATATGAACATATTATGTAGATGTGATCTACTGGATAACCTTTGAGACCTGGAACAATCAAGAGGGAACTATCTTTTGTAACGAAATATGATAACTTATTATTGTTTTTTTTTATTATTCGAGCCAAGCTAATAAACATTATCCTTTTATGGTGAAATCTTAAATGACCTCATGGTGAAAGCAATGGTTAGATTTTAGAAGATGATAGGATTTAATAAGTAGGAAGGAAATTGATTAATAAAACCTTAAATATCTCTCTATCGTTTGAAATGTCCTCCTTTGTCAAACTTAATTAAGTAAAGTCTAGATGGAGCATTTAACCAATCTTGATAAACCCTTAACCTCAATAAAAGACTGATAGTAAACAATGTGACCCTGAAGCTAAATTTTGTGATCCTATTCTGTTAATCCTTGCCTTGATTCATGGTGATATTTCTTAAGCAAGGTCAAAATTTGATCCTTAAACAAGAAGGCTATTGTTTTGAACCCTAAGCGGTATTTCCCTCAATCGGAACTTATGCCTTCACCTGTGTAACAGAGGTGTGGAACTTGTGTTAGTGGCTTGAATAGATTAATTAACCTTGTAAGAAATGGAAAATGTTCTAAAATCAAATGAATAAGAAAGATTTGGACATCAAATTGACGTTCCTAGTTTAGAAAGCTTGGCCTTAAGCTATTTAGTCAACCGTTGAAAAGAAATAAGTTCTCCCTTGTGAAAAGAATTGTCTGAATCATTACATGAAATTTTATAAGAACGTAAGTTAAGAATTAAGAGACACCTTGGTAAACAAGAAAATTTAACAAGAAATTCCTCATGGGATGCCCTAGCTGTGAGTGTGTCATGTGGAGTGGACTTCCTTGTTGTCTTGTCAAAAGAAGAGTACATTGTCCTTGACTGGTGTGAACGTTTCCGTGCTGACCTTGTGGTCTCCCTCATAACAAGTGGTTCCTAGTGTTGGTTGTAACCTTGTGACGACATGTTGTGTCGTGTTGTGTCAAAGCAAGTAAAAAAAAAAAGTTATCCTGTATTTCACTGTGTTGTCCTTGTGTTGGGTATTTTTGGTGCGTTACACAAGCTAACGTCTTAAGAGCTTACCGTATTCAAAAAGGTCACAAAATAAAAACCCCATTGACACATGCTTCAGGAGCGTTCCAATCTAAAAATAAGCTCATAGTAATAATAATAACAGAGGGCCTGGTGAGGGGTTTTCAAAAATCCCCAAAGTAAACGATAATAAAAAATAGTCAGATGGTATCTAGAAAGACCAGTAAAACTAGTACAACTCCCCAAATAGAAGCCACCAATCCTAATGGGGGGGAGGTTTATATTATTATCAATCCACATTAAAAGACAAACACAGTCTTCCAAGAAAATTCCTGTTTTCAAGCCATGTTCTACACAATAAATGCAATATAAGGAATATTCTAAATCTAGTTCACACACCCCCAATATTTTCTATAGAAACCACTGTTCACAGGAATAATCATGGCAAAAGATAACCAACTTTATAAGATCGATAAGAGAGAATCACTAGAGAGATTTCTTCTTGTCAAATAGTAATTAAAATAAACTTGAAAGGGGAGAGAGATCAGCTCATGCAATTATGATTAACAGTCATTTGAAACCCATCTCTTTCTGGGCATCTCTTTCAAGAAAGAGTCAATATATGTAAATACATGTTATATAATATCCAGAGTCCAAACGCTATTTACTTAGTAAAACAAAAAAACATCAACATTCCAAAAGAAACCCACATCTACATCATTCGAACAAAATTGTAAAGATTGATTTACCCAAATACTAAAGGGGATAAATCATTAAGAGAGAGGGTTAGTCTTATCATGCCTGTTTAAAATGCATCCACCAGCAACACATCCAGCAGGGACTGCATAAGCCACATGTCCCACTGATCCACTTCTTTTAGCTTTGAAAAACACCACTCCAGGCTCCCCTTAAGACGGCACAGCCAGGAGGAAAGCAAAGGAGAAAATGTCGCTGTCTAACCCCTGCTAACTGCACTGGGTGCTGAGCTCCAACGGTTTCAAAATCCCCAACAACATCCTCGTGGCCAGAGGCAAGGAAGGGACAGAGCAGGGTAAAAAAATGAGGATATTTACATTGCATGTGGCCAACAAGAAAACAATGCTCCTCTCCCCCAAAACGTATCAGGAAACAACATAAACCCATGTCCATATTTTGTGTTATCAGGCCCTCATCTACGGGGCAGAGTAGAAGCAAATGGCACGCGTGGGAGGAAAGATTGGATTCACGTTTGGTACAGGAAAGAGGGGGAGGGAAAATACAGCAAGGAAAATAGTGCTTCATGAATATTCTGATATGAAACAGATCCACCTCTATGAGATTCTCTTCCATAAGTTACATCGTAAAACAAGTAAGGTCTCAATAGAGAATCTTTGCAATAAATTTCATCAGGTCTCCTAGTAACACTCTCACTGTCACATAGTTGATTTTGATAAAAAATATCTTGAAGGAGAATCCCGAATTTGAGGATGCATTCGAAACTGGATAGATAACAACATAGTTGGACAACCTACTTGTTGGAAGTACTAAAAAAGGCTTCTACTAAACTGCAACATGCCTGTCGCCTGGCTAATCCTTGTTGCAGGTCGTTGCTGTGGATTCCTGACAAGAACACACCTCGCAGCACCCAATGAAAGTGGAGGTAACACGCCCGCTTCACTAGCTTGAAGCTTCATCTATAACCACCATATCAAACCCAACTGGCGAGGATAGGATAACAAGGAAGGGGAAACACAGCCAAGCAAAAATCCCTTCACCACAACTCACGCGTCCAGGGTAGAAGATAATAGGAAGACCACGAAGGACAGCGAGAAACCGATAAAAAAAAAAAGAGACCTCCATCTGCAATCCCACGCGGCCAGCAACAAAGCCAGAGCAGGTAAAAGATAAACACAGGGAAGATCAATAATAAAATCTGATTTGAAAGCTAAGTTTGCCAAAGGGGAGGAAGACATATGGTGGGTGGGTAGTAAAATTAGTTTCATTAATTCTCACTAACCATATGCCAAACAAGGCACCAAAAGAAATAAAAAAGAATATGGCAGGATGTCATACACTCTACCACGCACCCCTCTTGCCAGAAAATAAGGAAATAAAGAATCTAAGGACAATAATGTAGTCCACATCTCCTCATGTCTAGCATGTCAAATCCATAATCCAACGTGGGAGGAAAAGCAATGGATGCAACAATAAGTGCACCCCGGAATTAAGAATTACAACGACGCGTGCATGTGGGATCGACGGTCAAGGTGGGAGTTGGTGGCTGGAGTTTTTCCAATAAGATAAAAAGAAACATGAACATTACTTCCTGAACAATGGAGCCACCAAGAAAACAAGCTCCTCTTTTAAGCGAATCGAGGATCGCTCTTCGGGACGATAAAAAAAAGATGCAATAAAAGAACATTAAGATAATTAATATTAATGATGATACATTCGACAATCAAATAATAATAATAAATCATAGATCGAAAAATAAAATAATAATAATAATGATAATATCGTTACTATTATTTTATATTATTTTTACTATTCCCAAAAATTATTATCCATGTTAATAATGATCACCTGTCAAGCTCGACTACAAAATAATAACCAAAGATCGATAATGGCACGGGGAGGCAATACAGATAAGAAGAATGTTAATCCTTCACTGTGACAAGGTCACCGAGGAAAGAACTGGGAACTGGGATAACGTAACGAGGCACTACACAATGCGTAATTGCTCTGTGGAATGGAAAGGTTTTGATGGAGTATCGAGAAACATAATACCTCATGTAAATTTCTAGATTTTTATCCAATGTGTTTATCAGTTTTGATTTTATAAATGATAATGCACTGAAAACCCTTTCATCCTCCACAGACCCCAAAATCATTGTTTGGCATAACTCATATAATCTAAAATATTCACTGATATCTTCTTATAAGATATAGCTTTGATAGATTCCTTGCCACAACCTTGTAATAGCACCACTTTAAGAAGGTTCATCTAAATTTTTATATTGGTTCCTCATTGTTGTTGCAAAATTTGTTGATTGAAACTTTAATAAATCAGCATTCAGTATACCTTTGATTTCCATACCCTTGAGCTTTGAAGTCTTTGTAAATTGTTCCATTATTGTACCCATGGATTTATGGAAATGCTTTCTGACAAAGTCTGCACGGCCACCTTCAGTATTCCAAAAATTAGGATTCATCACACCCATGGCTTCTAGAATTTTATCTTTATAGAAACGTTCCCTAATTTCTGATGACAAGGTTTCTGAAAAATTTTAAGCTTTATTCTTGTTTCAACTATAACAGACTCAAATAGATTACATGTCATGGGAACACCTTCTCATTCTGATCCTATAATATCTTGACGTTTTTGTAAAATGTGCACTGGTATTTCCCTCCCATTAACAATGATGCAGAGGTGATCGTGGATATTAAATCTCAAAAAGGTGTTAGGAATTTTAAGATCTAATAAAGCTTTCCAATTCTCAAAAATAGGTGCATCAAAACTATCTTGGGAACAATACAATATATCAAGACTTTGACATACCATTTTTCTCATCCGTATAAAATCCACAATATAGATTAATATGCCCTATGCATGCTTCATCAGTGTATTGATCTCCTTTAACATTGGAAGAATACCAACCAATGTAAACAATGTCTCCAAATTAGTTAAACGGAACAACAAGTCCCTCGGCCTATCAACATCATGACGGTATTTGTGCATGAAACCAAAAAATGAAGGATACTCCTCACGAAATTTGCATGTAGGTTCATACAAAGAGATCCATCCAGCTTCCACATCCTTCAAATTTTTTTGCCATCTGTAATTCCAATTACAAATTTTTGGAAATTGAGAAATTGCTTTGGGCTGCTTGACATATAGGCATGAATTTCTCTTATAAGGTCTTCTAATTTAGAATTGTTTTCGTGGTTTCTTACCATTTTATACGCTAAATTCATTCTGTGAGCCATACAGTGAATTGGTAGCATATATGGGGCCACTATTGTTTGTAATCTAACACACAGCCCTGTACTGTCGGTGACCTGCGCATGATAGATTCACCATCTACTCCAATACATACCAACTTCGTAGCAATTTCATAATCAGTCATTCCAACAATATCTTTCAAATGAGAAACAACTATTTTATGTAGGTTTTCGGCATTGCAGTTTTCAACCATTTTCATAACACCCAATAGATGAGGTGTCCTTATATGATTTTCTAAAGTATAGATGTGGATACATACCCATGCAGTGTTGTCGACTGCTATCACTTCATCAATTGAAAGAGAGATAAACTTTGATTTTTTTACATTCTCTTTCAAATCTTCCTTCTCTATCATCGAAAGGCATTTTGCCATTTCCCATCCACTACTTTCAGACCAATGAGACTGAGGTACATTCAGCATTCTATTAAATTGATACAAAACTTTGAAATCGAGGAAATTCGAAATCACTCTTCCTTTTTTTAGTATGTGAAATAGAGTAGAGAATTGTATGAATTTTGCATGTAGATTTGTTTCTTTCATCTTACCAATATGTGATGTGATTGTTCCTCCCTTTTCCAAGAGATGTCTATGTTTTTTCTGCTCTGCCTCATATTCCGCTGCGTATCTAACATGCATGCATTATTTTTCAGTTTTCCACCTGTGTGTTTTGATTTTCTGGCCATCTCGCCCGTTACAGTCAAATATTGTTTTCCACAATGTTTTTCTATAGTGTCCAGCTTCATTTGCATTTTTTGTTGCTTTCTCAATTTCCACGTATATATTGTACATGTACATTCGATGGGACATCTTCTGAATTAGATTATTGTACAGTTCAATAAATAGAAATTTAGTTGCCTAATCAAACTTGTATGTCCTGCCAATGATCCACATATTCTTGTTTGTTTTCAATTCTTTACTTTTTTAGTAGAATTTTGAGCAATATCACAATCACCTAGTTTCCTCTTTCTTGGACCAGAGTTTGAATTTGATTTCTGTGTTCTATTTTGCTGAGTATTTGTATGTGTGATATCTTGATGCACTTCTGGTTGCACCCCAATAGGAACAATATCTTCAAGATCTAGCATATTATCGTAGGTTTCATTTGTTTGACTTTGATACTATGCAGAATGCATGTCCACCTCAATAATACCTTCCATTATTCAAGAGAGTCTGCCGTGAGTAAAAGAACCAAGTAGCGACTGCCGCACGTCAACTCCACATCCATAATGGTAAATATTTTGTGGAAAAAATGTTCGATTCTATGTGGTGGAATCTATATGGTTGGTATTTTCAATATCTGTATCCGTAGAGTTTCCAAAATACTTGAAGAGTGATTTCTGAGATTTCTTACTTACTTTCAGGTTATTTGCATTCTTTGAGCTAGCACCTTCCATTATTCTGAAGAGAGTCTGCGTCAGTAAAAGAACCAAGTAGCGACTGCTGCCGCAAAATTGAACTCTGCATTTGTCGTGCGTCAATAGCCTATTCCAATCACTGTTTCAGATCAAAATAAATATATTTAAAAGTCCATTGTCCGGAGAAATTATTTTAAAGATTGGTTACGATATTGAATTTAGCGTCAACATTGACCTTTTCACACGTCAACACCGCCCATAAACACCGTAGATCTCAGGCTACATGGATTAATGAAAAGAATCTTCATATATCGCATATACGTAATATTTTTTTCACACGCATCTATAATAACTCTTTGCCACGCGTCAACAATTTCCTGTCGCATGTCAACAACGAACCCTCACAAAGCTAAAAATAACCTTTGGTGCTTAAGAGTGTGCGAGTTCAAACTTCACGGATTGGAAATTGTAGCGTAGCATCATGCGAGTTCAAACTTCACATTGGTAATTTGGTAAGCTACTTGAGGTATACAACCTGAAAAAACACCTAGGTTTTTATAGGAGATGTTTTCAAATGAAGGCGAAGCTGACCCCCCTAAAAAAATAGACTATATATTTTAGGCGAACAGGACACCGACCCGCTCCGAATAATTCACCTTTTCAAATTTTCCTAAAATGAAATTTTCTCCATATTACGAATATTCGCCACTAAAATTATCCCTAGCTACGGCTTGATGCTTCACTACTTTTGCTTTGTTTTCAAAGGTGATGCTACGTAGAAGAAAACCTTTCCGATTGCACATCCATTTAAAGAAAACATGTCAAACCTTTACAAATATTGTTACTAAATATTGTTACATTTTACTAAGAGGGTAAAAGGGGATTTGTAACTAACCGGATATTGCATAATTGAATTCAATGGAACCATATCCAACACTTTTATTGCAAGTAATCAATCACATCGACCTAGGTTTTAAAAAATCATATATTCCATCTCATACTCGCCATTATTCTTCTCAATACTTTCAAATGAAGGCACTCCCACTTTCTTCCATCCCATAGTAGAGTTTGTGAGTGTTGTCAGGCTCATTGTCAAATAGTCCACAATAAGACCGTAGAGAAAACTGTAATCTTGTATAGCTTAGCTCTGATTTGCATCCATCAACACCCTCTAGGAAATAAAGCCCCATACTATTTGAGCTTGATCAATGTTTCCTCTCACAATGTTTTCACTCATATGTTTTGGGTTTGCTCAGGATGATCCTCCATGTTGATACAAACTACACACATATAATCTCTGATCATGAGCCAATTCGCAAGTAGATTCAACATTAGACCAGCAAGAGCTCAAAGGAACGTGTCCATTTTTCACTTGATTTTATGATAGTTTGATAACAATTATTACCAACATTTTGCTTGTTCATGTTATTTTTCGTGTCCATATGATTTGCCAAGAATATAGAGAGAGTCTTGAAAGTGTTGTCCAAAACATACACTATGTCTCACAAGCCATGAGCTCCTATTGAGGCCAATATGGGCCTGTTTTGATTTCTATATTTACAATATCATGAATGATGATTGTTCATATAAATTATGCATGCATGTGGGTGGTGCAGATTTGTTGGACTATGTAGTGAATGTAACCCAGAGGAAGGTGATAGTGAGAGGGAGTGTGGATCCAAAAATGAGAATGGAAAGACGCTGGTCAAAAAGAGGGAAATTTTTTTTTTTAAGAAAGTCTCTAATTTGCATGGCATTCAAAGACAGAAATGCAATGTTTCTCCACATAATAACATTAAAGCAAGCTGCTCCTTTCATTAGTTATCTCTAATTTTTAAAAGCACAATTGAGTCATCTAGTTTGTAGATGTGTAAAACACTAGTTATTTACTCTAGGATTTATATGGATGAGGAATTAAAAGGTGGGGGAAATTAATAAAATAAATGAAAATAGTGATACATTAATTTTTTTTATAACAATTATTTTTTGTATAAACATATTTACTATTAGAAGATGTTTTTTTTATGAACATACATTTCATACACCTTTAATTCTTTATTTTTCTTAATACAGGAGCCATCACAACCATGTTTGGGAGGAGCTATAATTTTGAAGGAGATGATATATCTATTCCTATAGAAAATGTTGTTTCAAGGATTTGAATAACAATAGTTAATGGAGTAAATATTATGGCGTTGTAATAACTATTAGGAGTTATTTGAATGTTACATTTATTAGACAATATTAATTGAAGAAAGTTTAAAAATATAATGATCTCTACACTTGCTATGATAAGTAGAACATATTTTCTCTCCACATATGATCTTTTTCAAGTTGTTATTTTATTATTTTTGAAATTTTAAATTATTATTTTACTATGTAGTTAAATACTTCTTTGAAATTAAAAATAAGTGCACACATTTTAGAAAGAAATATTTATTTATATTGTTAAATAGTTTTATTTAGATCATATAATATGAATTGTAAACATTTCTTTAGAATATATTATTTAATATATAAAAATGAAAAAGCAGATTGTAGAATTATATTGCTATTTAATAATAAAATTATATATCTTTGTGTGTTTTAAATGTAGACAATCAACATATTGAATTCTTTAACTTAATGTGAAATTGGTTGTTAATAGTAACTTTTCTACATTTTTAAAAAAATTATTTCACAATTAATTATTGTGGCAATTAAATTGTAGCTTCCACCTACATGTTTTATGTGGTAAGGACAATTGTAGAAAACAATTGTTGAAATTTCCACAAATATAACATTGATGAGAGAAAAGAAATTTTAAATTGTAGAATTTCTACAATGATTAAATCTATAGAAAAATAACATTTTGGTGAAATTTGTGGAATACTAACAAAAACAAAAATTGTAGAAATGTTACGAACATCGTAAAATGTGGACAATCTACAATTAAAAAAATGGAGGTTAGCTATAAATTTTATAAATTGTGGACCATCAACAATATAATGAATTGTGGAAATACTATAATAATATATAAAAATGTGGATTAGCTACACATCCAATGCCACAATTTTAATATTAAGACTACTATATAACCACAAAAATTATTGTTGAAAAATTGTGGTAAAAGGTCTAGTATGTTGTAGTGTTTGAAATTTATAATTAATATATGTAATATACTCAACCAATATGTTTGAGTTTTTATTCTAATCTCCGCATCTTTTAGAAATATGCATATAAGTTTTTTTATTATAAATAAATAAAAGGGATTTTAATGTCTATTATGTACGTTTGGAAATACATATATAATACATGGAATTTTAAAAAGGTTGCAAATATTAATTCAATATTTGAACACTCAATTGTAATTATTTTTGTGACGAGATTATGAAATACCAATTATAGTGTTTTTTTCTATAGACATTATTATTTTCACCTTTATTTAGCCAGGTCACATTCAAACACTAATCGACCCTAAGAAGTGAGGAAATGTGTACCATTGACCAGTCACTCAAGCCGAGTAGGAGATTGGAAGTGGAGTCTTACATCGTATGAAAACCCACTTTTGTTTGTTTTGTATGTATGGCATTTGTTCAATGGATGTCATGTATATTGTGTTTCGCGGACACCTTAGGATTGGTAGATGGCTACCTATACTCCTTCCTCTCTCCCTATATGGTTATTGTACGGATTCAACCTAAGTGTAGTTACGACTATGTTGAACCTTGTGCAAGTGGTCGAGGGATGATTTAGAAAGACGTGATGACCGTTGTATTATTTGATATGCTATTTTACAAGCTAAGGATTGACATCCGAGTGCCAGCAACTCATTGAGTACTCCTTTGGTGGCCATATAAGGCCACGTAATTATTGTGATGTGCGATTTCTCTATACGTATTTTATTCATGAATTGAACATTTTCTTTTTCTTGCTAGAACCAACAGTTTTCTTGTTTGATATGTTTTCATATTTTGGAAATTTTATTTTTCTCAGTCTTCATGGCATAGATGGTGCAATGAAATCAAATAAGGCATTTGGAATGTAGTTACCATTATTCGATTGTTGCTTACATTTTTGTGAGAGACTTGTTGAGTATTGTTGATTTGTTATTTTATATTTATTCATAAATGTTCTGATTCTCAAATTTTTCTTACTTGCAGCAACAGGTTAGAAACTAAACCATGATTTGAAGATTTAATTGGTATCCTCTTTACCAGATGTGCATCATGGGGAGATGCATTATTATTGTATGTTGCATACATGTTTGGAGGAGTACTCTTTTCCAATGCTGATTTTTTAATTTATTTTTTACTGATAAGTTTTGGATTCAAATTTTTCCTTATTTGCAGGTTACAAAATAAATTAAGATTTGAAAATTTAATGGTTCCCTCTGTAAGAGATGTGCATACCATAGATGAATAATTATTGTATGTTTTGGTCAGACATCAAAACCTTTTTTGAAGTCTGATTTTTCTTTTTCTTTTTTTGCTAAATATTTTTATCATCAATTTTTTCTTTTTGGCATGTTACAAATTAAACCCAAATTCAAAGACTTAATTGGAACCCTCTTTAAGAGATGTTCATAATGCAGCAATGGATTATTATTATATCTAATTAATTTATATCAATAATAATTAATGATGTATTTGTAGAAAATAAGATTACCAACCACCATCTAATGAGGAATGTATTGTATTGACATAGTACTCTATGACTTCTTTTTATAATAATTACCTTGAATGTTATTTTTCTCAGTCTTCATTCAAGAAATGATATGCCAAAAGACACAAGCAATGTATGGTATATAGGGGGATAAAAGCTATTATCTTGTCTTCGCCATGTTTGCATTTATTTGTACATTGGTGTATATAATATTACACAAGTTTATATGAATTGTAGCTTTCATGTTGTAGCCGATGGGAAAATACTAAGTTATTTGTTATTAAGTAATTTTATTATAGATATTTAGGGTGTTTGTCTACATGAGATTTAGGAACACAAAACATGAAATGTAGATTTCAAATTTTACAAAGTTCAATTGATGCATACGGAAATGTATTACATGGGTATATTCATAATGATATTTTCATTTTTCCTCTCTTTTGAAATGTACTCAAATAGTGACATTACTATACCAATTGTTCTTATTTTAATAAATAAATTTTAAATGAAAAAGGAATGTCACTAAATGGACAATAATGTTTATGATAAAGAGCAATAGCTTCATACATCTTCCTAAATCTAGTTCTCCAAATTCACAATGGTCCATTAAGCATGGAAGGACTTATTCCACATGGTTTAGGTCTATTATAATTTTTATGTGATATTATTATTGGTGATCACAATTTTCTTTTTCAAAATTTATTAGTATTTTTGTATTAAATTATTCATAAATGTATATATTATTTAAAATATTGAATTTGAAAATTTATTACATTTAATAAATTATTATTAATTTTATATAAATTATAATAATTTTGAGTAAAAATATTTACAATTATATTTTCTTAAAAATATACGTATAAATGTAAAATTTCATTTATAATTATAATTTATTTAATATAAAAATAATATATTATAACATTCTTTATACAATTATGTATCTATAATTTAATATTTAAATTGTGACACTTGTCACAAAAAAGAATTACGCATTCACAATTTTATTGAGAATAAAATGTTTTAAATTGCGAATCCAAAATTGTGGATTCCAGCTACAATTTTATTGTGGAAACAAAAAATATGATAAAGCTTGTGGAAATTTCTACAATTTGAATATTGTCGTAGATTCACAATTAATAGAATTGTAGAAATTTCCACACTTTTTGTCACATTGTTTTGTTTCCACAACAAATTTGTGGGTGGATTCCACAAATTCGGATTCACAATTTAAAACATTTTATTCACAAATAAATTATGAAAAAACTGTGGATACGATACCCATTGTCTTGTAGCGTTATGGATTTGGGGGTAAAAAATAGACCCCATTATGTGTTTTGGGAAGACAAAAAGGTAAAAAATATTTGCACTTTCTTTCATGTAATTAAAGTTTTTCCTTTGGGGGTGTGGGCTTGGATTGTGTGTGTAAGTAATTTGTCATTCCTCTCACCCACCAATTTATTGTGCATTGGGGTTGAGGTTTGACTTGTGAGGAGGAGTTGAGGATGAGTGATGTGGCATCCTACATGGAGCCACCTCACCCTCCTCTCTCCCTTTTATATTTATTTAAGTTCTTTTGCTTGTTTGGGGGTTACTACAAGATAATGGGTATTGTATCCACAATTTTTCTACATTTTTGTGTGGATATGTTGATGTAAATTGTGAATCCAATTTTGTGGACTCCACCTACATTTTTTTGTGAAAACATTAAATGTGAAAAATATTGTGAAAAATTTACAATTAAAATATCATGACAGAGTTTCACAATTTTATAATTGTAGCACTTGTCACAATTTGATTGTTGTTACATATTTACAATTGAAAATTTGTGATATATATTTTTCAAATAATATATAGTTATACAACATTAAAATTTATAAATATACTAAAATATAATCAATATAGGTCTCTTATTTTATTGTTGTAATTATTTTCCTTTTTTAATTGTCATAATCTAAAACTTACCAATATTATTATATAATTTTTGAAATTTTTCACAACAATTTTAATAGATTTTTAAAACTGCTACAAAATTTTGTATAAATTATTAAATTTAATTTGTGTAAATTTTTATTACATAATAAATTAAAATCTTACAATTACATATTATTATATTATATTTTATATTTAAATATTTATTTTTCTTATTATACAATAGAATTTTAGTTATTTTAAAATATTAAAATGATATAGTAAATTAAGAATAAGATATTTATTGTTTCCAATTAAAAAAATTATTTAACAAAATAAATGATACTTTAATTTAAAAACTTTAAAATTTATTGAATATTGAAAAATTCTAACAAAAATTAAAAGATAAAATACTTTACATACACATTATTAAATATATATGAAAAGAACTTTTTAGAAGGATCGTAATTATAATATTGTCCTTCAATTTTCATTTATTGGTATGTTTAAATTTTATTTTATTCGGTAAGGTAAATATATTAATAAAAACAAGAATATTAGTAGAAGATATTAACTACTATATGGTCATTCCAGAATTTGAGAAATAATTTGTTTTTTATTATAAAAATAATTTAGAATATAAAAAAATATTATTTAATTCTTTTTCAATATTATGTAAAGAGGTATTGAATAAAAATAAATTTCTCATAATATGTATAGTTTTCCAAATTTTCAAAGTTCAAAATTTAAATGATAACAAATTAAATAAAAGAATAATTATTTGTTTTGGGTAGTTTTTAAGAATTACTAAATATTTAATGACCTATACTTTAAATCAATTTCATTTAGAATAATATTCATTGAATCCTCAACATATATTCCAAATAAATATTTAGATTTGAAATAATACATTAATTTTACTATTTTCTAACCTAAAGCCGACAATGCTCTTCTCCACTTTAAAGTAACTTGTCTGCAATAAAACGAAAAAAGAGTAAATTTTTTGGAATTTCTGAACCAACCAATATATACAAAGATATATATATTAAATTATAGAAAAATTCAAACATAAATTATACCATATTCGTGATCTGAATCAGTCTCCTTGTTGGAGCCTCAAAACTTTTTAATAAATTTACTTTAATCTTGCAAAACAAATGCACCCAATCATAGATCTATACATGACAATACCTGTCAAACAATGCCTAAAATCCTTAATTTTTCTCTTCATTCTTCAATGCATTCAGAAAGTACATAAATAATTATTTCTGCTTAACATTTCCCAACCGTGCACAAAACTTAAGTTTTTGAAAACATTAATAGATTGGATCAACCCTTTTGGTCCATGGATCTAATTCACTTATCAAGGGTTCAAAATCATTTATACTTGATCTATTCATAACTCACATGATTGCATGCTTAAAATTCGGGTTTAATTATATTGACTATTCACTTCTAGAAACAAATTGACCTAAAATTATGGAGAGATGCGAAAGATTACAATAAAAATATAGATATTGAACGATAATCGTGGAAGAGAATATTTAACTGCCTAATTTTAAGAGTTCGGTTAGATTTCAACTTAGAATCCATTTCTAAATAAAAACAAAGTGGCATATCCATTAAATGACTTTTTTCTTAATTTACTTTTTATTTTATTAGTTGAATTGTGGAGAAAAACATTGTTAAATGGTGAAATGTGACTGAAATAATTATTAAACAGATGTTTTAAAATATGGATTTATTAGTGTATCTATTCTTATCTTTCAAATTAATGCGATTTGTTATTATTTTGAGGTTATTTAAAGTTTTTTCTATTTATAGACTATTTCTATATAAATTTGTTTATATAATAGACTGAAAATTATACATAATTTAATTAAATAATAATTTTAATTATTCATATATTTATTCTAAATTAGCAACTATTCAATAATACAACTTATATATAATTTATTTTAAAGATTGTATAAATTATCTAAAAATTATATAAATAGTAATAGATGTATTATATATTATCTATAACCAAATATGTGAAGTAGATTTTGTCCAAATATTCATTTGTTTGTAATATGATGGAATATACATTTTATTAATATTCATTAAAGATTGGAGAAAATATGTATTTTAAAATTATTTTGTGAAATATAATTAATAAATAAAATTAAAATTATGTTTTTCTATTTATGATAATGATAAAATGATATATGTTATATACAATTAATTTTTGAAATTTGTTTGTGATAAATTTTTTAAAATGTTTTTAAAAAATTCATATATATATGTTGGTAATATAGAAAGAATTCATGTTTATATATGAATTTTTCGCAATAAAATTTATGTAAAATAGATCATTCATAATTTAATATTCAATTACTATAAATTTGTAGAATATCCACAATATTATATATCAAAGCACAAGGATATATATATATATTTGATATATATATATATATATATATATATATATATAATGTAGAAAGAATTCATATTTATATATGATTTTTTCACAATAAAATTTATGCTATGTAGATCATTCATAATTTAATATTCAATTACTATAAATTTGTAGAATATCTACAATATTATATATCAAAGTACAAAGATATTGTGAAGATTCCACAAATATTCTACAAAACTTATTTTTTGTGGATATCATTGTGGATAAAGAACCCTTTCTTTTGGGAGTTAGAGGATCTTGGAGTTCTTTTGGATTTTTGGGAGCTTCTTGGTGATTGTTTGGGCTTGAAGGAGCTTGGTGTTGGAATCTTAAATCAAGATATACCATGGAAAGGTAGGATATTTACTCTTTCTTAATTTCTTTCTTTTATATTTTTATATGTACATGTTTTGAGTGTTTTGGTATGCTTGTTGGGTGCTTGGGTACATTTATTAAGTGTGGTTTAGGAGAGGAATATGGGGAACTTACATGTAGGGATGCATAAGATTTTATTTCATGCTTTGAAGGTAGTTTGGGTTGGGTGCCCTACCTTGGACAAGAAATGCTTTAATTTCTTACTTGTTTTTTATGACGGAGTCATAAGAGAATGAGGAGGAATAAGATAATGTGGGAGGCATAAGAGGTTCTCCAGGAGGCATAAGAGTGTGTAGGGGTTTCGAGATGTGTATTGGAGGCTATTTATGGTGGGCACCCATTTCCCATTGGAAGACATACGTGACATCTGCATAGATTCTTGTTCCTTTGTCTTTCCATTTTGAAGCCTTGTGTATTGTGTTGTTTTCCTTGTGATTGTAGTTAATTTTATTGTGTTTTGGTATGGTTGTAAAATATTTTTATTGTGTTGTGGAAGCTCTTTTTGTTGCCATGAGTTGGATCCATTTTTCCATTGCAATGTGGTTGGGGCTCGGGGGCCAATGAGGAGGATAGTTTCTCCTCCTCATTGGATTTTTGGTTGGGTGGAGAGTTTTTCCTCTCCCCACTTTTTTGTTGTGATCAAATGAAGCATGGTGGAGCTCTCTTGTTGGTGATGTGAAACTTGGAGCATTGTTGGTGTCCTCAAGAAATCCTTACTTGTGATAAAACCTTCTTGTTATTCCCACTCAAGGTGGAAGATTTGTAATATTGTATTTTGTTTAAAGGAAATGTTGTATTGTAAGTTGTAATATTATTTGAAGAAGTTCATCGAAGAGTTGTATAATTTTCCTTCTCTTTAAATTGTGGTATATAAAGAAAATAATCAAAATGGAAATCTTGTGTAAAAGTTTAGTTGAAAGTTATATTGTGAGAAAGAAATTTTATCTACATTGTGAAATTGTATTATTGTAAATCAGAAAGAAGGAATATAGAAGTTGTGAGATGTTAATAATGTATGCATAGAAAACTTGAATGTAGAAAAAAGTTGTTAGTAGTTATTTGAACAAATAAGTTGTAGTGAACATGGAAAGAAGCAACAAATTTTAAGTATATTGTTGTGATAAATGTTAAGTAGATTATTTTACTAAAATGATGCATTGTTGTTGTTACTATTGAAATAAGAAATGCATAAAATGGGTAAAATTTTCTAAGGAATGAATAGATGAAGTAAATCTTGCAAATGGAAACTTTAGACATAAAAACAAGTTAAGAATGACCCTTAGAACACCCTAAAACTGTTATTTTTAGAAAAATCTCATAAATGAAGATTCTATTTCTAAGAAATAGGACCGCCGCCACAAGTGCGAGCGGCGGTCTCATAACTGCCACTCAGGCAAGGTGGCCACTCAGCAAAGGCGGTGGTTTGTGAATCATCACCTAGGTGGGGTGGTGGTCCAAAGACCACCGACCTGCTTTGGGTGGCGGTTACATTACTAATTGCGAAAAATGTAAATCCACACATGTGTAATTTTTAACTTGGTAAAAACATAATTTTTAAGCTTGTAAAATTTAGAGGAAACCTCCAGCAAACAAATAATGGCTAAATCTCATTGTTTAAAGAAAATAAATCTACAAATGGTAAATTAAAAGCACTCTTTCTCATTTATATTAATGGGGTAGGGTTTTCCCCAATTAGAGAACTCAATATACAAATAGTTTTGTAATAAAACTAGATTTGTAAAGGAAATCCCTTCAATCCTTGAATGGGAGAAATTACAATGATAAACCTTCAATCTAAACTAATCTAAGCTTGATTTATTTGTAGACTCCTCCATAGTTATTCCTTCCTTGCTCCCATGGCTTCCATTTCTCCAACCTGCAAAATAGACAAAAGAAAATAGACAAAATGAGGAGAATAGTGTGGGAAAAGGATTTAATAAGAATGGATAAGGATATTTAGTTTTAGTTTGGAACCCTAGGATCTAGTGGCCACAATTGAATTGATCCAAGAGTTGAGGATCAACCCTACTTTTTTCGGTAGGAATGTATTTTATAAATGGTTTAAATAAATTTTAAGGTATGTGTAGATGGGTGAAAGGGTCCATTTAAATGCCTTGGTGTGAAAAGTCACTATTAGTCCTAGTATGTTTCAGGAAATTAATAAGATGGACATTAAGTTAGTAGGGTAAAGTAAATAAATTAACTAAGTATAAGGTTAATCATTTTGGGCTTGAATATTAAATAAAGAGGAAAAAACACCTAACCAACTAAGTTAAATTATTGCACCTTCCAAATTGATTTTAAATTAATCGACCTTAGATTTAAAGTAAGAATATTTAATTATTTAACTAGACCTTGTAATGCCCAGTTCCTTTCAACACTAAATGAACCATGATTATCT
Source organism: Taxus wallichiana var. yunnanensis (assembly GCA_018340775.1). Taxonomy (NCBI): domain Eukaryota; kingdom Viridiplantae; phylum Streptophyta; class Pinopsida; order Cupressales; family Taxaceae; genus Taxus; species Taxus wallichiana. Next base: position 994,511,181 of record CM031239.1, read on the forward strand.
TTTCTACGAATTGATTATAATCTCAAAACCTTGTTTTATTCTAGTTAACATACATTAATTGTGTGGGACATCATGATTGCTATTTTGTTTTGGTTATACTTTTTATTGTATGTCGTACCATGGACCCTGATGAGCATTTAAGGATAAGAAAATTAGATAGAATGGTTACATTGTTGTAAATTAATTGTGATAGCTTTACTCTTTGATATTGTTTTGTTTGGTCTATCTCTCGTGATCGGACACATAGACACTATTATTCATTATTACTAGAAGATATTAATAGATGAACAAATTTAACTCATTATGATATGGAAATCAAAGGATATACATTACTATAACTGAACTGACTAACTTTTGATAGACTTTCAATCAGGAAGAAAATGATGTGTTGTCATTTTAGATACATGTTGATATTTCAAATTACTTTCGTATTGATTTTTATTATGATGTTCAAATTTATTTTGTGATTCCTTTAATGTTGGAGATTTGGCAAAACCGTGAATGAGTGAAAGTATTTTTATTACAATTTTACCCCTCGGGAAAAATTGATCAAACATGACCCCGCACAGGAGAAAATTGGAAGGGTCGGTTCAGTCATGTGAGCCCACATTCCAAATCAAAAAATGAAGGGGAAGGGTTGTGAAGGAGGAAAACAACATTAAAGGAGATCGGAGCTTGACATGAGAAGATTGAAGAAAGGGCTCAAAGTTTTAGACTTCACATACAAGTCGACTCAGAGCCAAGTAGCAAGGTCGGTAAAATCCTCCACATAGTTAGAACCCGACGAGGTAGTATTCACTTGAGGCCTTGAATCATTTAAGTATAGAGCAAAGTCATGTGCAAGGTGCCAAGTGCCTCAACGATGCAACTCCAAAGCTCAAGCCCAAAAGGTGATCTCAAAATGTACGCCAACCCTCCACGTGTCCAGGGTTTAGAAAGGGTCTCATTGGAAGCTGAAAATTTAGAGAGCCTCGGAAGGTACCACGTGCCTCAATGATGCATCTTCATGAGTAGGACCCAAGGGGCGCCTCTAAACAAGCGTAGGCTCACCACATGGTCAGAGTAAAAAAGGGGGACAAAATCGAAAATTGAATCAACTAAGTAAAGAAGGGCCGACAGAAGCCTCCACACATCATCTCGATGCATCTTTAAAGACAAAATCCAGAGGCAGGTCTAAAACATTCACCATCTCTCCATGTGTCTAATCAGTGTACCTCCAAAGGTTAGGTCCAAACAGATTCTCCAAATGAGCGGGAAGCCTCCATGTGTCACGGTTCTGACATAAACCCTTCACCAAACATAGGGACTTAGTCAAAACACAAAAATATAGAACATGCCTACGGAAGGTACCATGTGCCTCATCGGTGAAAATTCAAAAGGTACAGCCAAAAGAGAGACCCCAAACTTGCATCATCCCTCCACGTCTCCTAGGTGCAAAAAGGGGACATTGTTTGTGTTATCGCCCTAAAAATCCCCCTCTTTCTGAAACCAAGTCTTGAAAATTTTGAGTCGGTACCTTGGAATAATTTGTGTATTTGCTTGAAAATCATTGTCAATCTTATCTTTAGCTATGGATAGTGTCGAGCCTGGTATTGTTTACAGTTTGTAATTTCATGGAAAACAATTAAAAATTTGTGCGTAAAGGTAGGGTTTTCCATTTGTTTTTATTTTTCTCCACAGTCGTGAACGATGGGCGTATCGTCCCTGTCACTTTTTTCTCCAACATCCACGGGTAGTACGTGGAAATATCTGATTGGATGCGGTGTGACCATGTTTTAAGAACCATCAGAAGCCTCTACACGTCCAAATGGTGAAACTCTATGGGTAGGGCCCAAGGGACAATCCTCAAATAAGTGCAAGCTTTCCACTTTTCCAAGGTCCAAAATGAAGAAAGAACAAGCCTTAATCTGATAAGTATGGAAGGTTCAGTGAACGGTGCCGCATACCTCATTAGTGCAACTTCAAGGGTTGAAGCCAAGGGAAATTCCCCAAACTTGCGCCAGCCTTCCACGTGTCCTAGGTCTAAAAAAGAGATAGAGCCGATCGTTTAATTGACTAATTATTAGAGGGTCGATGGAAGCCTCCATGTGCCTCAACGGTGCATCTTCAAAAGTGATATCAAAGGGCCAATATTCAAATTAATGCTAACTCGCCACGTGGTTAGAGTCAAAAGAAAGTCTAGTACCTGGTAGAAGTCTCCACATGTCTCTTCAATGCAACTTCAAAGGAAGAATCAAGAGCGGGTCTCCAAATGTGCGTGGGCTGGCCACGTGATCAGAGTCAAAGAAGGGGAAGAGCCAAGAATTGAATCGGCTAAGTATAGAAGAGTTTGTAGAAGCCTCCATGTGTCAGCTTAGTGCAACTTCAAAGGAAAAATATGGAGGCAGGTCCCAAATGTGCGTTGAGCCTCCACGTGTCCAGGGTCAGATATATGGCCTCGCAAAACAAAAGGGACTTAGTAAAAACACAAAAAGTACTTAATTGGCCCACAAAGTGACATGTGGCCATATTTCAAGAGTTATCGGGAGGTGGGCCCTTTTTTATTTTGATGTCGTTGAAAATTCAAAGTGGGAAAGCGGACTGTCGGAGCAATTTGGGAATTTGAAGCTTTGATTCCATAAAGAGCTTAAAGTTATAAAGTGACCCGCGGCCCCACCCATGCCAAAATATAAAGTCAAATTTTGATCCCGTATAAAAATTCAAAGCGGGAAGGTGGGTCGGTAGAGAAATTTGAGTTTTTGAGGCACGTTGAAAAGAGGTAAAATTATTAAAGTAACCCACAACTTCATCGCCACTCAAGAAAAGCCACGTGTCAAGCCTGTATCAAAAGCGGGTGGGCAGGCCAAAATGATCCAAAGTGCCATTTATGTAAAAGGCACAAAATAAAAAAGGTATCCTCATGCCTGATTTAGTTTTAATCTCTCCCACATGGATGGCTCAAATTTAAAGTTTACAAAGGTAGGATGAATGACTGCAATTCGATTCGTCTAGTTTTTCTGCCATGCATGGAAACAGCCGAGGCATTGGAGAGACTCAAACATTGGTTTCTTGAATAATTTTTCATCTTTTTTGTAACCGAATGTAACCATTCTTGGGAGCTATTTAATGGCTTATCCTTGTCATTGATAGGGTTGGATCCTGGTACTCTATAAATGTAATAGATTCAAAGTAATCAATACATAAATTTTCCCATTTCTTCCTTTGTTACTCCTTCTTTCCCAGTATAAAAATTTACTAATCATCCATCTTTGCATATAAAGAAAATTTGTGTCTATGAAATTATATCTATTTTGAAATTGAATGATTCTATTCTACATCTCCCTGGCTCAATACTTATAAGGTTTTACTCTGCTATCTATATTTCCTAAAGGTATTGTTATGTTCTTCCTCTCTCATCTCATTAATTCTTCAATTCTTTCGTATTGATGATCTTTGGGCATAAATGTTTCAAAGTATTAGGAATCCACACTTTGAAAGTTGTATCTTTGTACATAAGTTTTTTTTATTTGTATCAATAAGGGAACCTCTCCCATTAAAGAGGAGGGACTTGATGTCCCCTGACTGTGGTTTGTTAAATTATCATTTTAAAACCCAACAGTTTTTGGTGACTCTACTGAGGATTTCATTTCAAACGTATCATTTTCTAAAAGAACAACTTCAAGATCATTGTTTTTTTAGTGAATATATGGTATACACATGGGAAGAAAGATCTCGGGGTTGAGGATTCCCATTTTCAACTTCTGGAGTAAAAAAACTTCTCCTTTCAAGCAAGAAGGAACATAGTAATCCATTCTACAAGCACACCTCATGTTAAAGAATGAAATTCAAAGGATACATTCCTCAGGAATATCTCATTCCTAATCTCCGTGCTTTGATACTTGATGGTGTTTCAGTTCCCCTTCAATCAATTTTTCTAAAGATGGCAGCCCCTTTTCCTTGGGGACAACAGGTTAGGCCTCTTACTCTTTTTCATCCATTGCATGAGTTACCTCAGGGTAGTAGGAAAAGTTTTCTGAAATTCCAGGGTGATGGGAAAGTTCATCCAGATGAAGACATTGTAGGATTCATTGTTTGGGGTTGAACATGAAGATGTCTCTGTCAATATTTTGTGGAGACATTGCAGGAAAATGATGATTATTGGTTTTATCATCTTCCTATTGTGGTGATCACTAATTGGAATACCATGACAACTAAGGTTTGAGAAGCATTTAAAACTGTTGAAGATGTTCATGCTCTATTATATGTCTGAAGAGTCATATGTTGTCATGACTCGGGAGCAAACGAACAGAAAAGAAAAAGTGGTGCAACCTGCTAAGAATATGAAGGATTTTCCTATAACTATTCCAGTCATTGCAAGAAGAGGAGCTCCTATTCCCACTGCCTCCACACAAAAGGTGAGTAATGCTAATTCCCCTTCTTCTACTTCTATTTCCAAAAATCATTGTCCTTCAAATCCTAAAACCGATAGATCAATAGTATCTCAAATTCCTAGCAATGATTCCCCATCTACTTCGTATTTTGATATCATTGATCACCTCAAAAGGACCAAAATCCAAATTTTAGAGTCATAGTTTTACCAGACCCATCCAAAATATTTTTCTAAAATTGTAAACTTTGTCAATTCCAAATCCAAAGCCTCATCTAGTACTTCTAAAGGCCTTTTTCCCACTCCCTCTTCCTCACTTCAATCAAGCCTTATGGTTGTATTCACTTCGCCTAATGAGAAAATTGAACCATTCTATGTGACTCTTCTCATTGTTGGCCATAAACTCAGTAATTGTGTTATAGACTCAGGAGCATAAGCTAATGTAATTCCTGTAAAAGTATCTCAAGCTTTGGGCCCGACTCTAACACGTTCCTTTGGTTCCTGCTATTCCATGGAAATTAGGAAAGTACCTTTGGTTGGCATAATTAAAGATGCACAAGTAGCTTTTTTCACTTTTCCAAAGAAAAGGGTCTTAGCCACCATTTTGGTAGTTGTTATTCCTCCCTCATATGGGATGTTGCTGAGTAGAAATTTTTGTAAGGAGGTAGGAGGTGAAATTCAAATGGACTAGTCACATGCTTTGATTCCAGTCAATGGAAAAATAAATAAGTCTGCTACCTAAGAGACAAACCAATACATTGTGCAAAAACTCGATGATCCAAAAACACAGATACTCTATAAAGATACAAAGCATTGCAACTACATGATCATGTCACAAGATGAGGTAAAAGTTCTTAAGGGAGTGGTTCTTGACCCTAATGGCATTTGTACTGCTGGAGTTTGATGGAAGCTACTCTTCACCGGTTCTAGATCCGGAGTGGCATTGACCTCTCTAGAAGGGAACATTCATCCTTTTTCTTTTAAGATCTGTTTTGTAAATACAAACAATACAAACTGAATATGAGGCACTCATACTTGGATTGAACATGCAAAAAGAATTGGAAGTGAAGAATATTTGTGCTTGTGGTGATGTAAATCTGATTGTGAAACAAGTCGGGATATTTTTCAAGTCAATAATAGGAGATTAAAACATTATAGAAATCACGTTTGGTATTCCATTGACTTTCTTAACGATTTCACCATTGAAGTTGTGTCAAGAGAAAGGAACACTAGAGATGATTCTCTAGATGTCTCACGATCTTCTTTGATTCCTCACCTAGATTTCTCTTATGAGAAATTTACCATTAAAATGATTCATAGGCCTAGTGTACCGAGATAATGCAAATAATCGGCAGGTTTTCAATGATGATCAACATTTGCTCTCTTTCTTGGAGCTGAAGGATAATTTTGACCAGTTATATTTTGAAGGAAGTGAGACTTTTCCTAGAGAGTGTGTATCCTCTAATGAAGGAGTTATAAAGGAAGAAATGGATCAAGATGGATGCATCAAATTGAAAGGTAACAAGATCCCTAAAGGGATGGTGAGTGTGGAAGACTTGTTTGATAAGCATGATAGGTACATAAAGTCTAAAACTTCCTAAGGAGATCAATAGTCCATTGAATGTGAAAAGGTTAATATTGGGAGTCTTGATGAACCCAAGATGGTGAACATTGGAAAATTCTGCATTCAAGAGGCAAAGAAGAAGGAAATAAATCTACTAAAAAGGTATGTTGATGTTATTTCCTATTATTATGATGATCTCAAGGCTTTCCAGCCAAAGGAGATGCAACACTTTATCCCTCTAAAATCTAGGATCAAACCCTTCAAGCAGAAAAAGAGGTAATATAATCCCAAGGTTGTTGGCACTATTTTTTAGGAGAATTCTGAGGATCATGAAATTCCAATTGCATACATGAGCTATGTTCTAAAAGATCATGAATTAAAATATACTATGATGGAGAAACATGCTTTGCAGTGGTCAAAGTTGTCAAGCAGTTTCATTTTTATATTCTTAATTCTCACTGTGTTGTGCTTGTTCTTGATACAACCATCAAGTATATTCTTACACAACAAGATTTTGGAAATAAGAGAGGTAATTTGATAGAAAAATTTCAATAATATGACCTTGATATCAAGCCAACTAAGATTTTCCAGGATAAAGGCTTGTGTGAGCTTATTGCTAAAGGATTTGATGCAAAATTGTCCAAAGAAGTAGTTGATGTTCTGTTTTCCTCTTCCTTAGTTCAACAGATGAATGGTATGTTGCTATTGCACATTTTATTAGTTATGGAGAGTGTCCATCTCACTTGAGTGCCAAGGAAAATAGGGCTATTAAGATAAGGTCTACACAGTATGTATTGTGGGAGAATGCTTTATTCAAGCGAGGCATAGATGGAATATTCTTGAAGTGTGTGGACAAAGAGAAACAGAAGTTTTTCTCTTCTTTTCGTGGTCAGGCTTGTCGAGGCCATTTCTCTTCTTCTATCACTTCTCATAAAATCCTTCATGCTGGGTACTACTAGTCTAGATTGTTCAGAGATGCATCAAAATGGGTAGGAAAGTGTGAATCTTGTCAGACTTTTGTGGGAGACCTAAGTTCGCTACTTTTACACGAAAGCCAGTAGTGATCTATGATCCTTTTCAACATTGGGGATTCAATTTCACCTTCCAGTGCTGGGCATAATCATGTGCTAACTGCTACAGACTACTTCATAAAGTGGGTATAGTCCGTTCCAATCAAAAGCACTACTTCTAAGGTGGTGTGTAATTTCATTAAAGAGAACATCTTGATAAGGTTTGGGGTACCAAGCACGATTTTGATTGATAATACTTCAAATTTTTCTTCTTTTGAGATGACAGATTTCTACTATGGTTATGGAATTTCCCTTTCTAATTCTTGATACTACTACCCCCAAGGGAATGGACAAGCGAGAATCATTAAATAAAAATCTGGTAACCATCATTCGGAAGCTTGTCAATGACTCTCGAGGAATTGGCACAAGAAACTTTATAACACTCTCTCGGGAAAATAGAATTACACCCAAAAGATTAATTGGGATGTCTCCATTTCAAGTGGTGTATGGTGTTGAAGCTCAGTTACTAGTAACAATGGACTTACAAGCCTTGCATCTAATGAAGGCTATTTAAGATTCAAGTTTTACTAGTTCCTTGGACAAGAGGATCATGTATCTCTAGAAGATGGATGAAGATAGGTTGCAAGTTTTTGATAGAATATCAGCTCATCAACTGAGGGTGAAAGCTTTTTTGACAAGAAAGATAGACCCAAATATTTTCAAGTGGGATAAATTGTTATGTTGTGGGACAAAAGACATGACCTTGAGGAAGCCATGGTAAGTTTGATTCTCTTTGGCTTGGTCCTTTCAAGATCGGGCACTTTGCTAGAGAAAATTCGTTCTATTTGGATTATATGGATGGATCTCCTCTCCCACTTCCTTATAGTGGGTAGTATTTGAATTTGTTCAAGTCCTAGGTGACTAGGCAGTCCTTATGTATATTGTGTACAGTGTTTCGGTTTACGAGTCGCTCCTTTATGTTTTGTTTTTATATTTCCTTGTTTTCGCTTCTTTCCTTTCCCGTTCCTCATTTTGTGCTATGTTTTTATTGTCTTTCCCTTTCGTGTGTGTTGTCTTCTGTATTTGTGTGGCCTTTAAATCTATTTTCCCAATGGATGAGGCACTGGTCTAATTTCCCAGAGTTTTTCTATGGTCCTTGATCTTGCCTCGATCCTCTGTTAAGTCATCCCAAAAACATCCAGTTGTTATTTCCCTTGAAATCCCCCTCTTTTTCAAGCCAAGTCTTCAAAAATTTGATTTGTTACCTTGGAATAATCCGTGCTTTTTCTTGAAAATATTTTCTTTCATTCAGATGTCATTGTCAATATTTCCCTTTGGCTATGGATCACGTCGAGCCTAGTATTATTTGCAATTTTTCATTCCATGGAGAACAATTTGAAATTTAGGCATAAAGGTGGGGTTTTCCCTTTCTTTTCATTTTTCTCCATAGTCGTGAACGACGAGAGAATCTTCCCTATCATTTTTTTTCCCAACAGCCATGGGTAGTACGTGGACATATCTGATTGGATGCGGCATGACCATGTTTCAAGAACCAAAGGAAGCCTCCACGGGTCTAAATGACACAACTCTAAGGGAAGGGCCCAAGGGATAGTCCTCAAATAAGCTTAGGCTTTCCACGTGTCCCAAGTCAAAAATGGAGACAAAATAAGCCTTAATCGGCTAAGTATGGAAGGTTCAGTGGAGGACACCACGTGCCTCATCGGCACAACTTCAAGGGTCAAATCCAAGGGTGAGTCCCTAAACTTTTGTCACTTTCCACGTGTCCCGTGTCCAAAAAGAGAGAGAGCCAATTGTTTAATTGAATAATTATGTGAGGGTCGGTGGAAGCCTCCAAGTGCCTCAAAGGAGCAACTTCAAAAGTGAGACCAAAGGGCCAATCTTCAAATGATCGCTAGCTCGCCATGTGGTCAGAGTCAAAAGAGATTCCAGGATCTGGGAAGTCTCCACGCATCTTTTTAGCGCAAATTCAAAGGAAGAATCAAGAGTGGGTCTCCAAATGTGCACGGGCTCACCACATGGTTAGACTCAAAGAAGGGGAAGATCCGGACATTGAATTAGCTAAGTATAGATGAGTTTACAGAAGCCTCCATGTGTCAGCTCAACGCAACTTCAAAGGAAAAATGGAGGTAGGTCCCAAATGTGTGCTGAGCCTCCATGTGTTTAGGGTCAGACATACGGCCCCACCAAACAAAGGGGACTTAGTAAAAACACAAAAAATACTGAACTGGCCCACAAAGGGACATGTGGCCATGTTTCATGTGTTAGCGAGGAGGTGGGCCCTTTTTGTGTTTTGATGCCATTAAATAATCAAAGCAGGGAAGTGGGCCATCGGAGTGATTTGGTAATTTGAAGATTTGTTTCCATAAAGAGCTTAATGTTATAAAGTGACCCGCAGCCCCGCCCATGCTCAAGGATAAAGTCAAATTTTGAGCCCGCATCAAAAATCAAAGCGGGAAGGCAGGTCGACAAAGAAATTTGAGTTTTTGAGCCCATGTTAAAAAGAGGTAAAATTATAAAATTAACCTGTGGCTCCATCACCACTCAAGTAAAGCCATGTGTCAATCCCGTATCAAAAGCGGTGGGTAGGCCAAAATGATCCAAAGTGCCATTTCTCTAAAAGGCACAAAATACAAAAGGTGTCCTTAGGCCCACTTCAATTTAAATCTCTCCCATGTGGATGACTCAAATTTAAAGTTTGCAAAGGAGGGTGAACGGATGCGATTCAATGTGTCTAGTTTTTCTGCTAGGCATGGAAATGACCGAGGTGTTGGAGAGACTCAGACATCAATTTCTTGAATCAGTGTTCATCATTTTTGTAACCAAATGTAACCGTTCTTGGGAGCTATTTAATGGCTTCTCCATGCCATTTTTAGGGTTGGATCTTGGTACTCTATAGATGTAATAGATTCAAAGTAATCACTAATTTTTTTCCCATTTCTTCCTCTGTTACTCCTTCTTTCCCTGTCTAAAAATTTGTGAATCATCCATCTTTGCATACCAAGGAACTTTTTGTTCTTGTTTCTATGATTTCTGGAACTTTGTGTTTGTGAAATTATATTTGTTTTGAAAGTGAATGATTCTATTCTACATCTCCCCGGCTCAATACTTATAAGGTTATACTCTTCTATCTATATTTCTTGAAGGTATTGTTATGTTCTTCCTCTCTCATCTCCTTAATTCTTCAATTATTTCGTATTGATGATCTTTGGGTATAAACAGTTCAAAGTATCAAGAATCCACACTTTAAAAGTTGAATGTTTGTACATAACTTTTGTTGCTTGCTTTCAATAAGTGAACCTATCCCATTAAAGAGGAGGTAGTTGTTGTCCCCGACTATGGTTTGTTAAAGTATCATTTTAAAAACACAACAGGATGTTGAAATTTCCAAGATCGGGATAGGCCGAAGGAATCCTCCATGCATCAGCTTGGTTTATTTTCAAGATTAAAATCTAGAGGCAGTCCCCAAACATGCGCCAGCTCGCCACATAGTTAGGGACCGAGAAAGGTAGCAAGCTGAATCGGATAATTAAAATAGGGTTAGCGGAAGCCTCCACGTGCCTTGTCCATGAAATTTCAAAGGTAAAGTCTGGGGGTAGTTTCCAAATGATCATAAAGCCTCCAAATGTCTCGGGTTAGGCACAGTGTCTTCGCCAACATGAGGGGCTTAGGTAGAAGATAAAGGAAATAGAGAAGTCTCGTAGATGAGGCCACTTGTCTCTTTGACATAATTTCAAGAGTGGAGGGAGGGAATGAATCTTCAAAATGCATGGGGCTGCCATGTGGATCTCGCACGAATAGACCCAAAACCTGAAGCACCTTCAGGCAGCCATAACTTTCAACCAAGAGCTTGGAATTGAGCGGGAGAAGACTTTTTGGAAATTTCCCAATTCCTGCTACTCACTTGCCACCATTAATGATCCATTCCACCATTTTTGAGGCTGTCAAGTCTCTCACCTATCACCATGATGAAGAATAAAGTACTTTCTTGCCCATCAAGGAACAACGCATGAAGGCATGGGTCTTGCAGTGAATCCCATCATTGTTGCATGTGGATTTTACTACTATCTGGAGTGGTTGGAATAGGTGAACTCAATGCCCTTGTAGGGGTGGTTGAAGCAAAGTTTGAATTATTCCCTCTCTTCTTCTCTCTTTCTTCTATATATTGTAAAGGAGGGGAATATTTCAAAGGATTGGTCATCTTTTCTCTTTTTCCTCCCTCTATTTCTTCCTTAGGGTAGAATGTAGAGTCTAACCCTTCTCTCTTGGCCATGTAATGGAATTTTCTTGCCGCTTTCCCACTAATGGTGTACCGTGTGAACTCCTGGAGAAATAAAATATGTTTTGTGATGCATTTTGTCCATCCTTTGCTTATTTTATTGTCTCTTCTTGACTCTCATCATTACAAGGTATACTGTGCATACTTCTGATGTATAGTGCAGGTTTTTGGAGCAGTGTTTAATGGTTTTGAACTGGTGTTATATGTGAACTCTATATTTGATCTGTGGTGCATCTTTTCCACCCTATGCTTTGCTCACCTCTCTCCATTTCAAGTAGCTGAGATTGTGACCAATAACCTCCTTCTCTGGTGTATCACCATTTTAGTGTAGGCTTTGTTTTCATGCACTTTCTCTCCCTGGTCCCTTAGAAGGTTAGATTAGGATTAGATAGTTTTCTTGCATTAGAATAGCTTGTGGCAGGTAGTTTAGGAGCAAGAACCAGCCTTCTCTGGAGGTCCATCTCAAGTTTGCAAGTCCCACAGCTTGAGAGATGGTCCAATGTTATGCAAATCACACCAAATTACCCACTCAGATCTTAGGCCATTCGGGGGGAGATGTTATTTTTCATCAACAAGTAGTGCTTAAATAAGATGATTCATTTGGGTTATGATCTTAGTTTCAAATAGATATATGAGTAGAATCTAAATGTTGAAAATTGGAATAATTATTGAATTACTTGGTATTAGCAATAGTAGTTATGATATTTGATGTTTAAATTGATATGTAGATATAATCATTTTATTATTACGATATCACTAATATGGCCACGAGGCTAGAAATGTATCATGTTATTTTGGAAGTAATTAATTCAAAACAATACACTACAGGGGGTAGGAGACCAACAAGGAAGGAATATGGGGTATTGGAAACAAGGATCACAATGATAACTTGTGTTTTTTTTTGTGTGTCTTTTTTTTTTTTTGTTAGGGGTTCCCATGGGGGATAACATCCAAATGTGATCAAGGGGTTTGTGTGTTTTTCTTTTAAATTGTTTCATTTATTTAATTTTAGTATGTGATTTTATAGTGATGTATTTTCCCTTTTTATTAATTAATTAATTTGTATATAGATTCTTAAATTAATCATGATGCTAAAATAATCATGGATGGGACAAAATAATTCATTTATTAGATTATATGGATCTTTTTTTATGTGTTTTAAGTTGAGTGCTTAAGATTTTCAGTGGTGTACACTCCACCTCATCTTGGAAATTCGGATTTCACCTTAAGGGCCAATTTTGGAGGTTTGTGGGACAAGTTAAAATTGAACCACACCTATTAAATTAGTATACCAACCCTACCAATGGGTTGGGAGGTCAAAAATATTCCCCTTTATGGGTTTTGGGAAGACAAATGATAAGTTTTTATTGCACTTTCTTACATATGTTTAATTTTTTTCCTTCAGGGGAGTGGATTTTGATTGTGTGTGTAAGTAAATCTTCATTTCTTCAACCACTTATTTATTGTGCATTGGGGTTGAGGTTTGACTTGTGATATGGAGTTGAGGATGAGTGATGTGGCATCCTACATGGAGCCACATCACCCTACTCTTCCGTTTTTCTATATCTACATGTTTAATTGTTGGTTTGGGGGTTACCTGCTCATTTGTCTTGGAAATTCTTGTAATTTTGGAGCGCTTGCTTGAGAATGGAATTTGGAGTGGATGGTTTTTCTTAGGATTTTGGAAGGCTTGGATCTTGTTTTGTATTGACACTCTTCATTTGTAAGGTAGATCTTCACTCTTGTAATTATTTTTTTATTTTGGTTGTGCTCATATGTGTAGTTGATGTTGTTATATTACTTATGATTGTGCGAAATAAATTTGATCCCTAGGTTGTGGGAGAAATGGAAATGGGGGTAAAATTTGAGGGAGGCATAAGAGAAATGTTATTGGGATTTTCAGAGGTAGTTAGGTTGAGATGTCTACCTTGTTGATAAATATGTTTTGTATTTATCTTGTTATTTTCTTCTTGAGGAGGCATAAGATTGGGTTGATTTCTGGAGGGAGGTATAAGAGTGGTGTATCTTCTTGGAGGGAGGCATAAGAAGAAATCCCATGTTCCTTTCTCCTCCATGGCTTTAATATGAAGCCTTTGTGTTTTGACATTTGTTGTCTTGTGATAAAATTGGTATGGTGTTATATTATTTGAATGTCTAGATTGAATGTGTATGTGGAAGCCATTTTTATTTTCCTTGGTTGTATACATAACCCTCATTCCTTCCTTGTTGGGGCTCAAGGCCAATTAGGAAGAAGGCTTCTCTTCCTCTTTGGATATTTTTTTAGGTGGAGAGTGTTGCCTACTCCCCATTTTGTTGTGTGCTTGACTTGATGAAAATGTTGAGATAAATGGAGAAGGTGATCTTGTTGGATAAATTATTTTAGAGTTTCATCTTGTACTATTATGATCCTAATACTTGTAAATTATATCAATAGTTTATTGAATGTCATCTCATGCATCCTTGAAATGGCTTAGTTTAATATTCATTACTTCATGTGAATATGAGTCTTGCAAAGATCTTGTAAATGGAAATTAAGTTCTTTCAAAATTAAATTTTTGTTTAAGGGTTCATTTTTATATATTTGTGCTCTTAGATGGGAAATAAGTGTTGAATAATTGTATTATGGACAATCTTTGTACACTAGAATATTGAAATCAAATTCATTTAAGAGTGGTCTTTTATTTTTTTCTCTTATCCAACTAAATGTATAAAAGGAATAGATAGAATTGATTAGTTATTTTAAATTTCTTTTGTTACAATAGAAATTGTCTTAAGCAAATGGATAAATTACAACCAGCCATACCCTTAAAGAAACTAACAAAATAAAATCGAAAGGGGTGATTCAGTTAAATTTGGTAAATGCTAAAAATTCTTACCCTATCATTTTACCTTTGTAGATGTAAATTTGTACTCATATAAATCTTATAATCAAAAAATTATTCTTTCACACTATGGGAAAGTCTCTTAATTTGAAACTTGGTGGATGAACAAACACATATTATCAATATATATATATATATATATATATATATATATATATATATATATATATATATATATATATATATATATATATATATATATATATATATATATATATATATATATACAATGTCAATTTAAAAGTTTATAACGTCATTATAAAAATATCATTAGCAAAATATCAAAACATATCTATAAAAAAAAGCAATATTAAAATATATACAAAAATATATATATTTTTCTTATATTTATTTATATATTGATCCATGTGAGAAATTAAATAAAATATAGTTAAAACTTGCAATTGTTTGATTTACGGTTGAGTGGAATTTGGAATAGTTTTAGTATTTTAATAAATACTATTAATTAAATGCAGGTTTAGTGTTTCAATGAAGTTTATTAAATAAAGATAAAAATAAATTAATAAAAAAGGAGTGTGAGTGTGTGTAGTAGTAGTGGCATGTTTTATTTTGTGAAATGGTTGGGGTAGGGTGCCGACCCCACCCCCAACCCTTATGTTTTGTAAGGGGTGGAGGTAGGGTCGGCGCCCTCCGCCCAACACCTAATCCTATTAACCTAAACCCTCCATGCTAAAACCTGAACCATTTCCCCCAAAACACAATTTCATTGCCATTAATCCTACCACCCCTCAAATAAAACATGCAGCCTTTCCACCCTTTGCGGCTGTGCAATATCCGAACTCATAAGTTTTTACTTCCTTTGTTAGAATGTAGTGTTATCTAAATGGGTATACTCACAAAGTATACACCTTGAATCTACAAGTAAAATACTTCTAATGAATAAATACAAAAGAGAAAACAATACCCACAAAGGGAAAATGAATGGATCTATGTTTTAAGCACTAAATTTCTTCACGAAAGCTTCCAAACCTCTCTAATGGCCTCCATGGCTCCTCTTTCTTCTACTTCTTCCTTAACCTCCAAAATAAATCAAGAGAAATGAGAAAGTGGAGTTAGAAAAATAATATATGAGAACCCATAAGGATTTCTAGGGTTGCTTTTTCCAAACCTAAATCTAAGGGTTGAGAAAGATTAGATCTAAGGGTGTAGGATGAACCCTACATCGCTTAAGTGATGGGGTATTTTAAGTGGAAATGTAATAAATAAAATATGTGTGTGTGATGCTAAATGGTTCCTCAGGGGGTTTAGAGTAGTTACATGCCTTGAACTTAAAGAAAATAAATTTATAACAATGTGCATGTCTTTAACAATGCAAAAATATTATCCTAGCATGATTTAATATATAATCGTTTTTGTTCCTTAATTAAAATTAATTTAAAAGAAACTAGTGGAGTTATGAAAGGTTAATGAAAATTAATTATATAATATGTTGGAGATGTGTTAGTGAAATATCTAAAACGTAATATTATTTATACATATTGGAAAATCTTAACTAGTCGATGTTTGTTCTCCATTGCCTTGCAAAAAAAAATGATTCCATAATTTTTCACAGTTGCTGTCGGGTTTAGCATGTGTTCTTGTTGAGAATTATATGGGTGTTACAAACTTGGTACATCAATTGTAAAGTTGAGATCATCATGTAAAATTAATTTATTGCACACTAGGGGTTGACACCATTGTAACCTCTTAACTTTAAACCAAAAAAACTAGCCACAATTTTTGGGTCAAGTGTTAAGTTTTATTGTGGTCTTAGAACATCCATTTTGTGGGAGCTACAAACAGAAACACATATGACTATTCTACATTATCAAGACTCATGATGTTGCTTTTCACTGTGTTATCTTTTCTTCACTATGTTCTAGCATTGGGAAAATTAGGAATGGAAAATTTGATCATGTTGATCATGTTACCCCCTCAATGTGAAATTTCCACTTATTGAAAACTACAAACTGTAAAAAATGAAGCACACGAATGAAAACAAACTTACACTACACACACGTGTCACCAAATCAGTGAAGTGGTACCATCGTTGGTGATTGACAAGAGGTCGTTAGTTGTCCTCCAGCCTCTGGTGTCTCCACCCTCTAGTACAAATTATCTAATAGAGAAAATATTTTTTGTATAAGTTGTATTTCCTTCCTCTTCATTTTCTCCTTCGTCATCAACAACCATAATGTTATCTTGTAGTTTCCCATCAAGTAAGTCTTGTGCTCTTTTCTTGTAATTTTAGGACAAGTGACCATATTATCTATAGTAATAACAGTGAGCCACTTCTTTGAATCTTTCTAAGATGATCCAGGTCTAAAAGAAGATTTAGATCTTCTTTTATCTTGTTTCTTACCATACAGGATTTTTCCTCTTGATTCTCTTTTCTTCATCTAGCAAAAAGAAAAATAAGTTCTTCTAAACTTGGATTTATTTTACTCAATATAATTACCATATTAGAATAGCATAGAGGCATGCTATTGAGTAATAGTGCTTTAGCATCATCATCGGTACATCTACATTTATTCCCGCTAGTCGATTGCAAATAGAATGAAACTTACTAATATGTTCCACATTGTTGTCACCTTCTTCCATCTTGAGGACGAACAATCTCTTCTTTAAATATATTGTTGTGCTTCCATCGTATGATGCAAACAATTTTTTCAATGTCTCCCAAATTGTGTGAGAGGACAATTTTAAGTCTATATGATGAAAATAAGAATTTGATAGGCCCATTCCAATAATCGATGTAGCCTTTCGATCTCTGCTTGCCCATTTTTCTGCTTCATCTGCATTTGTTGGTTTCATCTCTTTTCCATCAACAATATCCCATAAGTCTTTGTTAATTACGAACAACTGAGATCGTACTTGCCAAGTATGAAAACATTTACCTTCAAATTTTTCAATGTGACTCAACTTATGCATTATGACTCTTCACAAAATTAAAAATAGGTGTCGGTTGAAACTGAAAATGCACCTTTTTACAAACAAATAGATAATAATGACTATAAATTTGATTTGTAATGGAAAACTACAAATCTATTAATTCTAATATACATGAATGACTAGGACACAATAAATCCTTTTGACTATATAAGACGGCAATATAAAATAAAATATTTAAAAATAAGTATTAAAAAGTAATTAAAGATTACTTTTTATAACAACGTTATAATTGTAAACCTAAGACACAATAAATAACAACTATCTACGATAATTAACCCACGATAAATTTTAAAAACATTTTTAAAACCATTCGACTAAACCTTCGAAAAGACCTATTCACAATGTCGTGAAGGACAAAGTGATAGGTTGATGCATAGATAAATTTATTGGTGTCTATTACATGTTGGAGGTGAATATAATGGGAAGGAATTGTTAGTGTGAAATCACAACACCCCTAAATTTCCTGGTTTTTTAGTGGGGCATTGGGTGTGATCTGCATAACATTGGACCATCTCTCAAGCTATGGGACTTGCGAAAATGAGATGAACCTCTAGATAAAGATGGAAAGAGAGAGAAAGAGAGAGTGAAAGAGAGACTACACTAAAGTAGTGATACACCAGAAAATGAAAGAGGCGAGATACTCTACTAAGGGAGGATGAAATAGGGGAAAAGGGAGATGAGTGAGGTTAGAAAGAAGTGACACAGACCCAGATCCTAATCCACCATCAAAACTCCATGAAACAAAACATCTTGGACCTACAAATGTGAAATACATGCACAAAATCAAATATGAAAGGGAGAGGCACAGAGAGACAATAAAACACGAGAGAGGGTTGAAGAACACCAAAAAAACATGAGTTTATTGCTCTAGAAGGTGCATAGACAATTTCATTTATGCTCAAAGCCATAAAATCCATTTTCCATGCATATAAGAAGGCTTACAACTCAAATGGAGTTGGGAAACGAATTTTTACAGAGTTTCCTCACACCCAGAATGTCTCCCCCTTCTCAAATGAGAAGTGTTTACAATATATAGAACGATGAAAACCATAGATAAAGAAGGAAAAAATGCATTCTTTTTTGAAAGATCAACCACCAACCATCAATGCCCCTACAAATCCACCTACAATCTATCAATTCTGGTTCCCCATGTCTATTTGGCATGTTGGAGAAGGAAGCATGGTAGATCAAATCAAACCTGGGTAGTTGAAGCAATCTGACTCTGTATTAATGGCCTAAAATATTTTCTCCTATTTTTCACCCACCTAACCTTTCCAAAATGAAATTTCATGCTTGCATGGCATAGAGGATGTCAATACCTTTCCAAAAAGTCTTCTCTTGCTCAAATCCAAGCTTCCAATCAAAAGATATGGTCGTCTGAAGATTCTACATCGAGACTGTGCAAAATGGAAAAAATGTAATCTTTGCAAAGCGAATCTGCGGGCTTGAAAATACAAAATGTGCTTTTTGCGAAAATATGCAAAAATCAAAAAACCTCTCACATCCCCACATGCCCAAAACTCACTTTTTCCCAAAATCCTTTGTGGGCCCAAAATTTAAATTGCGCCATTTGCAAAAGTTGGAAAATTTCCAAAGTTTCCCCAGTGACCTGCCTTCCGCTTTGGCTTGAGACATGGCCATGTGTCCCTTTACGGGCCTTAGGCATTTTTTTCTTCATTTGGCACAAAGATCCTCTGTGGGCTTGCAGGCCCGTGATTGTAACTTGTGGCTTTTGCGAAAAGTGTAAAATTTCCAAAGTTTCCCAGACAACCTGCCTTCGTGCTTTCTTCCCCTTTAGCGAAAATTCCTTCCCAGGTCCGCCGGTCCGCTTTGATAAAAAAATCCTTCGAAGGATTGCCTTCTCGCTTTGACCTAAAACATGGCCACGTGTAGAGGTTGTGCATGTTTGGGACTTGCTTTTGGATTCACCCCCTGAAAGAGTGCCAAAGAAACATGTGGCTCCTTCTGCATCCTTTCTTTATTTCTTTTGTATTTTGTCTAAGTCCCTTTCATTTAGCAGGGCCATGTGTATGACCTTGGACACGTGGAATTTTACTTTCAAAGTCACGTCATTCTAACACGTGGTTCCTTTCACCTACCTCGCCTCTATTTATAATTTTCAATGGCCAATTCTACTTTTTCGGTCTTGGCCATATTTGAACACCATTACAATAAATAGGAGAGGATTTCCTATTACTAAGGAATCTCCTGAAACCACTCAATCCTACAATATCTCTTAAACTCCTATATTCATGATTTAGTTCAACAACTAAACTCACGTACAATATAATAATAAACTATAAGAGATATTATATTGATATTTCCAACAATATTTATAGTATTAACCATATGGTTAACAAATAACATTATTATTTACCTTTTGGTAAATAAAAAATTATAATGTAAACATTAATATCCTAACAATTCATTTCCAATATAATATAAATATTAAACTATTAGTTACTCAAACAATAAATATTTCAACCAGATGACTAGTTCAATCAATAAAACAACACCTTGTGATTTGGCTACCGACATACAATTTGACCCTAAACCGTGTTACGACCATAAACTCATACATTGTTAAACCCAATGTGTCAAAACTTGGTGTTGTCTGTTGGTTTTGGCAAGAGCTAGATGAGTTAACTAAAACAAGCATTTCTATCTACGGTTAACAAATAATATTATTATTTCCCTATTTGGTAAATAAAAAATTATAATGTAAACATTAATATCCTAACAATTCATTTCCAATATAATATAAATATTAAACTATTAGTTACTCAAACAATTAAATATTTCAACCAGACGACTAGTTCAATCAATAAAACAACACCTTGTGATTTTGCTACCGATATACAATTTGACCCTAAACCATGTTACGACCATAAACTCATACATTGTTAAACCCAATGTGTCAAAACTTGGTGTTGTCCGTTGGTTTTGGCAAGAGCTAGATGAGTCAACTAAAACAAGCATTTCTATCTACCTTGTAAAGTTATAAAAACACAATTTCAATAGACTTTCAAACCAACACTGAGTCCCATAAAAGAGATGTCAAGAATCATATGTGTTCCTTGTTATGAAGAGACTCATGTCAAGCATTATCTCAACCTCATTTTACCATTTGCACTCTCTTCATCACTCCTCTAGGAGCCTTACTACTTTGTTTTGCACTTTGAGGGAGCTATTAAAACTGAGAAGTTGAGTTTCTTTTAGGCTCGCCATTTGAACTCTGAGAATCAAAATGTTTTCCTGCCTTCGCAGACCTCTAGTAGTTTTACTAGAAAAATTCTTATAACCTTCAGTTTGGGGAAAAATGAATTTTTGTATAGTTTGGCAAGGGGTTTTTTAGGCCTCTGGTCATTGACGAAGTTAGATTAGACAAATTACGACCGGTGGCTCTGAAAACCTCGCCACAAATTGAAAACCATTCACCTGTTTCAAATTCTTTCAATTCCTGTGAATTCCTGGTATATAGCAGGACACTTAGGAATTTACCCATTATGCTTCACCTAACAGAAGATAGTTTTTTTAATGCACTTTCTTAGCCTTCGAGAGTAAATTGAACGTTTTTGCAACTATCGGGAAAACATAAAAAGAAAGTTTTAGGATCCACCTATTCCATTACCAAACCATTGTTAAAACTTGTTGATACGTGTAAATAAATATTGAAACTCTATCATGAGACTTTTTATTTTAAATTGAACTGTTGTCAAAATAGCGTTTCTCTCTATTCCCTATCTCTTTCTCTCTCCTTGGTTAAGAAATGAAATGAAATGAATATCTATCTCTAACCCTCTCCTTTCGAATGCAAATTATTATTATTATGTAAATGGAAAACTGAAGATGTTAATTAAAGTATATCTAGGTGGCTGTCATGTAAGCAATTTATCATTGAGTTCATGCTCACATGGTTTTGCAGGATCCAAGAAAGGTGGCGAAAGGGAATTGTGTAATTCATTGTTTATTATTGTAATTTTTATAGGTCATTGTAAAACGTATATATGTATAATGTAGTTACATACTACAAAAAAGTTATATTTTAAATTTTATAATATGTACGAGATGCTAGTTTTAGGGATACCTTGGGAAATGTGCACTAAATCATAGCTTTGTAATTTTAATTCATATTTACGTATGGTGAAAAGGTTTGATATCTATGTAAAATAAAATTTAATTTAATATCTTGTAGGTGCATTTCCAATTTGGAATAGATGATGAAATAATTGGTTTGTTGTATTATTTACCTTGAAAATGTAATAAAGAAAACAAACCACAATAGGCAACCTTAATCTAAAACTAGTGCTTATCTACCCCTTCTCACATGATCTTTCTTAGCATAAAAGAAACTGAAACCGTAGTTTGAACTTAAACTTTGTACTCAATGGCACCTCCTAGTTTAGGTAAATAGTATCCATAGTTTAAGGTTATCATCATACTTAGTATATTTAACGACATTATCATAAAACTGACGGTTAGGAACAATATGGTCAAACGATTTCTGGTGTAAGAATAACTAATACATCCTTAGGATCATGGTGGAATACCATGTCTTACGAAGTTAGATCTAGAAATTAACTTCATGATCAAATGAATTCCTTGTGGGATCCAAATGACACAAATGGAGCTAGTGAAATAGTTGTGCTATGACTTAAACTCTTGTTAATGATCTCTTTAGTTCCTTGCAAATAAATGTGTTACCTTGGTTACTAACAACATAACACCTTGGTCTTTCATGAAGGTTGTTTAGCATAAATATTTTCTCTCACCTTAAACCCATATATAGTTGGTGCGTAAATCCTTAGGTGCAATTGGAATTAAACAAAACCTTGTCTGATTAAGGGGTTAACTTACGGGTGGAAATTATACATAACTCTTAGCAAATGAAATTATATTTAAAATAAGTTGACTTAAGAGAAGTGTTGAAACTAAAAATAAAGGGGGTCTCGTTACCATATGTGCCTAGTTACCCTTTGTACCCTAGTGAGTGGCCCAAAACAAAACAAAGGTAGTAGGTGATATTCCTATGATTGATCTCATGGTGGGATTCAAATGAAACAAGTGGATGTCTTGGATGTAGCATGTTTTAAAACTACATTGTATAAGAGAAAATAAATGGGATGTCTCATGCTAGGTTACACTCCTTGTAGTAGCGAATCCATTAGTGAAAAGTATGTGTTATTTTGTTTACAATTGTTATAAAACAATGCTAATAATGAGACCATAATGTGATGTAAGAGGAAACCATATATGAGTAAAATGAGATATGTGGTTAGGAATAATGCCACTCTTGGAGTCCTTACAACAAAAGTAAACATTTTCATGTGTTATAAAGAATATGAATTACCCTTGGTGAGATCAAACTTTGAGAAAATAAAAGATATATATAAAGCTACATAAAATTTCTTGATGTTGAAATGTTGAATGGATTCAACAAGTTATTGAACTATATTCCTGTAACATCCCAAAATTTCTTATAAGTTAAATTAACTACGGTTAAGTCTAAACATGATTAGATGAGATCATCATAGGGTGTAAAATTCATTTTGTTCGTCATATCATGACCCACGACCTGGCGGGGCATGAATATGTGGAACAAATAACCCCGCACCCACCTTAATGATCCTTCCTAAAATATAATTAGGCCTTAATCATAGGTAAAATGGTTCATAAATGATAGTGAATCTTTCCGTTATTTGTATTCCATTTATTATATTTTAATCGGTTTGGTCATCTTTTGTTTCGTTTGAATTTTACATGAACGCGACAATAATTGTCTCTATTTTATTTGACAATGCTATATCAAGCCGATTTATGAGAATATTAAAATTATTATTTACGGACTTGGTGATTTTTGTATTGGAATGTTTTATATAAACTTGGAGATTCAACTAATTTTTATGGTAATATATTGTTGGAAATATGTGGACTTGTATTATGAAGGTTAATTTTAACTTAACCATTAAGTCAGGTAACAACTAAAGTAAAAAAATGTATGAAATATTAATTAGTATATATATATATATATATATATATATATATATATATATATATATATATATATTGAGGGATTTGGCATGTAAGCTAAAATTTTTATATAGTTATTGAAATTTATGGGTTTCATTAACTCAAACACCTTCACATGCACAAGTGTGCAACATGGACTAAAACACATACCAAAGATTGGGAAGCCCAAAAATTCTTCAATATGCCGTCCAACTATAGTTCTTTCATTATATTTTTCTATTATTTTTCCTTCGTCTATTTTCATTATCCGCTTTTGGAATACCTGCGTGAATTTTGGAGGAAAGAAGGATTCAACTTGTTGGAGCAGGAAGAGTAGAACGTTGTCGATTCTGGGTTTACTTTAGGCATGAATATCTTCTCCTTTCTCTACTGCATTCTTTGTAAAAACATGAGGAAATACACATTCTATTTTTAATGGAAATCAAGGAAATTGTGGACATATTTTCATTTAATTGTTTGGAGATGAAGTATGAAAAGGAAATTGATGGATCTTGTATTCTATTTAGTTTTCTTTGTGTGGTCTTAACCTAACCCAAAAAAATACGTAGATGGGGTTTTTGGTTTTGATCAGCAAATATAAAGTAAAAGAAAGGTTAAAAATTCCTTCTCTGCATTATAATAAATTATACCCAAAAGGAAAAGAGTTGGGTTTTTCCTATACAGGAAGAAGGAAATTTTTTATTGAATTTGTGTGTTAAAAATTGATTTGCGCTTGTGATTTTTCATTTTGTTAAACTGAAATTTGGTTGTGTGTTTTCTGTAAAAAAATCCATTTGGGTATACAAATCGATTTGCTTAAAGGAATCGATTTGGGAAATCCAATCAATATGGGTATGCAACCGGTTGGGGTTTTGTATTTTTCTTCTTGGTTGTTATATGCACATCCGATTTTTAATTTATTGAGATATTTTGAATGATAATTTGTGGGTGTTAAAGCTCTTGCATGGGGCTACATTTTCTAGAAAATTTATTTATTATGGACCACTAGATCGGTTCATGTATAAATGAGGGTGTCTTGTTATGTGTGAATAATTACAAAAAAATGGCATTTAGCCTGTAACTTCCAGCCTGGCAATATGAATTGGATTCTTGTAAGACTTTGAAAAATAAATCGGTTGTCTTGGTAAGGGCATGAAAGCTAGGAAAGCTTGACCGAGATGCACCAAGGAGTAATTGGAGGCATGATTGGGTTTGAAATAATGATATCTTATTAAATAAATTATTACTTGTTCTTTTACTAAAAAGATTATGTTTAAATGATGTAACCATGGTGCTTGCTTTATATTGTTGGTTGGGTTGTTTGTTTACCGGATAGAACATGTTAAAGTGATGTAAATATGGTGATATATGTGCTAATTTGTAGAGTTTCTCATTGACTAAAAAATACTCTTCATAATCTTATAGTTTGTACAAAGTTATGTAGAAATTTTAAATGTCAAATGCTTATTGATTGAAAGTTTGGTATACGATGTATTGACCTTTGTGATTAGAGGAAAACATGATCACTAAAATAGAAATTGGTTTTTCTATTTGTGTGCATCCATAGTTGTATCCTTATAGAAACCAGGTAGTAATACATTTTCGGTTATATTACCATGTGCTTGTTAATAAAACATCATGTATATCCTTTCATATTTTATTAATTAATTGCATCAAAAAATGGAGTCAATATTCATGCTAGTTCATTTTTAACCGACATCATACCACTACTCCAATCTTACGGAACCATTAACCGTTACATTTGAATGTGTAGAAACTCATGTCTTGTGAAGTTTTATTGTAACATGGATCTAAATGAGATACTTGGATTTCATTTGGTGAAAGGATGATATCCTTGAATTTTTGGCTGAATTATTGGGATCTTGGACCCATTGTAAATATTCAAACATCACTATGTGAGAATTATTATACCGTTATATATTTCACCTTAACGACATATGTAATATATGATTTTAATAAAGATATGTTTACTTTGTGTGTAATAATATCTCAATATGAGTAAATAATGAATACTTGAGTCATGAAATCTTACTTTTCACAAATTGTTGAATACATTTATTTAGTAGGTATCAATGTATGAAGCCGATAATTGGGAAATTATTGTAATAATCAATTGTATTTAATTTCTAAATTAAATAAGCTATTTAGTGGCATAGCTAATCGAAGGAATAATTAAATATACATGTTTAATATATATTTAATTCAGACTTTCGTAAACTTGGTATTAATATGATAAGATTGTAAATCTGCTATATAGAGAATGGAAGAGTATCGTTGTAAAAAGGTAATTTAAGGTCAAAGAATCAAACATCAGAAAAAAAGACTAAATGGGATGGTAAATAGATGAAATGATCCATTAGGCATATTAAGGGATAAGTACATGTGGAATGCTAATATAGTTACATTTTTTCGTAACAAATGTACTTATCTCATAAAGATTCTAGTTGGCCTTTGGCATCTATATCAATATAAACTCTTACAAGATAGGTTTAATTGGAAATAAATTAAAAACAAACTATAAATATCTAGATAACTATGAAAGGGATAGTTGTGAGGTGGCGAAAGACTTAAAACTTATAAGACTAGTGTGATGTCTTTAGTTTATCTCAGTAACCAGCATGGCGGGGATAACTTTGGCCAAATTCATGCATTGATGGTTGTGCATTGTTTGATCACCTAGTCCTCCAATTAAATAAAAAACATTGTCTATAACCTGATCATGGGAAGTTGAAATACTAAAGATGAGGTACGAAATGGTCAGATACCAGTTTACGAAGTTGGGAAACTAGCTTTGTGGTAGTTCTAAGGACTTTCACATAGTTCCCATGACCTTTAAAAGGTTGAGCCAAAATGATAGTAAGCATTGTCACTCGAAGTAGTGATGAAGGGAGATCGTGGAGATCTAGATACACCCTTCTCAGCTACACATGGCTTACATGGATGTTATTAGATAGAACTAAAGAGAAAAATTGATTAATGAATTTGATTAAATAAATTTGTATGATTGCATCTGTGTAATTTGTTATTATGTTTGTGTTAAAAAAAATCCAAAATTTTCAGCTCTTGTAATTTTTAGCGTTACATTTTTGTGTTAGAGCTAGAGGCTCAGACACTTGGACATTAATGGGATAGACATTCTAATAAAAGTATCCTCTTTTATAAAACAGGAAACTATGGCTAGGCCGGCAACAAGAGCTAGTATGGAAAGTGGCAGTGGGGTAAATATTGATGACGTGCCGAATAATACAGATGCTAAGTTAGAAGAAATCCTCAACCTTTGGAATGACACCTGAAATCGAGTTGTTGCCATAGAACAACAAGATCAGGGTGGTGAAGAGAATGAGGATCGTAGGGATGAGAATCAGGGTGATGAGCAATATGATGATCAACCTAAGCACCAACATGAAAGGGAAAATAAGAAAGTAAGGTTGGCTACGGAGTTAGAAAGGGACATTAAAATAGTACAGGGAAAATTTTAGTGGTGAATTTTCTTAAACTCATGAATATTAGGGATTTTGGAAATTGGAAATGGCTAATTTTCAGTAGTTGGCTCCCACCCGATTCGCCTAAAGTTTCCATTGATAAGTCATTTATATGGGTGAATTCACCTACTATTTATATATTAAATTAACTTATGCATGTATTTATCCAACGTTTCTTATCAGTGTACCTCATCTAAGAAAAGTGTGCCTTACCAAATCACCTTTACGATGAAACATTTTTCAGAAATTCACCATTTATTTGAAAGTTGATTTTGGAGATTCGCCACCCATTCTAAACTAGTTTTTTAGAGAGGGGGTCTTAAAATGAACCCTGCTTATTTTCCCCACCTAAATTTTATGGTACAACTCTTGGGGATGGTGCTAAAAATTGGCTCTCTGAAATGGAAAAGTATTTTGAGATTAGGGACTTTTTAGAGGAGACAAAAATAGTATGAGGATCCTACCAATTCTCCCATGAAGCATCTTCCTAGTGGGATAACAAGAAAATGGAACTAGAAATTGATTCATATATGATCACGTGGGAGCAGTTCAAGGCCTACTTCCATCAAAGATAGCTAACTCAACTATAATTTGACCAAAAGATGGCAAAATTCCAAAATTTGACTCAAGGAAAGTAATTAGTTACAAAATATTGGGAACGTTTCACTCGATTGCTGAAATATGTTCCTTTGTATCAAAAGGATTAGAATTTTAGAATGAGAAAACTTATAATGGGATTGAATCCTAATATTGGTGGTGACGTAGATGTTCATGGACCTACCTTGATGGAAGCAAAGTGTTTGAAAAAGCTATCAAGCAAGAACTAAAGTTGCAAGTATTTATGCCTCTAAAAAGGAAAATAGAAGGAAAATCATAATTTCCAAACATCAACTCGCAAGTAAACCAAGATGGAAAAAGGAAACAACAAGTTCAAGCCTCACAATAAACGAGGAATATTAGGTAGAACTTTTGTGAATAATAATGAAAATGGGCAACAAGGAACAAGTTTCAGCCAGAATAAGATTGAGAGAAAAAGACCATTGAGAAGATGTTTTAAGTGCGGTGGTGATCATTTTGCTAACAACTATCCATAAAGAGGGCAATTTAATAACCAGAAGAAGGGATTTACTATAGTAAATAAAGAGGGGAAACAACATAATATTTATGCTGCAATCCATAATAAGAAAGTGGAAAAGCAAGCGACTCCAATAGAAACTTCAGGTAAGCTTTTGGAGAACTTGTTTGTGTTTTACTTGATTTCGGTTCAACAGAATGTTTTGTTTCATCTAAATTATCTAATAACTCAAAATAAGAGATAGGTACATGGAATACACTTAGACTGTATAAATATGCAAATAATGTTGTACACACAGAGTGCGCAAAGGTTTGTTTGAGGAACCACTAGAATTACTCCGAGTTCATGACAAGATTAAACCTGTATGTGGCACCTCTTGGATCCTATGATGTTTTCATAGGTATAAATTGGTTAAGTCAACATAATGCAACCTTGGATTGCTTAGGGAAAAGTGTAACCTGCTGCGATGATCAACAGAAAATAGCAAGTGTTCAAGGTGTTAAAAGAGAGTTTGTCACTAGGCAAATTTCTGCTATGCATCTAAAAAAGGTAAAGCGGAAGGGATTTCATCTATATGCTATAAAAATAAAAAATTCGGGACAGGAAATTAAGCCTGAAATTGAAGCATTTTCCATCCTAATGGAATTTATAGATGTGTTTCCAAATGAGTTTCCCAAACTTCCATCTAAGTGTGAATTTGACTTCACAATAGAGGTCAAACCATCAATGAAACCAATATCCAAGGAACCATATAGAATGAAAACAACTGAATTAGTTGAGTTGAAAGCTCAATTACATGAATAATTGTCCTTGGGTCTGATTAGACCAAGTATATCACCATGGGGTGCACCAATTATCTTTGTGATAAATAAGGATGGGACCCTCAGACGTTATATTGATTACCAAATACTCAACAAGGTAACAGTGAAGAATCGATACCCGCTGCTTCGAATTGATGATCTATTTGATCAAATGGGGGCACAAAAGTGCTTTCAAAGATTGATCTTATATCCAGTTATCATCAACTAGGAATCAAGGATTAACATATCCATAAAAACGATTTTAGAACAAGTTGTGGGCATTACGAGTTTACAGTTTTTCCCTTTGGTCTAACAAATGCACCTTTCATTTTCATAAACTTGATGAACAATGTTTTTAGGGAATACTTAGACCAATTTGTACTTATCTTTCTCGATGATATATTAATATACTCCAAGAATGAGGAAGAACATGATGAACATTTAAGGATTGTGCTGGGAATTCTCAAAAAACATAAATTATTTGGAAAATTATCTAAGTGTGCATTCTATCAATACGAAGTACAATACTTAGGCCACTTATTAAGTAAAGAAGAAATCTCTGTGGACCCTTCAAAGATTAGTGCCATCTTGGAATGGCCAGCACCAAAGGATATGCATGAAGTGAAGTTTTATGGGTCTAGCAGAATACTATCGAAAATTCGTAAAGGACTTCTCTAGGTTGGCATGACCTATCACTTCTTTGCCAAAGAAGGGTAAGAAATTTGTTTCGATAATAACTCATGAAGAATCCTTTAATGAGTTAAAAGGTAGACTCACAAGTACTCCAGTGTTGAATATTTTGGATCTAAACGGGAACTTCTTAGTGGTAACCGATGCTTCAGGGGAAGGTTTGGAGAGAGTACTACTATAAGATGGGCATGTGGTAGCTTTTGAAAGTAGAAAGTTAAGGGTGCAGGAAGTAAATTACACACCACATGATCTTGAGCTTGCTTTGGGATTGTTCATGCACTACAGATTGAGGCACTATTTGCTAGGAAAACCTTTTGAACTAAAAACAGATCATATTGGGCTCAAGTACATTTTTATGCAGCCGAATCTAAATGCAAGGCAGCAAAGATGGCTGGAGTTCCTAGAAAAGTATTACTTTGATATAAATTACATTAAGGGAAAAGATAATACGGTGGCTAATGCCTTAAGTCACAGAAAGTAGATTGCTGCTATAATTACATTAAGAACCCAGTTTAAAGATGAAGTTTAAAATGAGTTAACCAATCACCCCTACTACAATCATGTTAAAACAACTCTAGAAAAAGATCCTACGTACAAAAGGTATAATGGTTTCAAGGTGGAAACAGATGGGATTTTTTGTTATAACAGTAGAATATTTGTACCATAAGGTAAAGAACTCATAAATAAAGTCATGAGAGAATTTCATGATGCTCCCTATTTGGGACATCCATGAGTAACAAAGATGATGAAAGACATCAAAAGCAATACTTATGGAAAAAGATGAAAAATGATGTGATTCTTTACGTCTCATAATGCCTGGAATTTTAGTAAGTAAAGGATGAACATTTACATTCAGCAGGACTATTATATCCTCACAATGTGCCAGGATATAAGTGGAAAGTTATAAGTATGGATATTATCCAAGGTCTACCTATTCCCCAAAATAAACATGATGTTATACTTGTATTTATAGACAAGTTAACTAAAGTGGCACATTTTATAGTAGGTAATTTAATGGATAATTCAAACATACTAGCAAAAAGGTTTGTACAAGTAGTTTTCCAATTACATGGAGTTCCGTATAATAATTTCAAACAGGGACTCAAGCATAACTTCCAAATTTTGGCAGACTTTGTATGCTACCTTAGGGACAAAACTGAATGTAGGTTCTACCTACCATCGGTAAACTGATGGTCAAACCGAAAGAGTAAATCAAGTGTTAGAATATTTACTAAGAATGTATTGCATGGATCAGCAATACAAATGGGAAGATTATCTTCCCTAGGTTGAATTTTCCTATAATAACACTTACCATTACTCCATTCGATGGCTCCTTTTGAGGCCTTATATGGTCGTAGGTGTAGAACACCTATAATTTGGGATAATCTTGAAGATAGGGTACTGATTGGACCAAAAATGCTTTCAGAAATGGAAAAAATAGGTTAAATTAATCCAAGAAAGATTAAAAGAAGCAGCAAATAGGTAGAAACGTTATGCAGATTTAAAAAGAATTGACAGAAAGTTTAACGTGGGAGATAAAGTTTTTCTTAGCGTCAAACCTAAAAAGAGTTTCATTTCGTTTGGCAAGTCAGCCAAACTATATCCTAGGTTTTTAGGACCATTTGAAGTCCTAGAGGTGATTGGAATGGTAGCCTACAAGCTAGCACTACCTCCCGCTCTATCTAGGCTACACAATGTATTTCATGTATCCTTTCTTAAGAAATATGTACCTGAATTAACACATGTACTTAATTGGGATTTATTACCAGTTATGGATCTAGAGGTAATCACGGTTGATCCTATAAGGATACTAGAGACCCAGTAGTTGCACTTGAGAAACCGTGATGTTTCACAATGTAGGGTCTAGTGGGACCAATATTTTTAAGAAAGTGCCACTTGGGAGAATCGGAAGATATCCAAACTGCTTTTGTGCATCTTTTTGACCTATTTTAATGATCATGTTTTGTTAAAGTAATAAATTCAATTATTTTGTAAAAGTGGTAGATAAGAAAATTATGTAGATAAGCCTACAACTGAATATTGGGACTAAGATACTTTTTTATTAATAGTTACTATTGAATATTTCATTAATGAACCCGGAAAATCATCGTTTAGGCAAGAATGTATTATTTCTACAGATTATATGACTAATTTTATATATGTACAAGGGTTATTGTGACCTTTATGATTCAAATTGAAATAATATTGCTACAAATTATAAGTTGATTTGAAACATATTTATGCGAGAAAATGAATAATGGGTTAGTTTATCTATTCATCCCGAAATCATTGAAATGATGATTATTCAAAGGGGTGGAGTATGTAACATCCCAAAAGTTCTTGTAAGTTAAATTAACTATGGTTAAGTCTAAACATGATTAGACGAGATCATAATAGGGTGTAAAATTCATTTGGTTCATCGTATCATGACCCACAACTTCTGCTACGGGGCATGACACTGTGGAAGGAATAACCCCACACCCATCTTGAAAATCCTTCCTAAAACATGATTAGGCCTTAACCATAGGTAAAACGGTTCAAAAATGATTGTGAATCTTTCAGTTACTTGTATTCCGGTTACTTTATTTTAATTGGTTTGGTCATCTTTTGTTTTGTTTGACTTTTACATGACTGTGATTATAATTGTCTCTGTTTTTTTGACAATCCTATATCAAGTCAGCTTTATGAGAATATTCAAATTATTATTTAAGGACTTGGTTATTTTCGTATTGGAATGTTTTATATAAACCTAGAAATGTAACTAATTTTTATGGTAATATATTGTTGGAAATATGTGGACTTGTATTATGAAGGTTAATTTTAACTTAACCATTAAGCTGGGTAACAACTAAAGTAAAAACAATTTATGAAATATTAATTAGTATATATATATATATATATATATATATATATATATATATATATATATATATATATATATATATATATATATATTAGAGGGATTTGGCATGTAAGCCAAAAGTTTTATTTAGTTATTGAAATTTATGGGTTTCATAAAGTGAAACACCTTCACATGGCATAATTGTGTGGCATGCACTAAAACACGTACAGATTGGGAAATCCAAAATTCTTCAATATGCCGCCCAACTATAGTACTTTCATTATATTTTTCTGTTATTTTTCCTTTGTCTATTTTCATTCTCCCCTTCTGGAATACCTGCATGAGTTTTGGAGGAAAGAAGGATTCAACTTGTTGGAGCAGGAAGAGTAGAAGGTTTCTTATTTTTGGTTTACTTCAAGAATGAATATCTTCTCCTTTCTCTATTGCATTATTTGTAAAAAAATGAGCAAATACACATTCTATTTTTAATGGAAATCAAGGAAATTATGGACACATTTTGATATAATTGTTTGGATATGAAGTATGAAAATGAAATTGATGGATTCGGTATTCTTTTTAGTTTTCTTTATATTATTTTAACCTAACCCAGAAAAATGCGTAGATGGGGTTTTGGATTTTGGTCACCAAAAATAAAGCAAAATAAAGGTTAAAAATTCCTTCTCTACATTATAATAAATTATACCCAAAAGGAAAAGTGTTGGGTTTTTCCTATACAGGAAGAAGGAAAATGTTTTGTGAATTTGTGTATTTAAAATATATTTGTGCTTGTGTGTTTTCATTTTGTTAAACTAAAATTTGGTTGTGTGTTTTCTGTAAACAAATGGATTTGGGTATATAAATCGATTTGCATAAAGGAATCAATTTGGGTAACTAAATCAATATGGGTATGCAACCAATTGGGGTTTTGTATTTTTATTCTTGGTTGTTATATGCACGTCTGATTTTTAATTTTTTGAGATATTTTTAATGATAATTTGTGGGTGTTAAAGATCTTGCATGCGGCTGCATTTTTCAGAAAATTTCATTATTATGGACCACTAAATTGGTTCATGTATAAATGAGGGTGTCTTGTTATGTGTGAATATTTACCAAAAAATGGCATTTAGCTTGTAACTTCCAACCTCACAATATGACTTGGATTCTTGTAAGAATTTGAAAAAGAAATTACTTGTCTTGATAAGGGCATAAAATCAAGGAAATCTTGACCGAGATGCGCCAAGGAATAATTGGAGACATGATTGGGTTTAAAATAATGATATCTTATGAAAGAAATTATTAGTTGTTCTTTTACTAACAAGAGTATGTTTAAATGATGTAACCATGGTGCTGCTATATTGTTGGTTGGGATGTTTGTTTACCAGATAGAACATGTTAAAGTGATGTAAATATGGTGATATTTGTGGTAATTTGTATATCTTCTCATTGACAAAAAAAATACACTTCTTAATCATATTGTTTTTACAAAGTTATGTAGAAATTTTAAATGTCAAATGCTTATTGAATGAAGGTGGAATACAGATGTATTGACCTTTGTGATTAGAGGGAAACATGATCACTGAAATAGAAAGTGGTAGTTATATTTGTGGGCATCCATAGTTGTATCTTTATAGAACCAGGTATTAATACATTTTTAGTTGTATTACCATGTGCTTGTTGATAAAAAAACATGTATATCCTTTCATATTTTATTAATTAATTGCATTAGAAAATAGAGTTAATATTCATGCTAGTTCATTTTGAACTGACATCATACCACTACTCCAGTCTTGCAGGACCATTAGCCATTACATTCGGATGTGCGGAAAGTCATGTCTTGTGAATTTTTATCATAGTATGGATCTAAATGAGATACTTGGATTTCATTTGGTGAAAGGATGATATCCTTGAATTTTTGGTTGAATTATTGCGATCTTGGACCCATTGTAAATATTCAAACATCACTAAGTGAGAATTATTATACCGTTATATATTTCACCTTAACGGCATATGTAATATATGATTTTAATAAATAGGTGTTTACTTTGTGTGTAGTAATATCTCAATATGAATTAATGATGAATACTTGAGTTGTGAAATATTACTTTTCAAAAAAATTTGAATACATTTATTTAATAGTTATCAATG
Source organism: Taxus wallichiana var. yunnanensis (assembly GCA_018340775.1). Lineage (NCBI taxonomy): Eukaryota > Viridiplantae > Streptophyta > Pinopsida > Cupressales > Taxaceae > Taxus > Taxus wallichiana. The sequence goes on from CM031239.1 coordinate 994,545,316, forward strand.
TATGAAGTCGATAATTGGGAAATTATTGTAACAATCAATTGTATTCAATTTATAAATTAAATAAGTTATTTAGTGGTGTAGTGAATCAAAGGAATAATTAAATATACATGTTTTAATATATATTTAATTCATCCTTTCGGAAACTTGGTATTAATATGATAATATTGTAAATCTGTTGTATAGAGAATGGAAGAGTATCATTGTCAAAAGGTAATTTAATGTTAAAGAATCAAACATCAGGAAAAAGATACTAAATGGGATGGTAAATAGATGAAAAGATACCTTAGGCATATTAAGGGATAAGTACATGTGGAATGCTAATATAGTTACATTTATGCATAACGAATGTACTTATCTCATAAAGATCCTAGTTGGTCTTTGGCATCTATCTCAATATAAACTCTTACAAGATAGGTTTAATTGGAAATAAAATTAAAAAAAACTATAAAGATCTAGATAACTATGAAAGAGATAGTTTTGAGGTGGCGGAAGACTTAAAACTCTTAAGAATAGTGTGTTGTCTTGAGTTTAACCATAACCTGCACGGCGGATAACTTTGGCCAAAGTAACGCATTGATTGTTGTGGATTGTCTGATCACCTAGTCCTCCAATTAAATAAAAACAAATTTTCTGTAACTTAATCATGGGAAGTTTAAATACTGAACATGAGGTAGACAATGGTCGGATACCAGAATACGAAGTCGGGAAACTAGCTTCATGGTAGACCAAAGGACTTTCACATAGTTCCCATGACCTTTAAAAGGTTGAGCTAAAATGCGAGTAAGAATTGTCACTCGAAGTAGTGACGAAGGGAGATCATGGAGATTTGGATACACCCTTCTTAGATGCACATGGATTACATGGATGTTATTGGATAGATCAAAAGAGAAAATTTGAATAATTAATTTGGTTAAATAAATCTATACAATTACAGCTATGTAATTTGTTATTATGTTTATTTGTTAAAAAAATAAAATCCTCATTTTTAGCTCTTGTAATTTTGAGTGTTACAATTACCTATGGTAGGGAAATAAATATATTGTGATCAAAGAATGTTTATGGGAAAAAGGTATCTTGAATCTAAATCTCCCTTAAATCCTAAGATTTCTTTCTTGACATCATGTCAAATTCACTTGTGTAGCAAGGGTAAAATTTAAACATTGAATAAACATTTGAGAAGCATAATCTTAACATAAGAATGAGAGAATTAGGAACTTTGTATGTAATTTGAAATATGGAAAATAATTATGTAAGTTATGGAGATTTTCGTAAGGGATAAAGAGCCAACTTAAATGGTCAAACTATAAGTTGAATGTGAAATGAATTTAAGAATCTGTAGGTGGAAAAAGGATAAAATTATCCTTGCATAATAATGTTCTTGGAATGTTAATTGTAACTAAGATGTAATCATGGTAATGATGTGTTTTGGGTTTGCCAATCCTTGGGTCCCTTTCTTTTTGTTAGGTCATTGCTAGCATTTGTTCATTGGGGAAAGTGTGGCATTGACATGTATATGGTTTTGTCATGTGTCTATGTGAGTCGATGAATTATGTAAGTTTCTTATGCGTTGTTGAGTTTCTCTACTTGGAGCCCTTATGGTGTTGTGTAGTGAGAAATGTAAGTAAAAAAAATTATCCTAGTATTTTTACTATTGTATTTGTGTGTGTAAAATGTGGGCATTACATTTGGTATTAGATTAGAGGTTCATGCTCTTGAACCTATAGAATGGATTGGAGTTTTGATGATTTTTGCATGGTGATGGTAATGGAGATTGGAAGATTAATATTATATATATTGTTATGAGACCAACGTTGTAATTATGATATTGTGAACGCACATGTTGTGCATGTCACTTAGTGTGTATTTTTTATCTTATTGATGTGCTTGTGATGATAGTATTATCTCTCCTTTCATGGATTCAATGAGGAATTTGTGGCTGATGTACCACCTTGTTGTGTGTGAAAAGAATTTTATTGTGGATTGTGGAGTGTGGATAATTTTGGCATTCTGTGATATGAATGTCTAGTGATGTATTTCATGAAAAAATGGGTGTAAAGTTAATTGGATTATATCATGATGTGGGCACCGTGTTGTGATGAATTATATGTGTCACCATGTTTTTATTACAATTTGACTATATGTTGTAATGTTAGACATTGTGTTCCTCATACGTATAATATGTGTAATATGTGATGGTTCAAGTCGTGATTTAGGGAATATGGTGAACGTATGATCCATATTATACAATGCCTACAATTTGGATGCAATATGTGGTAAGGTGATGTATTATAACCAATGAATGTGATGATTGTGATGTACCCTATATAGAATATCATGCGTATACGCTATGGTTAATGTGTGTGAACAACCATTGTGTTAGTGATGTAATTGTGTATTATGTTATGAACCTTATACTAACTGACCCTAATGGAAATTGGTAAAATGTGTATGTTTGGAGTGAGAAAATGTGTACCATTGACCAGTCACTTGAGTCGAGTACGAGATAGGAAGTGGAGTCTTACATAGGTTGAAAAACCCACTTTTTTTCATTTCGTATGTATGGCACTTGCTCAACAAATGTCATGCATATTTTATTTCGTGGAAACCTTAGGCTCAGTAGATGAGGACTTGTAATACTTTCTCTCTCCCTATATGGTTATTGTATGGATTCAACCTAAGTGTAGTTACGACTATGTTGAGCCTTGTGGAAGCAGTGGAGGGATGATTCAGACAGAGATGATGACAGTTGTATTATTTGATATGTTATTTTATGAGATGAGGCTTGATGTCCGAGTGTCAGCAACTCGTTTAGTACCCCTTTGGTGGTTGTATAAGGGCACATAGTTATTGTGATGTGCTACTTCTTTATATGTATTTTATTTGTAAATTTAACATTTTATTTTTTTCTTGATAGAACCAATAGTTTTCTTGATTGATGTGTTCTTATATGTTTGCGCAGTTTATTTAGTTGTTTCAATAACATGTGAAGTTTTCACTAACTATGGCTATTTGGCCATTTTTTTTACTTAGTTTTATATTTTATTTTATTTTTGAATGTTTTATAGCATAGCCCAAGGCTTGGTATCTTTTCCACTTAGAGTTTGAATTGGATTGTTATGTTGGCTCTAATGTTGTATTGTGCAAAATAGGGTCATGGGATGCACCATGGAGTGGTGGAACCTACGGACCCTCTTCATTTTATGGGGGTATGCATTAAGGAGTTACACATAACTAGTGGGTTGTTGAACCACAAGTTATTATGTCACTTGGGTTACAGGTGCTTGGACCTTATGTGCCCAAGGTCATAGGGTGACCGACCTCTTTTGGGGAGCAAAACTAAAAATTTATCTTTATTTTATTGCTTGAGAGGTATATGGAGTTTTTTTTTATGCTTTAAGGGAGGCTTAAGAGACTTGAGGGAGACATAATAGACTTGAGAGAGTTGTAAGAGACTTTTGTGTGTGTGATTAGTGCACTTGGAGTTTTTTTATTTGTGTAGTTGTTGGTGATGCTTTAGGAGGTATATGGAGTTGTTTTGGGATGTTTTGGGAGGTGTATGGTGTTGGTGTTATGATTTATGTGAACTCTTGTGAGTCTGGATGTGTTTTTGTTTTGTGTGTTTAGGATTTATTATCCTCATTGATGGTATGATGTTGTTTCTAACTTGACGCTATGTAGCATCAATAATTTTTTTGAGTTGCGTGAAATCCTGTATGTGTACATGTTGGGAAGTCTAGGTTTTTGTATTCTTCTTATGTTAGAAGTACCTTTGTGTTTGGCGCATGTGTAATAAGTATTGTGTTATGTGGGCTATGTATGTTCTTCTATGGTTATGTTGAGTTCTTGTGATGTGATATACTTGGTGAAATTGCATATCATGATGCCTTATGAACCATTAGTGTTGTGTTTGTCCTTGTGTGGTATTGTGATGTCGATTCTTTGGGAAATAATTAAAAAAAAACAAAATCTTAAAACAATGAAATATTTACCCGATCTGCATCACCTAACAAAAGATAGTTTTTGAAAGAACTTTTTTAGCCTCTCGAGCTTAAATTGAATGTTTTTCCAAGTAGCGGAAAATGTAGAAATAAAGTTGTAGGACCCCCATGTCGGGTTACCAAACCATTGTGAACACTTGTTGACACGTGTAAATAATTGTAGAAACGCTATCATGAGATTTGTTATTTTAAATTGAAATTTTGTCAAAATAATGTTTCTCTCTCTTCCATATCTCTTTCTCTCTCCTTGGTTAAGAAATGAAGTGAAATCAAATCAAATAAATATGTGTCTCTAACCCTCTATTTTCTAATGCAAATTATTATTATTATGTAAATGGAAAACTAAATATGTTAAGTATACTATATATAGTTGGGTGCCATGTCAGCACTTTATCATTGATTTCATGCTCACATGGTTTTGAAGGATGCAAGAAAGATGGCGAAAAGGCGTAGTGTAATTCATTTTTTGTTATTCTAATTTATATAAATATTTGTAAAATGTATATATGTATAATGTAGTTCCATGTTATAGAAAAATTATATTTTAAATTTTCTAATATGTATGAGATGCTGGTTTTAGGGATACCTTGGGAAATGTGCATTTAATCATAGGTGAAATTTTAATTAATATTTACGTATGGTGAAAAGGTTTGATATATATGCTAAATAAAATTTAATTTAATAATATGTAGGTGCATTTCTAGTGTGCAATAGATGATTAAATAATTGGTGTGTTGTATCCTTTACCTTGAAAATGTAATAAAGAAATCTAACCACAATAAGCAACCTTAGTCTAAAACTATTGTTTATCTACCCCTTCTCACATGATCTTTCTTAGCACAGAAGAAACTAAAACCGTAGTATGAACTTAAACTTTATAATCGATGGCACCTTCTAGTTTAGGTAAATAACATCCCTAGTTTGAGTTTATTTTCATAGTCGGTATGTTTAGCAACATTGTCGTGAACCCGACAGTTAGGAACGACATGGTTAAAGGATTTCTGGTGTAAGTAGAACTCATAATTCCTTAGAATCCTATTGGACTACCACGTCTTATGAAGTTAGATCAAGAAATTAAATTTATGACCGAATGAATTCCTTGTGGGATTCAAAAGACACAAATGGAGCTAGTGCAATAGTTGTGCTATGACTTAAACTCTTGTTAATGATATCTTTAGTTCCTTGTAGATAAATGTGTTACCTTGGTTACTAACAACATAACACCTTGGTATTTCAGGAAGGTTGTTAAGCATAAATATGTCCTCTTACCTTAAAATCATATGTAGTTGGGGCGTAGATCCTTAGGTGCAATTGGAATCAAACCTAACCTTGGTTGATTAAGGGGTTAACTTGTGGGTGGAAATTATACATAACTCTTAGCGAATACAATTGTATTTAAAATAATTTTATGTAAGAGAAGTGTAGAAACTAAAAAAAATGGAGGTATCATTACCCAATGTTCCCATTTTCCCTTTGTACCCTAGTAAGTGGTCCAAAACAAATCAAAAATAGTAGGTGATATTCCTATGATTGATCTCATGGTGTGATTTAAATGACACAAGTGGATGTCTTGGATGCAACATGCATTTAGTACTATAGTTTATAAGAGAAAATAAATGGGATGTCTCATGCTAAGTTATAATCATTGTAGTAGTGAATCCATTAGTGAAAAGTATGTGTTATTTTGTTTACAATTGTTATAAAACAATGCTAATAATGAGACCATAGTGCGATGTAAGAGTAAAGCATATAAGAGTAAAACGATATTTGAGGTTAGGAATAATGTCACTTTTAGAGTCCTTATAACTCAATTAAATATTTTCATTCGTTAGAAAGAATATAAATTTCCCTTGGTGAGATCAAAGTTCGAAAAAAAAATATATATATAAAGCTAAATAAAATTTCTTGATGTGGAAATGTTGAATGGATTCAACAAGTTGTTGAACTATATTAACTATGGTAGGGAAATAAAGATACTATTATTGAAGAATTATTTTCGGAAAAAGGCATCTTGAATCTAAATCTCCCATAAATCTTAAGATTTCTTTCTTGCAATCATGCCAGATTCACTTGTGTAGCAAGGGTAAAATTTTAACATTGAATAAATGTTTGAGAAGCATAATATTAACATAAGAATGAGAGAATCAAGAACTTTGTATGCAATTTGAAATATGGAAAATAATTATGTAAGTTATGGAGATTGTCGCAAGGGATAAAGAGCCAACTAAAATGGTCGAACTATAAGTTAAATGTGAAATGAATTTAAGAATATCTAGGTAGAAAAAGGATAAAACTATCCTTGTGTTGGTACCCAAATTTGTTCTCCTTTTCATTTTGAGCAGCATCGAGAGATGTGGCACGAAGCTTGAAGTCAAATATATCTTGATGTGTTTCATTTTGTAGCTGGGGATGTGATCTAACTAACACTCAAATTCGGGGAGAGATGGATACCACCTTGAAAGGATATGATCTAACCCTCACTACTCTAGGTTGTGCCTTTCAACCAAGGTAAGAGAACCTATATTGTAACCCCAAAAGGTGAAGGAGATGAAGATATCTCTCAATTTATGTAATTAGTATGAAAAGGCCTTGGGAATATATGATCAACACTCCAAATCTGACTTTCATAAGTTGTCACTCCCAGATTATGGAGATATTTTCAATGCAAGGAAGGTTTATCAAGACATTGTATAATCTTGATTTTCCTTGTGAATTTTTGTGAATGGATTGTCTTCTTTTGTTGACACACAATGCAGATGCAAGGGTAGTATGGAGTACGATTAGTTTATTTGAATGAAATTTTTGGTGGGGTGTTGACAAGAAAAAGCGGGATATATTAGATCTTTGACAACCTCTACAATACTTGAACAACCATCGATAAAATGCTTCAAATAATCAGGATATTCTTTCAACCGGAAGAGGCATAAATCGAAGCCCAAGTTGCACTCTTCACACAATCTTTGAGAATTCACCAAAAAAACTTGAAGTAAAGAACTGAATTAAACATAAAAATCCATTATCAAACCATGCCTAAGGTACCCCCAAAGGCTTACAAGAAATCTCTGTAATCAAGGAAGGTAAAGTGATTTTAAATTTGTTTATCTCTTTATCAGATGAAGGCTCTTCTGAACATGATATTCCAAATACCACTAAACTATAAATAAGAAATGGAGATTCTGTGTGATTTCTAAAGACTTTCAATGCAAGATTGCAACAAGAACAATGAAAACTATTTGTAGGCATTTAAAAATGATAACATGTACATCATATTACCTAGGAAAACATAGATTAACTCAAAAGCTTGTTAGATTCATCAGCAGGGGAGAGTTTCATGAACAATCTCAGAGCTGTGTGATGGCTATAAACTTGTAACCAACTCACATACATGAAGATCCAACACAGAATAAATTATTCTTATTCCTTGGTGGATTTCTATGAAAAAATGAGCTTTCTCTCAAAATTTTCTCGTCATTTTCAACTTCCAACCCTTTACAATTTCTCGAAAATGCATTATATACCTCATGCCGCATTAGAGTCTTCTTCCCCAAGCAAAGAATATTCCATGGGATCAAGTTTGTTATAAAAATTCTCATGATTCAATGAAAATGACATCAAACAGAAAAACACTCACAGTCTGCAGTGTACCCAAAATATTAAATTATTACAAATATCTAGATCATTATCCATCCTAGAGTCATGTTTTTCATCATTGAGGCATGCAAACACCTCTTACTCATTATTTTCACCATTTTACCTTTTGATGTTACCTCTGCAACTTCTAATTTTTTCATTTCACATGTTTTCTTAGACTGGGGCAAAAAATAACTTCAAAAACATCTAAAATCAAAGAATTAAGCCATGAAAGCGATGCCAATGATCCTGGAAGGCCAAGACGACACAAAATCACTATAATTTTGATGAGTTTTGATGCAAAAGTCATGATTCCAAGCTTCCTGGAGCTCCCATGGTGGTCCAAACAAATTGATGCACAACAACCATCGATCTTATCCATCTTTTTCCTTTAATCTGGGCCCTCCACGAGTTAAAAAACAATTGGGACCAAAATTGGTATCATTTTTTACATTTCCACATTTTTGGAAAAAATTAAAATTTTGACTTTTTCTTCACCCCTCCGCCCTTAAAATTTGGATCTGACACATGGCATATGGTGGGTCCCATTGAAATCATGCTTCAATTCTGCACATTTTGACCTTTTTGGAAATTGGGAAAATTTCCACTTTTTGCCCCGTAGGCCCGCACCTCTCGATTTTTCCCTTACCACGTGTCTCCTTGTGATTCGCTAGTGGGCCAACACATCAAATTTTGGTTTTGAGTCCTTTTGGCAAAAGGGAAAAATTTCCTTCCTGCCTCCACTAGCCTGCCAACCCACCTTGTCCTCTACCATGTGTCGCTCGATGATTTGCTTGTGGGCCCGCGGCTTAAATTTTTTTTTTAAGCCTTTTTACCAAAAAAGGGAAAAATCCCCATTTCCCTCCACGGACCCGCCGACCCGCCTCTTGTAAATTGTGGACATGTGTCCTCTTGTTATTGGCCATGGGCTTTTAGGCCAAAAATTTACTTTAACTTTTTTGTGAAAAGGGGAAAAATCCCCTTTTCCCTCCATTGGCCCACCGACCTGATCTGCACAACCGTGATGCCACATGTCCTCCTCTAATTGGAGTGGGGTTTCGAGCCAAGTTTTGAATTTTAAAATTTTCGCAAAGTAAAGTCTAAAAATTCCAAGGGAATCCGACCACCTGCTAACCCGCCTCGGCCAATGAAAACCCACCACATTGCCAATACCTCTTGAGGATGAATTTGATGGGCAAATGATGCTCATATGACCGTCAAAACACAAAAATTCTAGGCATGCCCTAGAATTAGATTTTTTCACCAAGGATGGTAGATTTTACAATTCTAAATCAACTGAAGCATGATTTTACAACATTTTCGACCTTGGGATTCGATTTTCAAATACAAACAAGTATGAATTGGTCAAATTCGATTTTTCCATGCTCTGGCAAAGGGAAAAACAACATAGACCATGAAATTGGAAAAACTAGGGCACAAAAAGGGAAAAATTGGATTATTCTTTCAAATTAGGGAAAAACAACAAGTTTTTGAGCATTTTTAAACCGTCCAACTGGAGCGGAAGAATTTTAGACTATCAATTCAAAGGGTAAAACATTTTTGAGCACATATAGATTTGAAAAATTAGGGCAACAAGGTGCAAGCTCAAATAATGGCACCAACACCTTGCACAATAATGTTCCTAAAATTTTAATTCTAACTAATATGTAATCATGGTAACGATGCGTTTTTGGTTTTCCAATCCTTGGGTCCCTTTCTTGTTGTTGGGTCATTATTATCATTTGTTCATTAGGGAAAGTGTGGCATCAACCTATATCTGGTGTTTTCATGTGTTTATGTGAGTCGATGACTTCTGTAAGTTTCTTATGTATTGTTGAGATTCTCTACTTGGAGTTCTCGTGGTCTTGTGTAGTGAGCAATGTAAGTCAAAAAAAATTATCTTGGTATTTTTACTGTTGTATTTTTTGTGTAAAATGTGGGCATTACATTATGGCTCTAAGGGCATTACAATGAAAGATACATTGTGAGAACACGCAACAACAAATAGAAAGGAGAAACAAGACCACAAAGAGAGCTAATTACACTTAACTCCACAAAGGAATAGACCCTCAAAACATAACCGAGGAAGAAACAAGCCTTCCTCCAAACTGGCAATAGTCTACAAATAGTCATCACTTAACCCTTCTGGGAAAAACCATGTACCACCCCTCATCTTGATCTCTAATGGAACAAAAATTCTCCTTGATGTAATCTTTGTATTTCTCTACCTCCCAGAAAGTTAGAACCTTGAGGGAATCTATATTTATTTGGGATTTAGAATTTTTGGTGTTAAAATTAGATTCCTTTTTAAACTCCAGAACCATCTCCAACTTACCCAATGAGGTATCCGACATAGCCGGTTTTATAGCAATAGATTTAGTATCATCATATTTATTCTAAGTCTTTAGGGTTCTATTATGCCTTGCGTAATAAACCCATCTCTCCTCTTGAAATGAAACCTCTCTACCCAGTAGTATCTTTATCACGACAAGAGATAACACTAGAGGAAGCTCCATAGAATCCTTTAAATCAGAGGTAGATGCATCCTCATCTTCTGATCTTTTACAAGTGATGTCGTCCTCACTACTATTTTCCAACTCTTAGGACCCATAAAAGAGCTCCATCTTGTTTTTTATCTGATCCTTTGAAATATCTAGGGTAGTGGGAGAAGAATTCACACAGGCTCCAACCACAACCAGTGCATTATTTTCAAGGCCCAAATCTCCACATTTTAAATCACCATCCAAATGGGGCAAGGAAATACAAATATTGTTTGATCTAGGCTCCACATCCACATCCGGGAAGACCAAAAATCCCTCCTTGAAACCTGAATATGGGTCTAAGGAGATCCTTAGATCAGCCATGTGGATACTCTTCTCGTTACAGCCCATAGTGCCAGGAAAGAGTCCCAATCAAAGGGACATTGAATAAAATGTAATCCCACCCACCTCAAACCCAACCTTATGGTGTCCCGTCTCACCAGTTTACAATGCATCACCATTTCAAGAATCATATTTAACATAGGCCTTGCTCACCCTAGTATTAATAGGAGCTTTAAATATCCATTTCGAATCTGAACCAAAGTAAGATCCATCACACTTATTATACTTTATATAATTTGTAAGGTTAAAGGTGATATTTATTGCACTTTCTTACATGATTTTTTACTTTTTACCTTTAGAGGTGTGGGTAAGATTTGTTTTTATAAGAGGTTTGTCAATTTCTCAACCACCAATTTAAATACCTTGGGTTTGATGTTTGACTTGGTGATGTAGAGTTGATGAGAAGTGATGTGGCTAGTTTGAGTTGCTTGCTTGGATTTGGGCTTGAGCTTAGAAGGAGCATAGAGTTGTGATTTTGGATCAAGTTCCTACAATGGTAAGGTAGGAACTTCACCCATGAAATTTAATTTTATGTGTGTGTGTGTGTGTGTGTGTAAATAAATGAATGTTGTGTGTGCATATTTTATAGCTTGGGTAATATGGCATTAAGTATGGTGTAGGAGAAATTTTATGGATAAATTTTGGAGGGAGGCATAAGAGTATTGTTGCACATTTTGGGAGGGATTTGGGTTGGGTTCCCCACCTTTTAGATAAGAAAAATGCTTAATTGAGGGAGGCATAAGAGATTGTGGGAGGTATAAGAAAATTTGAGGGTGGCATAAGATTCTTGTTTGGGGTCTCTTTTTTGTTGTGGAGGCTTCAAGCTGGGAACCTAATCCCATTAGGAGGAATAAGTGATTTGCCCATAGTTCCTTGCTCCATTGGCTTAGAGATTTCAAGACTTGTTTGGAAAAGTTACATTCTTCAATATTGTTATTTTTGTTCCTCTGTGTGAGTTGAATATTATTGGCATGTGTGTTGTATTGTGTAATCATTTGTGAAATTTTTCATTGGTTGTATCCATTTCTTATTGCTCTATGGTTGGGGCTCGGGTGCTAATGAGGAGAATAAATTTTTCTTCTCATTCGATTATTGGTTGGGCAGAGAGTATTGTCTACTCCCCCTTCCTTGTTTTTGAGCTTGAAGAGAATAAAATGGTGAAGCTCAAGTTGAATTTTTTGACTTAGAGTATTTTTTCGAAGACAAAAAAAAAGGAATCCTACGTTTGTAAAATTTAGCCATGTCATTTCCACTTAGAGTTGAAGGCTTGTAATTCTTGAATTTTAAAAGAAAGCCTTATAAATTAGATTTATCAAGTTATAATGTTGTAATCTGAAAGAATAAGCTTAATTTGTATTCTTGGTTGAAAATGAAAATCTCAAAATTATGGATTTTATTCAAGTTGTAATATGTATTCTTTGGAAAGGAATGATATTGTTGTAAAGAAATTATTCTTGACTTCTTTTGTTGTATTGTTGTAAACTTTAAATGAAAAAGGAGTTTATTTTAGTGTGTTTTATCTTATTAATCTCTCCAAAATTTATATCCGAAAGAGAATGATTTAGAGTTGATATTATTCTCAAGTTTTATACCTTATTGCAAAGGAAAGAATGCCACAAACTTAGTGTTTTAATAAAGAAATGAATTTGGTTTCTTTTCATAGTTGTTTTATATCTTAAAATAGTTCATTGAACTCTATTACTATATATATATATATATATATATATATATATATATATATATATATATAAATTAATACATATATTGTTATATATATCCCTTTTTTAGCATTCTCGCTTTCAATAGTGACCAATACTAGTACACTTAACCGCCATCGGCAAACCCTATACCATTATCGGTCATGGTGTAGTATTACATTTTTATAAAATTTGACCTTCAAATTAAGTTTAACGATTTATTTCTTAGAAAACATGATACAACATCATGTTGAAACCTTGCTTATCATTTTTAGATTCGCGAGATGAATATAATGGAAAATATTTGTAACTTCCCTTATGATATTTTAAATATATAAAATATACAAGAAACTAGCATCAGCCACCGTACATTAGCATGCATACCCGTGACCGACACCAATCACTAGAATCTATACAAAACCACACTTTTAACTTTAAACATGAAAAATATTATTTTCTCTGCAAACTAGAGAATTCACATACTGTGAAAAAATATAAAATAACACAAGAATGTATACGAGATAAATATATCCGATGATATATTCATTTGTATACAATGTGTTATAAAATTTACCAAATCTTCTAGAACCGGTGCCGGTAGTGTAACTGGTGTCAATACCTAAAGTATACCGCAGCTAGTCAAGCGACTACCTCAAGTCGCTCCATGCGTAGAAAAAAATTGTAAAAAAATTGATTTTTAGCCAAACCAATGGATTTAAAGAAATGAAACTTAAACAAAAGGTAGATCTAATGATCTCAAGCATATATACATGTACATACATATATGCATTCATGTATATTATAAATGTCTATACACTTATAGTGGCCTTATATGGCCACCAAAGGGGTACTCAATGAGTTGCTGGCACTCGGACACCAAGCCTTAGCCTGTAAAATAGCATATCAAATAATACAACGGTCATCACTTCTTTCTAAATCATCCCTCGACCACTTCCACAAGGTTCAACATAGTCATAACTACACTTAGGTTGAATCCGTACGATAACCATATAGGGAGAGAGACAGGGCTGAATTAAGGTTTTGAAGCGCCCTAGGCAGTACTCAGAGAATACGCCCCCCCTCTCCCAAGCCCCTTCCAGGACCAGGCACCCACATGTGCATGTTTTTAAAACAATTATAGTATAACTTTTAACACATTCAATTAAAGCTATAAAAGGTTCAAGTATCTACAAAAATAACCCAAACAGTATGTAACAGGAAAATCTCAGGTCGGCCATTAGCTCAATTTCCATTTTCTAGGGAGTACATTGTACACACACGCTCAATAATAATGTCAAAATATCTATTCTTGATTTTTTCTAAGAGTACTTGAATTACCTCAAAATGACACCCAAAAACGTAATTAAACAAACAAGAGATTTTCTAAATTTGTGCATATAAACATGTCCCAGATTAATGATCATACTTGTTCAAGTTCGCTTGCAAGTTGCAACAACTTTTCCTTCGTTTGGTGAATGAATTGTCCTGCATACAGCCTGGCAAAGCCACAAAGCAAATTAGTGATTCGGGATTCCTAAAGGCTGACCGCTTGATTCCTATCATGTCTTGTTCCATCAAACAGAAAAGTAGGCCATTCCAGAAAATCAAACTATGATAAACGCTAGGCTTGTATTCTGGTATCGAAATCTCTGTTCGCCATGAATCATTTCTTAATGTATTGTAGGTATGTATAGCTCACTTGTTATTCATACTAATATCTGTGCCCACTACCACGACTGTAAAACTCTGTCTTTGCCCGCTGGAAACGCTCACAATTCCTGTTATTATTATACCATGTGAAGGGGATGGAACACTTATCAACAAGGAACTTTAACCACAACACCGCTAAATAAATCCCACGCATACGGTATTTGTTTGTTGCAGAAGAGGTCCTCCAACCACAAGACGTATAGTCTTCTATCAAAAGATACTCTCGCAATGATCCTTCATAATATTGATGAACAACTAAATCTGGCGATACTCTGTAATATAATATTGATGAACAACTAAAGTTGAAAAAATGGAGCCACATTACGTTATCACCCACAAAATAATGAAAAAAGGAATGAATTTGACTGAAAGTATCGGCGTTTAGTTGAATAACATCTGCCCCGGCTGAGTATATGGAGCAGTAGTAACTTATATATGTGAATTGAAATTTTGAATGGGCCAAATTGGTGAAGCCGACCTGAGATTTGAAATTTTTGTTAAAAAATTAGCCGCCCCTCCTTGTTTGGCGTCCTAGGCAACTGCCTAAGTTTCCTAGGGCATGAAACGCCCCTGGAGAGAGAAAGGAGTATAGGTAGCCATCTACCGAGCCTAAGGTGTCCGCGAAACACAATATACATGACATCCATCAACTAATGCCATACATACCAAACAAACAAAAGTGAGTTTTCATACTATGTAAGACTCCACTTCCTATCTCCTACTTGGCTCGAGTGACGGTCAATGGTACACATTTCCTCACTCCAAGCATACACCTTTTACCAATTTCCCTTAGGGTCGATTAGTGTTTGAATGTGACTCAAGCTAAATAAAGGTGAAAATAATAATGTCTATAGAAAAATAATGCTATAATTGGTATTTCATAATCTCGTCACAAAAATAATTACAAGTGAGTGTTCAAAGATTGAATTAATATTTGCAACCTTTTTAAAATTCCATGTATTATATATGTATTTCCAAACGTACATAATAGACATTAAAATCCCTTTTATTTATTTATAATAAACAAACTTATATGCATATTTATGAAAAATAGGAGATTAGAATAAAAACTCAAACATATTGGTCGAGTATATTACATATATTAATTAGAAATTTCAAACTTTAAAATTTAAAGAGATCATTGGTTTATTCTAAGATAATGAAGACATGTAAAAGTTCTTATAACTAATAAATATGATTCCTCAAATATTTGAACGACATTTAAATTAAATAAATAAACATTTGAACTATATTAAAATTATTCAAATGATATACTAAATAAATAAACATGTGAACTAAATAAAATTTATTCAAATTTTGTCTGAAGATCTATTTAACTTAAGATAACCATTCAAATGTTGTTAGAATATATTGTTGTATTTATTTGTATGAAATGTGGAAATAAATTTATATTTTAAAATTAGAGAAATCAGTTTCCGTACATATTGACCGACTTACCCACATATTTGTAGACTAAGTGTGTGTGTGTGTGTATATATAATTATTTGACGTAACGATTCAATTGAATAACCAACTAAATGTGCGAGGCATGTGATATTGGTATGCGTTAATGTATTAATGCAACAAATTACGCCTGTTTTGACGCCACATGGTGGAATATAATCCTTTACCTGAATTAGGGCAGACAAGGTTGACAAGCCCGCATGCTTTCTAAAGAAGTGACCAGAGGTTGGCGGCTCATGTATTAATTCAATGGCGTAGAAGCTATGGATCAAACAAATACATAACTCGTTTTTTTTTTCTCTTTTTGACGCAAGATTTGATATCATATGTGAATAAGTGCCGGATCATCGGCGGATTCGTGCAATTTAACCCCAATATATAAACTCAAGCCACGTTAACTTCCGATTGATAATTCTAATTTCTATGTACATGGAAAAGGAATGACGATCTTTTATAACTGAATATAACGATTTTGAGTCCACATAGCAGTTACGATTCTTATTACAAAGACTCACATCACAAGTCAGAAAAGTCGTAACATTTTATGCCACTATTTCTTAGATGCCATTCATGTTCATCACCACGGTACTACCAACCTCATAACGTGCATGGAGGCCATATTTTCAACCGGTGGGTGTCAAGATTATTTCTCATTCGCCACGGATTACTATATAAGGAAGCCAACGCCATAGCATTTTATCCCACTACAACTTCTACTCTAAGTCTTCCTTGAGCCAAAATGGCAAGCAATCAAGCCATGCTTCTTTCTGTTGCTTTGCTTTTCCTCCACATAAGATTGGACCTGTCGTTGGAAACACCCGGAAACACGACGAACCAGGTAGTGGAACAACCTCTCTTTGAAAATGCTGTAAATCATCATGCTGGGAAGTCTGAACATGGTGTCGAAATAGTAGAAAGGTCAGCATGTCACCTTTTTAAGTGTCTAAAAGTTGGTAGTCGTTTATGCATTTTTCAATTTTAATAATGGAATGTAAAAGGTAATAAAACTAATATTTGTGTTTACTAATTTTGAAGGTGGTTCTTCTGCAGTTGCTTATTCAAAACTTTTATGATTATTCTTGTATGCATCATTTAAATGGCACTTTTGTATGCGTATGCGTATTTGTCGAGATAGATTCCACTTAAAGCTTGTATAAAAGAATGTACACAAAGACGTTATAGTTTCGTTGAAGTTATTAAGGAAATTAAGAGATGGTGTGCAGGGGCATGAATAGTTCGAAAAGGCAGCTGAGCTATTTGTCCTGCGGGACGGGAAACCCCATTGACGACTGCTGGCGCTGTGATCCAAACTGGGTTAACAACAGAAAGAGGCTTGCTGACTGTGCCATCGGATTCGGCAAGAACGCCATTGGAGGTAAGAACGGTAGATTTTACGTCGTTACTGATCCCAACGACGATGACCCCGTCAATCCCCGTCCCGGCACTCTACGTCACGCTGTCATTCAATCTGAGCCTCTCTGGATAATTTTCCAAAGAGATATGGTTATTCAGCTCAAGGAAGAACTTATCATGAACAGTTATAAGACTATCGACGGCAGAGGAGCCAACGTTCATATAGCAAACGGAGCTTGCATTACAATTCAGTACGTGAACAATATCATCATTCATGGAATTCATATCCACGACTGTAAACCTGCTGGAAATACAAATGTGAGGAGTTCCCCACCCATTATGGCTATAGAACTCGCAGTGATGGAGATGGAATTTCTATATTTGGAGGAAGAGCGGTTTGGGTAGATCACTGCTCGTTATCAAGCTGTGCAGATGGACTGATCGACGCCATCAGAGGTTCCACTGCCATCACCATTTCAAACAACTTCTTTACGCACCATGACAAGGTGCGCGGTACAAAATTTCTCTGCCATTAATTTTTCTTAAAATCCTCATTCGCATTTTAATGTTTTCGTACTTTTGTTATTTTCAGGTGATGCTTCTAGGCCACAACGACGACTATACACAGGATGTCAATATGCAAGTAACAATTGCATTCAACCACTTTGGAGAAGGGCTCGTTCAACGTATGCCCAGGTACAAATAAAATCTATCTTTCATTACAGAAAATTAGGATGAAGCAAGCTCCATAGTTTGATATAAAAAGGTTAGAATAACGGGGATAATGCAGGTGCCGACATGGATACTTTCATGTGGTGAACAATGATTACACCCACTGGGAAATGTACGCCATTGGGGGAAGTGCAAACCCCACCATTAACAGTCAAGGCAATCGATTCCTTGCTTCTAACGACCACAAGGAGGTATAAAACCTACATTTACACCTGTGTATGTTTTAGTGTCAAACGGATGTCTGATATTTTTAATATGGATAATGCGCACCAGGTGACGAAGAGGGAAGATACTCCAGACAGTGTGTGGCAGCATTGGAATTGGAGGTCGCAAGGAGATTTAATGTTGAACGGGGCTTTCTTCACTGCATCAGGCGCAGGAGCGTCTTCAACGTATGCGAGAGCATCAAGTATGGGGGCAAGGCCTTCGTCTGTTGTGGGATCCATCACTGCAACTGCGGGTGTTCTCACCTGCAGAAAAGGCTCCAGTTGCTGATAATATAATGTCTAGTAGATTTCACTAAGGATACTAGTGGAGACGATAGCCATGTTTAACACGGTAGGCGGTATCGTTAGAAAGGGTTGAGCTTTGTGTGTTAAGAATCAACCATTACTAAATAGTAATATTATTGTTCCTTTTATTTTCCTTGTACTGGTCGACTCATATAAATGGATATAGTGCTGCACAGTTGGGTTTCAATTTCTGTATCATATCTATTTTAAGATTTGTAAAAGCCATATAATGGTATTAAACAGTTTACTAACTGCAACTCAGGTACCTATGTAACGAATCGCAGAAAAACTTACTGAAAATATTCCAAGTTACCTACATACGCCTATAACAAAGTTTACTAGTGAATTTCACTTTCCTAAAATGATTCTTTCTTTTCTTCTATTGTAAATATATTTTGATCGGCTATAGTTTTTGTTTATTTCTTAATAATAAATTGTCATATTTCCGCTACCCATTCAATTAAAGAGATACTTGGTCAAATATGGCCATTTCTTTTAAATTTTAACGTAATATTGCGAATAAATAATCTAATTAGATTTAACATTATAAAATAAGATGGTGGATGGGTTTCACTATTTCCTTAGATACCAACAGACTTTAGAACTATCAAAAATTTGTTCACTCTAATATTTTCATATTCATTATTATTTTTCTTTAATTATCAAATATATTTTGTCATGATTTTTCAAAACACACATATATGTATGTATATATGAATATATATGTATGTATATATATTGAAAAATAACATTAGGTTAGACTAATTAAAAAATATATTTATAATATATAATAGATATTATTAAATCTAGAAAAATTTGTTACGACACTTATATTAGCACTTATAACATGACAAGTAGATGAGTTGTCCCATTTTCATATTTATTTCAAATTTAAACACGATATATATATATATATATATATATAACCTATTTTTACCTTTTAATAAATTAAAATTAGTTTAAGACCTAAAAAAGAAACTAATATGAATTTGAAAAGATGAAAAAATAAAATTTAATGATTAAATTTTTAATCAGAAAAACCTTTTATACAAACAATAATTGATAATAAATGGTTTTAACTTAATGGGACATTTATTATCTAGATAAATAAATTAATAATAAATTCAATCTAAATTTCCATTAAATTATAGAGACATTAAAACAATAAAATACTTCGCTAACATTATTTAATGAAAACATATAAAATGGTAAGTCAAACAAAAATTAAATATTCTTAAAATATTTTTTTATAGATCACTTTCCTTCATCTAGTTGCCTAAAATTGGCTCCGATTATTTTTTTCCGCTTTCAAATAGGTCTTAGAAGTTTAATAACTTATAATGCGCTTATTAGAATAAGTCAAAATTTTACGCGAGCCTTAATTTATGAAGGTATATTTGGCACACAACTTTTGGGGCCATTTGAGTTGTGTTGTCAAATACTTAATTTTTGGTATTTTAGGGTTTTTAGAGTAGATGTGAAATAAAAGGAAGATTGTAATGATGTACATGTTTAGTCTAGATTCCAGAACGATAAGAAATATATTTCAAACTTCGTGTTTTATTTGCAAAGTTGTTTATGTGTGTTTTGGAGGTATTTCAACCACTTGCAACTAGATCCACATTAATTGGTATCAGAGAGGATTTTGATCTTGCGTGAGTAGTTAAGGTAACATATTACATTTTTCTGCAATTTTTTCCTCTATTTTATATAAGCATGGCTAGACACAAGAGGGGAGGTTATGCCCAGATGAATAGGCATATGCAAGAGCTACAAAGACAAGTTGTTGAGCTCACAGGAGAAGTTACCCGCCTTAAAAGGAGACATGAAAATAGGGATGCAGACCCAGATAGTGATGGTGAAGAAGTACCTCCACTAATGTATGAAGGAGGAGATAAAGAAGAAAATGAGAGAGATGAAGACACATTAAATGAGATCAAACCATTTGAGGAGAGATTTATCGAGGATTTAGATGGAAAGTATGATGGCATCAAGATTAATCTTCCGATTATGGTGCGGGGTTATGACCGAGATGAGTTGATTAACTGGTCAATCACATGGAAAAACTCTTTGAGTGGAAAACCCTTTCATAGGAGAATAAGGTTAAGTTTGTATGCACTAAGTTGGTCAAACATGAATTGATCTCATGTGATCACATGCAAAATGAAAGATAAAGGAATGGAAAGGGCAAGGTCCGAAACTAGAATAGAATGGTAAAGAATCTAAAACAAAAGTTTCTTCCTCGTAGATTATACTTAGACATTTTTTCGAAGGTTCCAAAACCTAAGACAAAAGGATCTTAGTATTGAGGAGTATATCAATGGATTTTACAAGTTGTCAATCATGGTGGAATAGGGAGAGTTTTAAGAATAGAAGGCTAGAAGGTTTATAATTGGATTGAGTTATACCATACAAGATAAGATGAGTATGCTCTAGATCCATAGCCTAGATGATGCTTACCAACTCACATTAAAATAAGAAGAAAATAACAAGAGGAATAAATTTAGAAGTCAGTGAAGAGAGGGCCATCATCATCTCTAATGAGAGGCAGAGGTAGATTTGAATCTCTAAAAGGTGAATCCTCTAGTGCGAAGGGCATGAAGATTCTGGTCAAAGTCATGGTAACTACAAAAGAGATAGGGGCTTTCAGAGGGAAAGATATTATAATGGAGGATGGCGATGGAATAACCCCTAAAGGAAATATATATGTTACGTATGTGGTGAAGAGGGGCAAAAAGATTTTGAGTGTCCGCTCTATCCTAGACGTGATAGATGTCAAGGAGAACAACCACGAGTAAATTTTGTGGAAGTTGAACAGAAGAAGAAATGGAGATTACTACGGACTTGGGTGAAACCCTCATGATAAGGAGGACGATGATTGACCCAAGGAAGCGTAAAGAATAGGATGTTGTTGGTGCTAATTCGTGGTCAGGAAAAATATTTTTCAAACAAGATGCACCTTTGGAGGAAAGGTATTAAAAATTATTATTGATGATGGTAGTTGTGAAAATATGGTTTCAACTATGATGATTGATAAAATTAATCTGAAATGTGACAAGCACCCATATCCATATCATGTATCATGGTTCAAGAAAGGGAATTAGGTAACCATAGATAAAAGAAGCCATATAATGTTTTGATTGGGAATACCTACAAGGATGAGATTTGGTGTGATGTTATCCCCATGCATGCATGCCATATATTACTAGGGAGGCCTTATAAATACTACGAAAGGTCACACATGATGGGGGAAATAATACATACACTTTTTGGAAGGATGGTGTAAAGGTGGTATTGTTACTCTTTAAGGAAGAAGAGAAGAGTGGGGGCTTATTGGCTACAAAAGAGTTGTTTATAGAAATGGAAGAATTTGGATGGTGTTATGCACTAATGTCATAGAAGGTGGAAATAGAGGACTTTAATATATCTATTGTTGTGACAAAGGTATTAAAATAATAAAAAGATGTCATACTAGATGAGTTACCAGATGGGTTACCTCCAAAACATGATAAACAATACCATATTAATTAGATCCTAGGATCGGCACTTCCAAACCAAGAAACATATCAGATAAATCCGAGATAGGTTAAAGAGTTGGATAGATAAGTGAAAAATATAATATAGAAACAGCTTATTGAGAGAAAGCATCACCCATGTGTAACTCCAAAGGTTTCTTGACTACCAAAAAGATGGAGACTGGAGAATGTGTGAAGACATCAGGGGCCATAAATAAGATCGAATTAAGTATCGCTCAATTCCAAGATTGGATGATATGATGGATGTCATAGCCAAAGCCCGATATTTTAGAAAGATTGACCTTCGTAGTGGGTACTACCAGATCCGAATCCGTGAAGGGGATGAATGGAAAACAACTTTCAAAACAAAATATGGATTGAAAGAGTGGATGGTGATGCCATTTTGGTTATTTAATGCACCCAGTACATTCATGAGGATGATGAAAAGAGTACTCCAAGAATACACTGGTAAGTTTGTTGTTGTCTATTTTGATGATATTCGATATGTGATAAGACAAGAGAAAGAAAACTTCTTACATATGAAATTTGTGTTAGACTTGTTACGTAAAGAGAGCTTATATGTAAACTTAAAGAAGTGTAGATTTCTTCAGAAGAGAATTGTTTTATTTTGGGATTTTCATATCAGAGGATGGATGAGGAAAAATTAAAGGAAATTTTGGCATGACCTATTCAAAAGAATGTGACTAATGTTCATAGTTTTCTTGAATTGACAACTTTTCATATGAATTTCATCAGAATTTCAAGAAGATTGCTACAGCCATAACATAGTGTACAAAGGGGAGGTATTGTGTATGGACCAAGTCAAAAATAAATAGTTTTGAATTTTTGAAGAAGAAAGTGTTAGAAGCACCAGTTTTGGTATTACCAGATTTCAGAAAGGTCTTTAAGGTTAACTGTGATGCCTCACATGTCAGGATTAGAGTTTTACTGAGTCAAGAAGGATGACATGTGGCATTCTTTAGTGAAAATATCAATGAAGTCAGGATGAAATATTCAACTTATGATGTCAAATTTTATGTTATTGTCAAGGCATTAAAGCATTGGAGACATTACTTGGTAGCTAAGGAATTTATAATCTTCACTCGACTATGAAGCCTTCGGTAGGTAAACACTCGAAGAAACTAAATAGTAGGCATGAAAAATGGGTTTCATTTTTGTAAGAATGCACTTTTGTATTAAAACATAAGTCAGGTAAGAAGAATCAAGTTTTTCATGACTTGAGTAGGCGTGTATCACTTTTGACAACAATGATAAATGAAGTAGTGGGGTTTGAGATAGTTAAGGAATTGTATGAAGGTGATCCTGATTTTGGCGACGTTATGAGACAAATTAATTAGGAACCTACAATAGATAGTGGTTCTTGTGATTATTTGATGCATGGTGGTTATTTATTCAGGGGGAAACAATTGTGCATCCCTACTGGTTCAATGAAAGAAAATATTATTAGAGATTTACATAGTAGGGGGTTTGATAGACACTTTGGTATAAGTAAGAAAATTGATCTTGTTGTAGAAAAGTATTATTGGTGAAAGGTAAAGAGGTTCATAAGTAGGATTGTAACAAGATGTAGAGTGTGCCACATGGCTAAGGGCCATGCACAAAATACTTGGGTTGTATATGCTATTACTCGTCCCTACAAGGCCATGGGTTGATTTGAGTATGGATTTCATGTTAGGAATTCCTAAAACACAATGAGCGAATGATTATATATTTCGGTGTGGTTGATAGATTCTCTAATATGATAGCTTTCGTTACTTGTAAAATAAATAATGATGCTTTCAGTCAATATTTTATTTTAGAAGTCGTTAGATTGTATGGAGTTCCAAGAATGATCACTTCCAGATTGGGACAAGAAGTTTTTAATTCACTTTTGGAAGAATCTGTGGAGGAAAGTGGGGACACAACTACATTTTAGTAGTGCATATCACCCCCATACTGATGGGCAGACAAAATTAGTGAAAAAAATATTGGGTAATGTCCTACATTGCATAGTTAGAGAAAATCCAAAATAATGGGTCCTATCTTTATCACAAGCTCAATTTGTGTGTAATAGCTTGGTAAATAGGTCAACATGGTGATATCCTTTCTTGATTATATATGGTAGGAATTCCAGATTTGATTGTGCTACCTAGTGAAGATAAAACTAGTGATGATGGAAGGTTGAGTACACAACACTTAAACCAATAAAAATTCCTTCAAATCCAAAATAAAATCAAGGACAATCTAAAAAAATTAAATACCGTTTGGTCACATCCCAATTTACTTTGATTAAAAAATATTAATTAGCTTAAATAGAGAACATTAACTAGAAATAATAAAGTGAATCACATTACTACAAAAAAGCACATACTCCACAAATAATAAAAAAGGAAAGGGGAAAAAAAACATATCCTATGGTAACAATTTAAGGTCATCCCCCCATGGTAACCTCCAACAATCAAACAACACACAACAATAAAACTTAACATAAATATTCCATGGTGACCTTCATGTGTCCATCCAATATTCCACTATGGATGGTCTCCTATCCCCCTTTTGTTTGTTGTGGTGTAATCACCTAAACAAATGAACAATACCTCCTTTGGCCTCATCGCCACATCAAAGACATTAACAATAAATTCGTTTACATGCATCAATAAACATCATCACATCACAAATTCATCATCCAAGATAAGAAAATGCTATCATTTGTTTATCACTTCAAAAACATCTCAATTCTACCATTTCACCAATATCAAGAGATCACAAGATTATTTCAAACACCAAAACATAGTCAACACGACATGAAATTCAATGTCTAATGTATATATATATATATATATATATATATATATAATATAACACATCATCATAATCAATGCAGAATTCCTATCCGTGCCTCTAAGAATCCATGCAACCATAATATGAATCATAACATATAAATAGTAAGAATATTTCTACCACCTATCATCATGCTAAACCAAAATAACATAATAAAGTCCATGTCTATAGTCTATAGTAATCAAAATAAAAATATGATAAGTGTCGAAGAGAAGTGGCACTCGATCCCCCTCCCCTTAGACTCAACTTCCTCCTAGAAGTCACTAAAATAGTTGTGTAAAATGGGCCGGTAACAAAGTAGCATCCTCCTAGGAAGCTGCATTCTCATCATGCCTATCCCACTGGACTCACACTTTATCAATCTCGCATCCTCAAAAGGCTAGGGTCCTGCACTCTACAATGCATATGGGCTACATAGTCACCTGCCTCTACTCCTACACCTGTAATGCAGTTTGATCTGATAGATGAGAAGGATGTGGAATGTATCTCCTAAGAACATAAACATGGAACACATCTTGCATGTGAGACAAGCTAGGTAGAAGGGCTAGAAGGTAGGCTAAAGGATTGATCCACTCTAAGATCTTGAATGGACCAAAAAATCTAGGAGCTATCTTAGAGCCTTTAGTTTAATGGATAGGGATCTTATGATTTCTTACACAAAGAAACACTTTTGTGCCTACCTCATAACTATGGTCATCTCTCCTCTGATTTGCATACTTCTTATTTCTATCTTGTGCCTCCTGTAATCTTTATCATATCAAACCAACCTTCTGGTGCATGTCCTAAAACATAGCTAGCCCAAGAGATACTTTTTCCTCTAGCTTGTCCTAACTCAACGATATCCTACACTCTCTACCATATACCAACTAAAAAAGATCCATACCAATATAAATTTGAAATTTGGTTTTGTATGTGAACTCAACCAAGTATAAATATTCCTCCCATCTTGATTGATGATCCATGATGTACATTTGAAGCATGGCCTCTAAAATATGGTTCACCCACTCAATCTGACCATATGTCTCTAGGTGATAGGTGGTGCTGAAGTTTATTCTCGTCCAAAGGGCATACTGCATGGTAGTCCAGAAGTGTGATGTATATAAGGGATCGTGGTCACAAATGATCTTCCATGAAATCTAGTGCAGTATGATAATCTCATCCAAGTACACTCTAGCCAAAGGCACTAGCCGTATATGTGGTCATTACTAGAGAAAAATAAGCCGCTTTCATTAATCTATTCAACAGAACCATAATGACATCGTGGTGGTTACTCGATGTAGGTAGGCATACTATAAAATCCATGGAAATGGTATCCTGTTTCCACTTCAGTATGACATGCAGATAAATAATTCCAGCTGGATGTTGATGCTTGTCCTTCACCGTATGGCACTCGAAACAATGAGACAAATAATGAGCTACATCTCTCTGAATTCCTCTCCAATGGTATAACTATCTAAAAGTGGTGTGCATCTTCTTCACCCCTAGATGGGATGGATAAGGTGCATGATGAGCCTCTGTCAATATATCCTCTCTCAAACCTCCATCGCTGGGTACATAGATCCATCCTCTGTGTTTGAGAATTCCATTTATCTCTAATGTAAATCCATAAAAATTCCCCTCAAGGGGTATCTGAGACTCAATATCCACTCTAGCTGAAAGGTAGAAGTTGTCATGTGGATCCTACTGCAATATCCTACTCCGTAAATCTATGTCCACTGAAGTAGCCATAACAAAATGCCTCCGACAAATAAAAGCATCTCGCAACCACATTGTCCTTCCACTTCACATGCTTAACCTCCATGTCATACTAACAAAGAAGCTCCTTCCAATGATGTTGATGGGCATTGAGATTTAGATGTGTGTAGAGATGTTATAGGATCAAGTGATTAGTACTGAGAATGAATCTCCTACCTATAATGAAATGTCAGCAACGCACCAAAGTGTCTACCACTACCACAAGCTCAAGGTTATGATTCAAATAATTGAGCTCATAATCCTTGAGTTTTTAGGACTCAAAGGAAAATGCATGAACATCCTACATCAAAACACCTCCTAATCCTACCAAAGAAACATATGTACACATAACTAAATCCCTATGTGGATCTAGTAATCTGCTAGAATAGGTGTTCTCATAAGGCATTTGTCACGTGTCCCGAAGGGCTACTCATATCTATCCAACCAAATAGACTTTTTCCCTTTCCTCCGAAGGGAATCAATGGGATGCACAATACACGATAAATCCTAGAAAACTATCCTATAATATACTAGAAACCCCATGAATCTATGCACCTCGGTCACACTAGTCAAGACTTATCCAATCCATAATGGATATAATCTTGGAAGGATCGATCATGATACATTCCCCCAAAATAATTTGGCAAAGATACTCGAACCTCGACTGAAATAATGCACACTTCTCCAAGTTCCCATAACGTTGTTCCTCATGAAGAAATTGTAGAACATGTCAAAGGTGCTCCTTGTGCTCCTCATGCATGCATGAGTATATACATATGTCATCATGGAATATAAGCATGAAGCGACCTAAAAATTTATTGAATACCCAATTCATCAAACTCATGAACACTGTGGCGGCATTTGTCGAACCGAATGGCACAACTGTGAACTTATAGTGGCCATAGTGAGTACGGAAGGCTTTCTTATGAATATCTACCTTTGTGATCCTTAGCAGATGGTAACCAGACTTAAGATCTATCTTATAAATGTTTTTGGTCCCCTTCATCCGATAAAAAAATCAACAATCTATGGAAGGGGGTAATGATTATTGATCGTTACTTTGTTCATCTAGCGGTAATCAACATACAATCTCAAAGATACGTCCTTCTTCACAACAATCATTCGTCTATGTAAGGAGATACACTTGGAAAAATTAGGCCTTTCTCAAGAAGGCACTCCACCGCAACTTGAGATCACAAAGGTTAGGGGTAGTTATCCTATATGGCATGTGTGAGATAGGATCTCGCTCCAGGAACAAAATTAATATGAAAGTCTATCTCACATGGGGAAGGTAGACTGCAACTCCCTCGGGAAAACATCGAAAAATCCTCAAAATAGGGTGATCAAGTGACGGCCCACTAGACTCATCCTTTGACCTATCACTAACAATGATAACATACAACCGGCAACCTCATCATGCACACCGCTTAAGCTACATAGTGGATATGGTGTAAATGGATACATGTCTCCTAATGCCAAAAAAAACTAACTCAACTCCTAGATCGTGAACACAAGATATAACCTTGATGTGATAATCTACTCTAGCTCTATGGAAGATAACCTATCCATGCCCAAGATAACTCCATACGAACTAAAAGGAAGGATACGAAGATATAAAGTCATGGTAAATGTTCCTAAGTCAACTACACACTCCTTGACTAATGAGTCCACTTTGATCTTAGCTCCATAAGCCATCTCAACATCCCAACTAAGGCCCTACCTAACTCCCACTAGCCCGCATCGCTCTACTAATGAAAGAGAAATAAAAGAATATGAGGATCTTGAATAAAATAATATAGAGGTATAAATACCACCAATGCTACCTGAAGTCTCAATAATTGTGGCATGGTAGTCACCTTCAAGCGGTTCTCGACCACAACACAAATCTTGTTTCTCTTCGCCATACCACCCGCCGTAGGATCTGAAATAGGTCCTTTACCCTTATTTTTAGGGTTCTCCGAGAATCTCTCTCCAATGATGCCCTTGTACATTTCATCTATAACAACTACCTAGTCCCCTCCAATGAGATGTAGCTCCTGTAAGTACTCTAGTGGTATGTGTCGTGGATCTCGATGATCTTTCCATGGAATATTGTGGCCACTGTTGTCAAGCTGCAATAGACTGAGCTCTCGATGGTGCCTGAGTCCTAACGGGTGCCCTGAGAGGAGGCCCCATACTTTGTCCCCTTTGTACATCAACTCTTTGTGGACGTCTATACGGTGGATGAGTCTGTTACTACTTTTGTGGCTATTGTGGTGGTCTGAAAGAAGGATGTGTTAAACCATGTCTACCACGAGGATTGTGATGCCCGCTAAAACAACCCACTTGAGACCCAAGAACAACCTAGGATTATTTAGGAAAATTATGGAATAATTTGTTTTTGTTTAAAAGAGTCTACAACCAGGTTACACGACAACAGTTGTGGCAAGCAAGTTTCAAATCCAAATACTATTAATAGCTTATATTTTTATTAATACAACAATTATAAAAGATCATAAGGTCCAAACTTAGGTTTAGATTAATCAATTAGGTTAAGAGGGTAATTTCTCACTATACCACTCTCTAATAGGCTTAAAATATTCAAATTTATTTTATGAAAATTAATGCACTCAAAAATTCTCAAAAACATTCCCATTAGATAGGAAATTTCCTCACCTTTTCGGTGATATAAAGAAGTCCTCCTAACTCCTCATATTTCTCAAGTTATGGGGCAGCGGACCTTTGGAGGAAACTTTTCCCAAGAGCGAGTCTGCGGCCCTGGGGAAGAAAATTTTCACATGTGCGGGCCGGCGGAGCGGGGAGATTTTTAGCTTGTTTTCCCTTATTAGAAAAAAAGTGTGATCTACCTCCACGCCCCCGCGAACCCGAAGAGAAAATGTGTTGGAATTTCTAAACTTTGACGGAAAATCGGGCCGTTAGAGGATTTTAAGACAATGATCCTTTTTGGCCGAAAAGTGCTATAGAACCAAGCAATTTGTGCCACCGCTAATGCCCAAAGTGCCACGTGTTAAGCGCTGATTGGTTGCAAAAGAAAACGGACTTGCGGGGAAAATTAGAGATTTAATATTTTAGGGTTAAAAGTGCAAAGGATTAAAATAGCTCGTGCCTACGACTTCCCGAACGATGCCACGTGTCAATCAATGATTGATTGCGCCCATCGGGCCATCAAAGCAATTTAGAAAAATTTGACGTTTCCAAGAAAAAGGTTTAAAGACTTAAAAACTCCGTGCCTCCATGGATGCATCACAAAGACACGTTTTAGCCATCTATTGGATGTAGATCGGCGGGCCGATGGGAGAAGTTATGAAATTTTTCCCAAACAATTTCCAAAGCGCTAAGCTAAAAAGGGGATCCACTCCTCCGCTGACGCCTTGTGATGCCACGTGGCAGCACCTGATTGGCTGTGGGTTGGTGGGGCGGCAAAGGAAAATTAGAAAATTTTCCCAAATTATTTTAAAGGTTAAGTTAATTGTTGTGAGCCCACGTGGCTGCAAATAACAACCAAAATGGCAAAAGCGGAGCGGCGGGTCTCACGGGGGAACTTTTTTCCAAAATTTCTATTTTTGAACTTAGGTGATTTTTGATAAAAAGAAAGGCTTGCGGGTCAGCGGAGTGGCAGGGGAATTCGTGCCTTTAGAGTTTTGACTAAAAAGTGCTAAGGGAAAATTCGGGCCCGCGAGTTTGTCAAGGAAATTTTCCCTATTTTTTTTTGACAGTTGGAATTATTTTTGATGCCAAATGAAGAAAAAATTTAGAAGGCCATAAATTTTGATTGGGAGATCATTTTTGGGAAAATGAGGAATCATTAATTTTTTTTTCATTTGATAATGTTTATGGGTCAATTTCACGAAAACGATCTACAGTGTTTTTAAGGGCAAGTCGGTAAATTTTAACTTATGTAATTTTAATCAATTGATCTTCTTCCTCTCTCAACATTTCAATTAGACATGGGGAATTGTTCTTAGATGGATTTAGGATGGATTTGGAAGGTAAGTTTGTTTGATTGACTCCCATTTTTTTAAAAAATACAAATTTGACAGCAAAACAGTTTGAGCCCTATTTTGTTAAGTTTTCTAAGAAATTTCTTAAGTGTTTTTGTCTAATTGAATTCTCTTAGGACCATACAACTTCAATTGAATCATTTAATTTTTTATTTCATTGTTATAGGTTTGAACTGTGCTTTTTTGGATAAAGTATTTGCCAATTTGAGAATACAAAACAAAGATCAGATTTTAAAGGATCTATTTGCCATTTTCATCTTCCAAGTATTAGAATTCATTCCAATTATAATCTAATAAATTTATTTGAATCAAATAATACTATTCAAAACCAAAATGCAATTCTGATTTCCAATTTTATACATTTCAAAAGACAGAGTTCTATATTTTCCTCACACGCATTTCTTCCTTTCAAACAGAGATTTCAAATACATTTCAAACTCATATTTTAAATAGCAGTAGTTCCAATTGTGGAAAAGAATGCAAATTTTATTCAAAAGACAAGATTTCCTTCTTTTACAACTTCTCTTTTTGTTGATTTTCACAATACAATATACAAAATACATCTCTTTCTTTCAAGATAGAAAATGAAGTATATCTCTACTTTGCATTTCAAAATTACAACTTTCATATTCAATACAACATATTTCCATTACAAAACATATACAAGTTCATCCACTTCAAGTGGGAGAGTTTACACTAAGATTTCATTTCAACAAGGGACTGCCAAACTTTTTCTTCTTCTTTTCTCCAGAACAAAAACATGTAGATTTATCATTCTTCCAATTTTGATCACAACAAGAGTAGTGGAAAGGCAATGCTCTCCACCCAACCAAGACATCCAATGAAAAGGAGAGGCCATCCTTCTTCATTGGCCCCTGAGCCCCAACCACAATGTAATCAAATATGTGATTCAACTCATGGCAACAAGCAACATTTTCACATTTAAAACATAGTACAAAAAAAAATTGTAGTTTACAACCACGTATAAAAGGCAAAAACAACACTCGACTTCCTCATGTAAGGCAAAAGAGCAAGAAACTATGGGGGATGCATCTTATGCCTCCCAAGGGGGAAATGGGTATCACCACCGAGAACAATCGCCAAATATATATATATATATATATATATATATATATATATATATATTTCAAATCCCCGAGATGCCCTTCCCCAAATACCCCTTATTCCTCACATTTCCTTATGCCTCCCTAACCTCTTATGGCACCCCATAACGAGTAAATAAATGCAAGATATTTCTTGGTAAGGTGGAACGCAAATCCAAACTCCTCCACACTTATACCTTCCCAAAACACTTATGCATCCTACAAAAATACCCCATAGTCTTCTCCTACACTATCCCTAGGCCATCTACCCAAATTAAGCTCATATCCCAAATGACCGAAATTAATTTCAAGTAAGAAGTGCAATTAAAACATTCAGCTAGACTTACAAAAAAATGCATAATGAAAGGTAGATTTAAACTCTCCAACCATAGGGAAGGATGGTATGCAAATTTAAGAGGTATGGCACAATTTTAACTTGTCCCACAAGCCTCCAAAATCAGTCTCCAAGGACAATTTCGAATTCCAAAAAAAATGAAGTGTTTCATAATCCAAATTTTACTTACATATCTCTTACACATCACTTACACTTTTCTTACACATATCTTACAATATTTACTACAAGAGTCAACCACTCCAATAATTACTTTCGTATGACCCAATTTGATTAATTTATTTTAACAATATGATTACTCACATTATATACCGCAATTTATTTAAATAAAAGGGATAAACACATCAATTAATAAACACATACAAACATTAATAAAAATACCGCAATGTATATATGAATATATATGTATGTGTATATATTGAAAAATAACATTAGGTTAGACTAATTAAAATATATATTTATAATATATAATAGATATTATTAAATCTATAAAAAATGTGTTACGACACTTATATTAGCACTTATAACATGACAAGTAGATGAGTTGTCCCATTTTCATATTTATTTCAAATTTAAACACGATATATATATATGTATTTATAGATATATATATATGTATGTATATATATATATATATATATATATATATATATATATATATATATATATATATATATATATATATATATATATATATATATATATATATATATATATATATATATATATATATATATATATATATATATATATATATATATTATATATATATATATATATATATATATAGTATATATGTATATGTATATATATCTACATATATATGTACATATATATACATATATATAGATATACATATATATGTATATAGATATACATATATATGTATATACACATATGTATATATATATATATATATATATATATATATATATATATATATAGATATATATATATATAGATATATATATATATATATAT
Organism: Taxus wallichiana var. yunnanensis; assembly: GCA_018340775.1. Lineage (NCBI taxonomy): Eukaryota > Viridiplantae > Streptophyta > Pinopsida > Cupressales > Taxaceae > Taxus > Taxus wallichiana. The sequence goes on from CM031239.1 coordinate 994,577,821, forward strand.
ACATATATATATATATATATATGTATATATATATATATATATATATATATATATATATATATATATATATATATATATATATATGTATATATATATATATATATATATATATATATATATATATATATATATATATATATATATATGTATATATATATATATATATATATATATATATATATATATATATTACCTATTTTTACCTTTTAATAAATTTAAATTAGTTTAAAACCTAAAAAGGAAACTAATATGAATTTGAAAAGATGAAAAAAGTAAAATAAAATGATTAAATTTTTAATCAGAAAAACCTTTTATACAAACAATAATTGATAATAAATGGTTTTAACTTAATGGGACATTTATTATCTAGATAAATAAATTAATAATAAATTCAATCTTAATTTCCATTAAATTATAGAGACATTAAAATAATAAAATACTTCGCTAACATTATTTAATGAAAACATATAAAATGGTAACTCAAACAAAAATTAAATATTCTTAAAATAATTTTTTATAGATCACTTTCCTTCATCTAGTTGCCTAAAATTGGCTCCGATTATTTTTTTCCGCTTTCGAATAGGTCTTAGAAGTTTAATAACTTATAATGTGCTTATTAGAATAAGTCAAAATTTTACGCGAGCCTTAATTTATGAAGGCATATTTGGCACGCAACTTTTGGGGCCATCCGAGTTGTGTTGTCAATACTTAATTTTTGGCATTTTAGGGTTTTTTGGCATTTTAGGGTTTTTAGAGTAGACGTGAAATAAAAGGAAGATTGTAATGATGTACATGTTTAGTCTAGATTCCAGAACGATAAGAAATATATTTTGAAACTTCTGTGTTTTATTTGCAAAGTTGTTTATTTTTGTTTTGGAGGTATTTCAAACACTTGCAACTAGATCCACATTAATTGGTATCGAGAGGATTTTGATCTTGCGTGAGTAGTTAAGGTAACATATTACATTTTTTTGTGTAATTTTTTCCTCTATTTTATATAAGGATGGCTAGACACGAGAGGGGAGGTAATGCCCAGATGAATAGGCATATGCAAGAGCTACAAAGATAAGTTGTTGAGATCACAAGAGAAGTTACTTGCCTTAGAAGGAGACATGAAAATGGGGATGCAGACCCCGATAGTGATGGTGAAGAAGTACCTCCACTAATGTATGAAGGAGGAGATGAAGAAGAAAATGAGAGAGATGAAGACACATTAAATGAGATCACACCATTTGAGGAGATATTTATTGAGGATTTAGATGGAAAGTATGATGGCATCAAGATTAATGTTCTTGATTATGGTGGAGGGTTATGATCAGATGAGTTGATTGACTGGTTGAATCACATGGAAAAAATCTTTGAGTGGAAAACCCTTTCATAGTAGAATAAGGTTAAGTTTGTATGCACTAAGTTGGTTAGACATGAATTGATCTGGTGTGATCACATGCAAAATGAAAGACAAAGGAATGGAAAGGACAAGGTCCAAAACTAGAATAAAATGATAAAGAATCTAAAAGAAAAGTTTCTTCCTGTAGATTATACTTAGACATTCTTTCGAAGGTTCCAAAACCTAAGACAAAAGGATCTTAGTATTGAGGAGTATATCAATGGATTTTACAAGTTTTCAATCATGGTGGAATAGGGATAGTTTGAAGAACAAAAGGCTAGAAGGTTTATAATTGGATTGAGTTATACCATACAAGATAAGATGAGTATGCTCTAGATCCATAGCCTAGATGATGCTTATAAACTCACATTAAAATAAGAAGAAAATAACAAGAGGAATAGATTTAGAAGCGGTGTGAAGAGAGGGAAATCATCATCTCTAATGAGAGGCAGAGGTAGATTTGAATCTATAAAAGGTGAATCCTCTAGTGCAGAAGGGCGTGAAGATTCTGGTCAAAGTCATGTTAACTACAAAAGAGATAGGGGATTTCAGAGGGAAAGATATTATAATGGAGGATGGGGATGGAATAACCCCTAAAGGAAATATATATGTTTCAGATGCGGTGAAGAGGGGCACAAAGATTTTGAGTGTCCGCACTATCCTAGACATGATAGATGTCAAGGAGAACAACCACGAGTAACTCTTGTGGAAGTTGAATAGGAAGAAGAAATGGAGGTTACTATAGACTTGGGTGAAACCCTCATGATAAGGAAAATGATGATTGACGCAAGGAAGAAAAAAGAATAGGATGTTGTTGGTGCTGATTCATGGCTGTGGAAAAATATTTTTCAAACAATATGCACCTCTGGAGGAAAGGTATTAAAAATTATTATTGATGATGGTAGTTGTGAAAATATGGTTTCAACTATGATGATTGATAAAATTAATCTGAAATGTGACAAGCACCCATATCCATATCATGTATCATGGTTCAAGAAAGGGAATGTGGTAACCATAGATAAAAGAAGCCATATAATGTTTTGGATTTTTGAATACCTACAAGGATGAGGTTTGGTGTGATGTTATCCCAATGCATGCATGCCATATATTACTAGGGAGGCCTTGGAGATACGAAAAAAAGGTCACACATGATGGGGGAAAAAATACATACACTTTCTGGAAGGATGGTGTAAAGGTGGTATTGTTACTCTTCAAGGAAGAAGAGAAGAGTGGGGGCTTATTGGCTACAAAAGAGTTATTTATAGAAATGGAAGAATTTGGATGGTGTTATGCACTAATATCATAGAAGGTGAAAATATAGGACTTTAATATATCTATTGTTGTGACAAAGGTATTAAAATAATAAAAAGATGTTATACCGATGAGTTACTAAATGGGTTACCTTCAAAACATGATAAACGGTACCATATTAATTTGATCCTAGGATCGACACTTCCAAACCAAGAAACATATCAGATATATCTAAGACAGGGTGAAGAGTTGGATAGACAAGTGAAAAATGTAATATAGAAATAGTTATTGAGAGAAAGCATCAGTCCATGTGTAACTCCAGTGTTCTTGACTCCAAAAAAGTATGGAGACTGGAGAATGTGTGTAGACATCAGGGCCATAAATAAGATCACAATTAAGTATCAGTTCTCAATTCCAAGATTGGATGATATGATGGATGTCATAGCCAGAGCCTGATATTTTAGAAAGATTGACCTCCGTAGTGGGTACTACTAGATCCGAATCCATGAAGGGGATGAATGGAAAAAAATTTCAAAACAAAATATGGATTGAAAGAGTGGATGGTGATGCCATTTTGGTTATTTAATGCACCCAAGACATTCATGAGGATGATGAAAAGAGTACCCGAGAATACACTTTGGTAAGTTTGTTGTTGTCTATTTTGATGATATTTTGATATGTGATAAGACAGTGGAAGAAAAATTCTTACATATGAAATTTGTGTTAGACTTGTTACGTAAAGAGAGCTTATATGTAAACTTAAAGAAGTGTAGATTTCTTCATAAGAGAATTTTTTTATTTTGGGATTTTCATATCGAGAGGATGGATGAGGAAAAATTAAAGGAAATTTTGGAATGAACTATTGAAAAGAATGTGACTAAGGTTCATAGTTTTCTTGAATTGACAACTTTTCATATGAATTTCATCAGGAATTTCAGTAGCATTGCTACAGCCATATAAACATAGTGTACAAAGGGGAGGGATTTTGTATAGACCAAGTCAAAAATAAATAGTTTTGAATTTTTGAAGAAGAAAGTGTCAGAAGCACTAGTTTTGGTATTACCAGATTTCAACAAGGTCTTTAAGGTTAACTGTGATGCCTCACATGTCAGGAGTAGAGTTGTAATGAGTCAAGAAGGATGACATGTGGCATTCTTTAGTGAAAATATCAATGAATTCAGGATGAAATATTCAACTTATGATGTCGAATTTTATGTTATTGTCAAGGCATTAAGGCACTTTGGAGACATTACTTGTAGCTAAGGAATTTATAATCTTCACTGACTATGAAGCCTTGAGGTAGGTAAACATATAGAAGAAACTAAATAATAGGCATGAAAAATGGGTTTCATTTTTGTAAGAATGCACTTTTTTATTAAAGCATAAGTCAAGTAAGAAGAATCAAGTTTTTTATGCCTTGAGTAGGCGTGTATCACTTTTGACAACAATGGAAAATGAAGTAGTGGGGTTTGAGACAGTTAAGGAATTGTATGAAGGTGATCCTGATTTTGGTGATGTTATGAGACAAATTAATTAGGACACTACAGTAGGTAGTGGTTCTTCTGATTATTTGATGCATGATGGTTGTTTATTCAGGGGGAAACAATTGTGCATCCCTACTGGTTCAATGAAAGAAAATATTATTAGATAATTACATAGTATGGGGTTGGCTAGACACTTTGGTATAAGTAAGAAAATTGATCTTGTTGTAGAAAAGTATTATTGGTGAAAGGTAAAGAGGTTCATAAGTAGGATTGTAACAAGATGTAGAGTGTGTCACATGGCTAAGGTCCATGCACAAAATACTGGGTTATATATGCTATTACCTATCCCTACAAGGCCATGGGTTGATTTGAGTATGGATTTTGTGTTAGGAAATCCTAAAAAACAACGAGGGAATGATTATATTTTGGTGTGGTTGATAGATTATCTAATATGACAGCTTTCGTTACTTTTAAAATAAATAATTATGCTTTCAGAGTTGCAGATTTTATTTTAGAAGTCGTTAGATTGTATGGAGTTCCAAGAATGATCACTTCCGATTGGGAAAAGAAGATTTTAAGTCACTTTTTGAAGAATCTGTGGAGGAAAGTGGGGACACAACTAAATTTTTGTAGTGCATATCACCCCCATACTGATGGGTAGACAAAAGTAGTGAAACAAATCTTGGGAAATGTCCTACGTTGCATAGTTAGAGAAAATCCAAAATAATGGGATCTATCTTTACCACAAGCTCAATTTGTGTGTAATATCTTGGTAAATAGGTCAACATGGTGATATCCTTTCCAGATCGTATATGGTAGGAATTCTAGATTTGATTGTGCTACCTAGTGAAGATAAAACTAGTGATGATGGAAGGTTGAGTACACAACACTTAAACCAATAAAAATACCTTCAAATCCAAAATAAAATCAAGGACAATCTACCAAAATTAAATACCCCTTTGGTCACATCCCAATTTACTTTGATTAAAAAATATTAATTAGCTTAAATAGAGAACATTAACTAGCAATAATAAAGTGAATCACATTACTACAAAAAAGCACATACTCAACAAATAATAAAAAAGGAAAGGGGAAAACACACATAGCCTATGGTAAAAATTTAAGATCATCCCCCATGGTAACCTCCAATAATCAAAAACACACACAACAATAAAACTTGACATAAATATTCCATGGTGACCTTCATGTGTCCATCCAATATTCCACTATTGATGGTCTCATATCCCCCTTTTGTTTGTTGTGGTGTAATCACCTAAACAAATGAACAATACCTCCTTTGGCCTCATCGCCACATCAAAGACATCAATAATAAATATGTTTACATGCATCAATAAACATCATCACATCACGAATTCATCATCCAAGATAAGCAATGCTATCATTTGTTTATCATTTCAAAAACAACTCAATTCTTCCATTTAATCAATATCACGATCACAAGATTATTTCAAACACCAAAACATAGTCAACACGACAAAAATTTAGATATATATATATATATATATATATATATATATATATATATATATATATATATATATATATATATATATATATATATATAAGATAATTAACACGGCATCATAATCAATGGAGAATGCCTATCCATGCCTCTAAGAATTCATGCAACCATAATATGAATCATAATATATAAATAGTAAGAATATTTCTACCACCTATAATCATGCTAAACCAAAATAACATAATAAAGTCCATGTCTATAGTCTATAGTAATCAAAATAAAAATATGATAAGTGTCGAAGAGAAGTGGGCACTACATCCCCTCCCCTTAAACTCAATTTCCTCCTAGAAGTCACTAAAATAGTTGTGTAAAATGGGCCGGTAACAAAGTAGCGTCCTCCCAGGAAGCTGCATTCTCATCATGCCTATCCCACTGGACTCACACTTTATCAATCTCACGGCCTCAAAAGGCTAGGGTCCCGCACTCTACAATGCGTACGGGATCCATAGTCACCTACCTCTACTCCTACACCTGTAATGTAGTTTGATCTAATAGATGAGAAGGATCTGTAATGTATCTCATAAGAACATAAACATGGAACACATCTTGCACATGAGACAAGCTAGGTAGAAGGGCTAGAAGGTAGGCTAAAGGATTGATCCACTCTAAGATCTCGAATGGACCAAAAAATCTAGGAGCTAGCTTAGAGCCTTTAGTATAATGGATAGGGATCTTATGATTTCTTACACAAAGAAACACTTTTTTTCCTACCTCATAACTACAGTCATCTCTCCTCTGATTTGCATACTTATTATGTCTATCTTGTGCCTCGTGTAATCTCTATCATATCAAACCAACCTTTTGGTCCATGTCTTGAAACATAGCTAGCCCAAGAGATACTTTTTCCTCTAGTCTGTCCTAACTCAACGATATCCTACACTCTCTACCATATACCACCTAAAAAGATCCATACCAATATAAGTTTGAAATTTGGTTTTGTATGCAAACTCAACCAAGTATAAATATTCCTCCCACCTTGATTGATGATCCATGATGTACATTTGAAGCATGTCCTCTAAAATATGGTTCACCCACTCAGTCTGACCATATGTCTCTAAGTGATAGGTGGTGCTAAATTTGATTCTAATCCTAAGGGCATACTACATGGTAGTCCAGAAGTGTGATGTATATAAGGGATCGTGGTCACAAATGATCTTCCATGGAATCTAGTGCAATATGATAATCTCATCCAAGTACACTCTAGCCAGTGCACTAGCTGTATATGTGGTCATTACAAGAGAAAAATGAGCCGCTTTTGTTAATCTATCCAGCGTGACCATAATGACATCGTGGTGGTTGATGTAGAGAGGCCTACTATAAAATCTATGGAAATGGTATCTCGTTTCCACTTTAGTATGACATGCAGATAAATAAGTCCAACTGGATGTTGATGCTTAGCCTTCACCCTCTGGAACTCCAAACAATGAGACAAATAATGAGCTACATCTCTCTAAAGTCCTCTCTAGTGGTATAACTATCTAAAAGTGGCGTGCATCTTCTTCACCCCTAGATGGGATGTATAAGGTGAATGATGATCCTATGTCAATATATCCTCTCTCAAACCTCCATCCCTAGGTACATAGATCCATCCTCTGTGTTTGAGAAGTCCATTTATCTCTAATGTAAATCCATAAAAATTTCCCTCAAGGGGTATTTGAGACTCAGTGTCCACTCTAGCTAAAAGGTAGAACTTGTCATGTGGATCCTACTGTAATATCCTACTCCGTAAATCTATGTCCACTGAAGTATCCATAACAAAATGCCTCTGACAAATCAAAGCATTTGCAACCAAATTTTCCTTCCCCTTCACATGCTTAACCTCCATGTCATACTCACAAAGAAGCACCATCCAATGATGTTGATGGGCATTGAGATTTAGATGTGTGAAGAGATGTTATAGGATCAAGTGATCAGTCCTAAAATGAATCTCCTACCTATAACGAAATGTCGCAACGCACCAAAGCGTCTACCACTACCACAAGCTCAAGGTTATGATTCGAGATAATTGAGCTCATAATCCTTGAGTTTTTAGGACTCAAATGGAACTATATGAACATCCTACATCAAAACACCTCCTAATCCTACCAAAGAAACATATGTACACATAAAGAAATCCCTATGTGGATCTAGTAATGCTAGAATAGGTGTTTTCATAAGGCATTTGTTCACGTGTCTCAAGGCCTACTCATATCTATCCAACCAAACAAAATTTTTCCCTTTCCTCGAAGGGAAGAAATGGGATGCACAATACATGATAAATCCTAGACAAATCTCCTATAATATCCTAAGAACCCCATGAAGCTACGCACCTCGGTCACACTAGTCAAGACTATCCAATCCATAATGGATCTAATCTTGGAAGGATCGATCACGATACCTTCCCCGAAATAATGTGGCAAAGATATCGAACCTCGGACTAAAGAATGCACACTTCTCTAAGTTCCCATAACATTGTTCCTCATGAAGACATTGTAGAACATGTCAAACATTCTCCTTGTGCTCCTCATGCATGCATGAGTATATACATATGTCATCATGGAATATAAGCATGAAGTGATCTAAAAATGTCTTGAATACCCAATTCATCAAACTCATGAACACTGTGGGGGCATTTGTCGAACTGAATGGCACAACTGCGAACTTATAGTGGCCATATTGAGTACGAAAGGCTTTCTTATGAATATCTACCTTTGTGATCCTTAGCAGATGGTAACCAGACTTAAGATCTATCTTATAAATGTTTTTGGCCCCCTTCATCTGATCAAAAAAATCATCAATCCATGGAAGGGGGTAATGATTATTGATCGTTACTTTGTTTATCTAGCGGTAATCAATATACAATCTCAAATATCCATCCTTCTTCACAACAATCATTCATGCCATGTAAGGAGATACACTTGGAAAAATTAGGCCTTTCTCAAGAAGGAACTGCAGCTGCAACTTGAGATCACAAAGGTCAGGGGTAGTTATCCTATATGGCATGTGTGAGATAGGCTCCGCTCTAGGAACAAAATTACTATGAAAGTATATCTCACATGAGGTAGGTAGAACTGGCAACTCCTCGGGAAAAACATCAGAAAACTCCCTCAAAATAGGGTGATCAAGTGACAGCCCACTAGACTCATCCTTTGACCTATCACTAACAATGATAACATACAACCGGCAACCTCATCATGCACATCGTTTAAGCTACATAGTGGATATGGTGCAAACGGATACATGTCTCCTAATGCCAAAAAACACTAACTCAACTCCTAGATCGTGAACACAAGATATAACCTTGCTGTAACAATCTACTCTAGCTCTATGGGAAGATAACCTATCCATGCCCAAGATAACTCCATATGAACTAAAAGGAAGGATACAAAGATATAAAGTCATGGTAAATGTTCCTAAGTCAACTACACACTCCTTGACTAATGAGTCCACTTTTATCTTAGCTCCGTAAGCCATTTCAACATCCCAACTAAGGCCCTACCTAACTCCCACTAGCATGCATTGCTCTACTAATGAAGGAGAAATAAAATAATATGAGGATCTTGAATAAAATAATATAGAGGTATAAATACCACCAATGCTACCCGAAGTCTCAATAATTGTGCCATAGTAGTCACTGTCGGTTTTTGACCACAACACAAATCTTGTTGCTCTTAGCCATACCACCTAGTGTAGGCTCTGAAATAGGTCCTTTACCCTTGTTTTTAGGGTTCTCCATAATCTCTCTCCAATGATGCCCTTGTACATTTCATCTATAACAACTACCTAGTCCCCTCCAATGAGATGTAGCTCCTGTAAGTACTCTAGTGGTATGTGTCATGGATCTCGATGATCTTTCCATGGACTATTGTGGCCACTATTGTCAAGCTCCAGTAGACTAAGCTCTTGGTGGTGCCTAAGTCCTGATGGGTGCCCTGAGAGGAGGCCCCATACTCTGTCCCCTTTGTGCATCAACTCTCTATGGACGTCTATACGGTAGATGATTTTGTTCTCGCTTCTATGGCTATTGTGGTGGTCTGAAAGAAGGATGTGTTAAACCATGTCTACCACAAGGATTATGATGCCAGCTAAAACAACCCACTTGAGACCCAAGAACAACCTATGATTAGTTAGGAAAATTATGGAATAATTTGTTTTTGATTAAAAGAGTCTACAACCAGGTTACAAGACAATAGTTGTCACAAGAAAGTTTCAAAGCCAAATACTATTAATATCTAATATTTTTATTAATATGAAAATTATAAAAGATCATAAGGTCCAAACTTAGGGTTAGATTAATCAATTAGGTTAAGAGGGTAATTTCTCACTATACCACTCTCTAACAGGCTTAAAATATTCAAATTTATTTTATCAAAATTAATGCACTCAAACATTCTCAAAATCATTCCCATTAGATAGGAAATGTCCTCACCTTTCCGGTGATATAAAGAATTCCTCCTAAATCCTCATATTTCTCAAGTTATGGGGCAGCAAACCTTTGGAGGAAAATTTTTCCAAGAGCGGTCTCATGCACCCAGGAACAAATTTTCTTGTGCACAGTGTGGGCAGTGTGGAGATTTTTAGCTCATTTTCCCTTATTGTAAAAAAAGTGTGATATGCCTCCATGTTCCCGTGAACCCGAAGAGAAAATGTGTCGGCTTTTCTAAACTCTAGCGGAAAATCAGGTCATCAGAGGATTTTAAGACAATGATCCTTTTTGGCCGAAAAGCATTATGGAATCAAAAAATTTGCACCCCCACTATTGCCCAAAGTGCCACGTGTCAAGCACTGATTGGTCGCAAAAAAAAACAAACTTGCGGGGAAAATTAGAGTTTTTAGATTTTAGGGTTAAAAGCACAAAGGATTAAAATAGCTCATGCCTCCAACTTCCCGAACGATGCCACATGTCAATCAATGATTGGTTGCGGCCCATCGGGCCGTCGAGCAATTTAGAAAAATTTGACTTTTTCGAGAAAAAGGTTTAAAGACTTAAAAAGCTCTGTGCCTCCATGGATGCATCGCGAAGACATGTGTCAACCATCCATTGGATGTAGATCTGCGGGCTGATGGGAGAAGTTATGAAATTTTTCCCAAACAATTTCCAAAGCACTAAGCTAAAAAGGGAATTCGCTCCTCTATCGACGCCTGTGATGCCACGTGGTAGCACCTGATTGGCTATGGGCCGACGGGGTGGTGGAGGAAACTTAGAAAATTTTCCCAAATTATTTTAAAGGTTAAGTTAACTGTTCGGGCCCACGTGGCTGCGAAGAACAACCAAAATGGCAAAAGCGGGCGGCGGGTCCACGGGGAATTATTTTCCAAAATTTCTATTTTTGAACTTAGGTGATTTTTGACAAAAAGAAAGGCTTGCGGGTCAGTGGAGTGGCAGGGGAATTTGCGCCTTTGGCGTTTTTGACCAAAAAGTGCTAAGGAAAAATTCGGGCCCGCGGGTCTATCAAGAAAATTTTCCTCAATTTTTTTTTTTGACAGTTGGAATTATTTTTGATGCCAAATGAAGAAAAACTTCAGAAGGCCATAAATTTTGATTGGGAGATCTTTTTTGGGAAAATAAGGAATCATTAATTTTTTTTTCATTTGATAATGTTTATGGGTCAATTTCATGAAAATGATCTATAGGCTTTTAAAAGGCAAGCTGGTAAACTTTAACTTATGAAATTTTAATCAATTGATCTTCTTCCTCTCTCAACATGTCAATTAGACATGGGGAATTGTTCTTAGATGGATTTAGGATGGATTTGGAAGGTAATTTTGTTTGATTTAGGATGGATTAGGATGGATTTTCATCCTCCAAGTATTAGAATTCATTCCAATTCTAATCTAATAAATTTATTTGAATCAAATAATACTATTCAAAACCACAATGCAATTTTGATTTCCAATTTTACACATTTCAAAAGACAGAGTTCTATATTTTCCTCACATGAATTTATTCCTTTCAAGAAGAGATTTCAAATGCATTTCAAACTCATATTTTAAATAGCAGTAGTTCCAATTGTGGAAAAGAATGCAACTTTTATTAAAAAGACAAGATTTCCTTCTTTTACAACTTCTCTTTTCTGTTGATTTTCACAATACAATATACAAAATACATCTCTTTCTTTCAAGATAGAAAATAAAGTATATCTCTCCTTTACATTTCAAAATTACAACTTTCATATTCAATACAACATATTTCAATTACAAAACATATACAAGTTCATCCACTTCAAGTGGGAAAGGTTACACTAAGATTTCATTTCAACAAGGGACTGCCAAACTATTTTTTTCTTCTTTTCTCCAGAACAAAAAAATGTAGATTTATCATTCTTCCAATTCTAATCACATCAAGAGCAGTGGAAAGGCAATGCTCTTCACACAACAAAGACAACCAATGAAAAGGAGAGGACATCCTTATTCATTGGCCCCGAGCCCCAACCATAATGCAATCAAATGGGTGATTTAACTCATGGCAACAAAGGCTTCCACAACACACAAGCAACATTTTCACATTTAAAACATAGTCCAAAAAAAACTATAGTTTGCAACCACAAATAAAAGGAAACAAATAACACTCGGACTTCCTCATGCAAGGCAAAGGAGAAAGAAACTATGGGGGATGCATCTTATGCCTCCCAAGGGGGAAATGAGTATCACCACCGAGAACAACTACTAAATATATATATATATATATATATATATATATATATATCATTTCGAATCCCTGACATGCCCTTATGCCTCCCCCAAATACCCCTTATTCCTCACATTTCCTTATGCCTCCCTAACCTCTTATGGCACCCCATAATGAGTAAAGTAATGCAAGATATTTCTTTGTAAGGTGGAACCCAAATCCCAACTCCTCCATACTTATACCTTCCCAAAACACTTATGCCTCCCACAAAAATACCCCATAGTCTTCTCCTACACTATCCCTAGGCCATCTACCCAAATTAAGCTCATATCCCAAATGACCGAAATTAATTTCAAGCAAGAAGTGCAATTAAAACATTCAGCTAGACTTACAAAAATACATAATGAAAGGTAGATTTAAACTTTCCAACCATAGGTAAGGTTGGTATGCAAATTTAAGAGGTATGGCACAAGTTTAACTTGTCACACAAGCCTCCAAAATCAGTCTCTAAGGACAATTTTGAATTCCAAAGAAAATGAAGTGTTTCATACTCCAAACTTTACTTACATATCACTTACACATCACTTACACTTTTCTCACACATATCTTACAATATTTAATACAAGATTCAACCACTCAAATAATTACTTTCTTATGACCCAATTTGATTAATTTATTTTAACAATATGATTACTCACATTATATACCACAATTTATTTTAATAAAAGGGATAAACACATCACTTAATAAACACATACAAACGTTAATAAAAAGGAGCCAAACAAATAAATACACATAACTCTTGGTCATGTTTAAAGGTGATCCCCCCCATGGGAATCCCTAACACAATCAAACACACACAAAAATACAAATTACAATGGTGACCTTGTTGAATTCATCTAGAATTCCAATGTTTTTGGTATCCAATCCCTCGATGTTTGTTGTGATATTTTAAACCTATAAAATACGAATACATCCTTTGGCCTCATGGCTATATTAGAACATCCAAATGGTTATAAATAAAATATCAAGATCATCGACATATATGTGAATCTCATCAAACATCAAGACAATCAATAGTATCATTTACAATTTCATCTACAATTATATCATCACCAATTTTAATTTAATTCTCATTTTCTAGGTCTACTCAAAATATCCAAATATCACAAGTTCGAAAAAATCTATAATGTAACCATGTCAAACAATATATCAACATTAATATCAAAAATGTCTCTAATAATCATCATGCACCAAATATGAATCAAAGTCCACAATAAACCATGATCTAACATATAACATCATGCTAAATTAAACTATAAGAATGTCCATAATATAGTTAGTAGTATTAGGATCAATATCACAAGGTATCAAAGGAAAGTGAGTAGTACAAGGATGAGGAGCTGACCCCTCAACCGAGTGTCTTGCATTTGCTGAATATGGCTCCTCACTCTATCTTTGTCCTGTTGTGTCTTCCCCCTAGTCTCGTCTATAATGTAGGAGTTCTCTACAACCTCAACTAAATTATGCAAATAATGAATGTGAATTTCCCCTTCCAATTCTAGGTAAGGCCCCGTTGAATCTACGGATCCCGACCTTCTCATCCTACATGTAGTCGATATACTTAAGAAAATAAAAAGGTTGGCTCTCATATTATGCCACTAACATGTTATCCCGTCATAGATCATGAAACTCGTCGATCCTCATCTATATAAATCATCTAGACAAGTATCAAATCCTGAAATGCTCCTCAAAGAGCTTCCATGTAACTATCCCTGAATCTACATGGAGCTTCTTCTCCTCGATCCTTAACCAAACCCTGGATCCATCTCTAAAAAGGTGGATGGAAATGCGAGCCTTCATCTTGTTGGTACCAAGACATAGCTTGAAGCATCCAATCAAGTTAACCAACCATGCCTCTACCTGAAATCCCTTAGTATCTCCAAAAAATGAGACAATCCTAGCTTTAGGATCTCTTTGATATGATCTCGCTACCATAAATTGTCTACTTCTAGATCTCTCATCACAATCATCTCTCTGTCTAGGGATCCTATATCTTTTCTATGTCATGTAGCCCTATCTCCATGTCCCCTCTAAGGTGAATGCTATCTATCCGAATCCACATGGGAGTTTTCTACTCTATGCTCATCACTTTGTGCATTGAAAGGTGTTGAGCCTCATGTGATGGATCCCTATCATGCTAGCTAAATGTCATGCCCCTACTTTGCTCTACCTCGCATAACACCATTGTCTTCTTGTAAGGTCTATAAAATATTTGGTATTATAGCGGCGAAAACCATATCTTGAGGTGGTAGATCTAACATGATGTGCAAGAACTCATCATCTAGTCCACGCATCCTGGATAGAGCAAAACAAGATTTTGTTCATCATCATCTAGGTTTTGTTTTTGTTTTCTAAGATCCTATGTTTTAAGTTGTCACAATGTCATGTGATCTAAGCATTAGAGTTGTGATAAGTTTATTTTTTATTTCAAGGTGTGCCTAGGGTCCAAGCATTAAACCCACGACTCTATTACCAAGTGTAACACCCACATTTTTGACATTATAAACAACATTAAACCTTAAATAAAAACTTAGGAAATTACACATTTTTTTAAAGGGTTGTAAGGGTGTTAAACCCTAGAGTGTATTTAATTAACTGCAACCAATAATTTTCTTCATTACATTAGGTTGATCCAACCTAGATTAAAAATTAAATATTATAAATCTATTTCTAAAGTTATTTCCGCTTATAATCTTCTAGCAATGCATCCATTAATTCCTTTATTTATTTAATTTTTAATTCCTTTAAGAAATTAATATCCATATTCAATACTTATAGATTTACGCTTTGTTAAATTAATCTCCTTAAGTTGTTAGTTTTAATGTTCATTCACAATACCATTATTTAATTACTATTGTTTCAATTCCATTTAATTATTTACTAAACCATGATAAGAGGGTTAAATTTTAACTTAAAAAACTAAGGCCCTAAGTGGCCCCATTCAAAAATTATCCATACATTTAATTAAAACATATGTTCCTATAAAATATCATTACCTTAAAGTTGTATGATTGATTCCCTACCCTTGGATCTTTTCATTTTTGGCCCTTAGCTCTTAGGTTTTAATTCTAACCCTAATCATCCTTACGGATTCCTTTTAACCTTTTTTCCCCATAGTTTCCTCAATTTTTCTCTTTTCTTTTCTTTGTTTACAGGTGGTAGGAAAGGAATCCATGAGAGTATGAGAGAATCCATGAAGAAATTTTGTCTAGGTTTTAGTAATACATTGGAAGGAAAGACCTTTCCCCACTCGGCCACTTATTTGTTTGCATAGATCTTGAAGAGTGTAGTTATTTTCATTTATTTTATTGGAAGGATTCATCCACAAATCTGGGTGAATTTATTTAATGGTTCTTATTTTCTTGAGTTACATTTGGGGAAAACCCATTTCAAGGATCTAACACTACAACAAACAAGCTCTTTTAACCACAATTATTCTACAAATTTTCAACAATTTGAGATAATTGTAGAATATATGGGGCACCCGTATGATAATTCAATTTTTCCATTTTTAAATATCGTGGATGTTCCACATTTTTATATAAGTGTTTGTAATTTGCACCTTATTCAAATGTACAACACTTTCTCGTTGAAAATCCACAATCTTATTCAATTTTTCCATTTTTAAATATTGTGGATGTTCCACATTTTTATATAAGTGTTTGTAATTTGCACCTTATTCAAATGTACAACACTTTCTCGTTGAAAATCCACTATCTTATTCAATTTTTCCATTTTTAAATATTGTGGATGTTCCACATTTTTATATAAGTGTTTGTAACTTGCACCTTATTTAAATGTACAACACTTTCTCGCTGAGAATCCACAATCTTATTCAATTTTTCCATTTCTAAATATTGTGGATGTTCCACACTTTTATATAAGTGTTTGTAATTTGCACCTTATTTAAATGTACAACACTTTCTCACTGAAAATCCACAATCTTATTCAATTTTTCCATTTTTAAATATTGTGGATATTCAACAATTTTATGTAATCATTAATAATTTGTACCTAATTCACATCTACAACACTTTTTCATTGAAAATCCCCATCTTATTCAATTTTTCCATTCTAGATTTTGTAGATATTCCACAATTTTATATAAGTTTTAATAATTTATAGTTAATTCATATCTACAACAAAAATATTTTTGTACCACAAATTAAATGAATTGTAGAAAAATCATGGCATCTCTATGAAATTTTTATTCATTCATTTTAGGCATTGTGGATATTTCACAATATACATGTACACTAATAATAATGCATAGAGAACTCACACATTTAACCATTTATCATAGAAAATCCATAATTTTTCGAAAATAAAGCTAAATTTCTCTTAAAATTTAATTACCAAATTATAATGAATATAAATTTAAAAATTAATATTCAAATTCAACATTCAATAATTTGAAAATCTTATTTTATATAAATTTAATATTTTTTACATGTTTTAAGAAAAATTGTAACAAAACCAATTTAAACATTCTAAAAATTTAATTTTATAAAAATATATCATTATTATAATATATTTTAAAATTAGTTAAAGAAATCATTAATATATGATAAAATAATATTACATTAGTTCGAAAATTTATGTTAGCTTAAATATAATTAAATATTATATTTCAAAACTAATTTGAAATTTACTCAAATTATCACGAAAATATTATATTTCCATTAAAATTTTAAAAATACATACAATTTAATATAGGTAATTTATTAGAAATTTCAAATAAACTAAGTTAAATTATTTTACTAACATATTAATAGTTGTTTAGAAAATATTCCGGATTCCTAACAATACTATCATAAGGAGGAACTTTTAATAAGAATAAAAAAATCAGAAAATGGTAAAACTACCATATTAAATATGTGCCATTAAATTTTTAGAAAATCTATGAGGTCGTTGAATTTTTACTCTCATTAAAAAATGCCAAGAATTAAAAAACATCCTACTCCACGTGGTTGTAGTTTTGCACCATGCATGCGGGTTAGTTAATATATACAATTTTCTAACCAGATGAATACCATGCAATGTGTATGTAATGCCCCATTGGGCATCAACTTCCATTTCTGCCACCTTGCCCCCTTTGCTTTTCGTTGAACGTTTATTTGAGCTCCCTTTTTATCGTCAGGTGATTTTGACCTTATCGCGGAGTTATCTTGGTATAGTTTCTTCCCTTCTTTCGCTTTGTCTCGCCATCTCGTTCTGTCGTAAGTGCGCTTTTGTTTCCGGGGGTCATTTCTAACTTTCGTCTAGTGAGCTTATCATGCTTTTGATCGGTGTAATGCGTAATGACTTTTGTTGTTAAAAGTTCTAATATATATTAAAACTTTTTCAAGGCATTCGGGCACGTTTGTTGTCTTTTCCAGCCTTGGTTCGTGGAAGGGGAGAGAGGTTGGGTGGTGGCGCCTTTGAAGGTGAGGACTGCGCAGTTTTATATCTTTTATTTGCTTGCACCTACCCTCCACTGCCACCTTGGCCGACCAGGTCCATTCGCAGGCCTTGTTTGCACGTGGATGACTTTATTCTTCCCCCCAACCATCCAACCTGTAGAATGTAATGACTGTCACATTTTTCTACCTTGCGTGAGAGAGATGGAGTTGTTGGAGGCCTATTTTTCTTCACCTGGATCTCTTTACCTGGATCTCTTTTTGATCCTTTCATTCAATGCGTATGGGCGCAGTCTGGTTTGACGTGATGGCTAGTGAAGTAGGCATGTGAGAGGAATTTCTTCCTGGTCGCATGGGCAGAGAGGCCAGCAAAAATCTTCTGTCATGGCGTTTTCTTCCTGGTTCCCCCCTGAGCGCGTGGTTTTTGATGGAGCTTCAAGCTAGTGAAGCAGGTGTGTTACCTCCTCTTTCTTTGAGTGCTGCGAAGTGTGTTCTTGTCAGGGATCCGCAGCAGCAACCCGTAATAGCATTTAGCCAGGCAGCAGGAAAGACAACAGTCGGTTCTGTTCAGCTTACAGTCAGCTTGTGAGGGTATTCCGTTCAAAGGACTAAATCCCTGGAGAGTCTCAAGTTTTCTGCGAGGGTCAGGTCGTGTAGGGAAGAAATGCGGTAGCAGGCATGGTGCAGAATAGTAGAGGCCTTTTTGAGCGCTTCCAACAAGCACGTTGTCCAACTATGTTGTTATCTGTGCAGTATCAATGCATCCTCAGATTCGGGTCTCTCCTTCAAAATATTTTTATCAAAATCGACTATGTGACAGTAAGAGTGTTACCAGGAGACCTGATGAAATTTATTGCAAAGATTCTCTATTGAGACCTTACTTGTTTTACGATGTAACTCATGGAAGAGAATCTCATAGGCGTGGATCTGTTTCATATCAGAATATTCATGAAGCACAATTTGCTTTGCAATTATATGAGCTTCTTCAACGAGTCACTAAGTTGGCAGGCATAAAGGTTTCTGTTGGAATTATCACACCTTACAAGCTACAACTGAAATGTTTGCACCGAGAGTTTGATGTTGTCCTCAAATCTGATGAAGGAAAAGGTTTATATATCATTACGGTAGATGCCTTTCAGAGCTAGGAGTGTGATGTAATCATTATGTCTTGTGTCCGAGCTTCAAATCATGGGGTTGGCTTTGTAGCTGATATTCACCGCATGAATGTGGCACTAGCACTCGCAGAGCACTTTGGGTTAAGGGCAAAGCAACTACATTGAAGCAATCTAGTGACGAGTCAGCCTTAATTGAGGATGCTAAGTCTAGGGACTGTTTTATGGATATGGAGTCTCATGCCAAGAGATTTTTTTGGTTAATAAAGCCATCTTCTTTTGCTTCATCTCGGACTAGGGCTGCTCCTAATATGAGGGTACCAAGGTTAAGAGGTCCAAATCGAAACAATCGATCATGCATATGGAGATGGTGGAGGTGTTTGGATGAATGACAAAGGATCAAGTTCAATTGCCAAAAATGGGGCCTACAGAAGTTCTAGGGCTAATTTGGAGCGGTGTTCGGAGGATTTTGGATCTACTTCTGAGAAACCCAGGGATGCATGGCAACAATCTTTGGGAAGAGGAGATAGGGTGTCACCAGAAGATCAGCGAGGGAATGATAATCGGGTGTCAATGCGACCCGACCGAACTATGGGCAGAGATGCACATTTCAGACTATACAATTGATTTTATGAAGTCAAGAGCATGGCCGTTAACAGAGTTTGGACCTTCAGCAGGATGAGGAAGAGAAGTTGCGCAGGTTGTGTTGCTGTTGCCCGAGCCTTGGTCGACGTGCTTGTTGGATTGGATGAATTCTAATCAGGCATGTTAAATCTACTCCTTGTAATAGTTTTCTACCTTCTTTCAGTATCTTGAAATGAATATTCTTTCCTCTTGAATGGCGCCTAGACAAAATGTTTTCGTGGTTGTTTATATCACTGCCTGATCGTGTTGCTTGTTCCTTTAAATCTCGTTCCAATTTTGCTGGTTTTGCTTGGAATGTTCTTTTCCTCTCTTATAGCTTACTCTATTTCATATTTGTCTAAATGGGCTACTACAATATTGAGTGATGCAGTCTAGTTCGTAGGGAAGGAAACATTATAGAGTTTCATTTGCTTATATGACTCTCTTTTAAAAGAATTCTGTGATGGTATTTATAATTGAAGGCTTACTATATGGAAGGTTAAGCCTTCATATCTCTATTTGGGTTGAATAAATATGTATTTCTTGTTTAGGGCTCTCCTGTTTTGCTAAAAGGTACATTAATAGTGACATTGTGTTCTAAAACTTGTTTAAGCCTGTGGGCATTCCTTACTTTTTGTTTAATTAGAAAATGGCATTAGGGTTTTGCTTTAGAACTGTACATGGTTGACTTTTGTACCCAGTTCTAGAGGATGAATAACCTGACATCTATTTTGGCCTCTACATGTTGAGAGAATTACTATACCTACTTCCTGGTTCAAACTCTTGTTTGATTAAAGTAAGGGGGAAACATTGTAAGTTTAATTGAATGAAATCTCTACAATTTTTATTAAGGGTCGCGAGCAAGCTATTAATAGCTGGACTGAAACAAAAGTTATAGGTGAATCCATGGTATTGGACTCGTGAACTTGTTTCCTATTAGATGACAAATAGATTACAAAGATAATATAATAGGTGGCTATTATATTTATCTGTTTGATTATTTGCTAGACATTTCCTTGATAAGCCCACATGGATCAGGTAAAATTTCCATCTTCTATACCATTGGCAAGGAGCTCATTGAACTTCTAGGCCTGACTACACTGCGTAACCTTCCTGATGGATATGTGTGTTGGTTCTTATTTTTGTACTTGCACTCGTGGTAAGGTCTTTTGAGTCTGGGGCATCGTTGGTGTATTACCCACCGTGTATCGAATCCCTTTGTTTTCGAACTCGAATATCTTATTCTTCGAACTTGGTTACTAAAAGTCCCATTTTGTGGCTTTGTTAAGGAAATCAATTTTTATTTTTATTTTAAAATACTTATTGACATTGTTGGAAATATATAAAAATTATTAACGACTTTTGGGTTTAGCCTTCCCTTATATTATGTAGTGAAGTTGACGATTAGGATAAGGTTTGTTAGTAGAATAATGGCCCTTTTTGTGTCTCATTTGTACGCTTTTGGAAGAGTGGATTTGTTTTGTTAACTAGTCCTACGTTTAAGAAATCCTATAAGAAGGTAGTGGTAAAACTTCTTGGTTAAAACTGAAACTATAGTTGTTTTTCTTTTAAGGGCGTCGAACCCTTATTACTATGAAGCCTCCCCCGGGAGATTTGGATAACATCGTTTTGGTTCACGCCTATGATCATAATTAGTATGTTTTGTCTTCTCTTGGACCTCTTTAGATGGATGGATTGAGTATTGGATTCCAATCACGTAATCCATAGGATTACATGAAGGACATATCAACACTCTTGACTTTCTTGTTCCTAACCCATAAGGTCTTGCCTTGATTTATGTGATTTTGTTCTTACTGGCATTTTGACTTTCTCCTTGTTGAATGATTTAGATTTCTTTCTCATGCGAATAATTTTGGAGTTGTGGGTTGTGTTTTAATCCATTTTTGAATTAGAACATTCCTTTGTTGATATTGTTAAATGTTAGCTTACTGTTGCAATGTGTAGCCTTAACATGCTCAGTTCTCGCGAACTGATTCTAGCTAGTATTTGTGCAGATGGATTATGCGAGTAGATTAAAGGAAAGAGTTGTAAAGGTTTCATAAGTGCAATTTATGAAGTTCCTTGTAAAAATGTCCAATGTGAGGTAAATTTTGTAATAGTGCTTGCAAAGGAGTTTAGAAGACCTCTTGCCTTAGGTTGTTCTGAAATTTCGTGATGATGTTGTCTTGTCCTTCTGTAGGTAAACTGGTAACTTACCTTTGTGAGAAATGGTATTCAATCTTTACATTGATATGAGTATTGTAAAACTTTGATCTTGAGAATAAATTGTCAAGTTAAATCTTTCTAAGACTGAGTGACAATATATTATAAGTAAAGTAAAATGGGTCGGTTAACCCTTAAAAAAAAGCTAAACAAAAATAATAATTTTATATTCAACAAATGAATGTAGAGATGATCTATTTGAAATCAAATAATTCCATGAGTGATCAAAATGAAACCATCCTTTGTGAAGTAAAAATTTTATAACTTGATATTGTATCAACCCAAAAAATTCAACACACGAACAACACAGTAAAAGACAGATTTTTTTTTGACTTGCTTCGACACAAAACACGACACAACATGTCGTCACAAAGTTACAACCAACTCTGGGAACCACTTGTTACGGGGATGACCACAAGGTCAGCACGGAAACGTTCACACCCAAAAGGATAATATACTTTTTCTTTTTCTTTTATTTTTGACAGAATAACATAGAAGCCCAACCACAAGACACTCTCACAGCTAGGGCAAGCCACAGTAAGAAATGATTGGAGGTTATTTATTTTGATAAGACACCCTTTAACTCATGACTTAAGTTTTCAGAAGGATTCAATATATGATTCACACAAATCATCTTACCAACTGAGTTATGTTCTTATACACTGTAGAGTAGTTCACTTAAAGTCTTCTTCTTTATAACAATTATTTGATTTATATATTTATTTGATAAAGATGGTAATTTAATTCCACAGGGCCATCTATTCACACTTACGTTACTAGAACTCGTTCATGCCCTTACGACAACATCGGTTCACGTTCAACAAACTTAAGAGAAAATTACAAGGTACCCTGGATAAAGTTAAAGGAAGATGGTCAATTGAGTTCACCCTTAAGATGTCATTAGTTCTTACTGAGGTTTAATTGAAGCTTGAGGTTTTATACGTAGTTATTAGCGCTCTTACTTAGACTTCACCGAAAGAGCTTATCAAGAGGAAGCTACTTACTTTTAAATAGGTTAAGAGATAAATTGAGTGGTTTCTAAATTATCTTCTCTTACTTGTTAAATCTTATTAGGAACTAACCATTGTTTTCCTTTAAGCTTGTTTTTAGCGTTCACCAAAAAGAGTAGTGGTTACTAGTTCAGTTAGGGATAACACGTTATAAAAAAATCACATTGCAAGGATAGCCTCGCCCTTGATCACTTAGGGAATTGTTTGTTCTTGAGTGGATCTCCTCTACAACAGATTTATTTGAATAAAAATTTTAGGTAACTTCTGTAAGGAAAAGCCACCCCATTAAAACTTACATATAACCCATCAATACAAAGTCTTAGAAAGATTTAAATTAACACTTAATTCTCAAGATCAAAGTTTTACAATGATTATGCCAGTGAAGAGATTGAATATTATTTCTCACTAAGAAGAGTTACCAGCCAAATTACAAAAAAGGACAAAACTACTTCTTCACGTAATTCTCTGAACAATTACAGTAAGCGGTCATATAAACTCTCTTTGCAAGAAATGTTACACAATTTACAACACATTGGACATTTTTACAAGGAACTTCATAAATTGTACAGATGAACCTTTAACACTCTTTTCCTCTAGTCTACTCGCATAATCCATCTGCACAAATATTAACTAGAGTCAGTTCGCTAGAACTGAGCATGTTAAGACTACCCATTGCAACAGTAAGCTAACATTTTATAATATCATGAAAGTAAAATTCTAAACTCAAGAATGGATCAAATCACAAACCACTAATCAATATGTTTCACAAGATGAAGAGATTTATACCAGCCAACAAGGAGGAATCCCAATATTCAAGTGAGAGAGATATTCCAAAGACAATCAAGGTGAGACCTTATTGGTGAAGACAACAAGGCTGAGAGTATTGAGATTTCAGTCATGTAATCCTATGGATTACGTGATTGAAATCTAACACCCAAACATCATTCTATTATTATTAACCAAAAAAAGATAAAGATCAGACAAATGACTTAACATATTCAAAATTGCTTGGTAACAAGACTGCATTAACACACATCCTTGTTTTAGGAAGAATATAGGCCCCAACCATATATGAACACAAATCAGCAAAGATTAAAGTTAACTTCACTCATCGAATAAAACAACATACATATAATACTCACAACACAAAGACTGAATCTGAAGATTCAAAATACCGAGTAATTCTCACCGAACCTAATTATTTTTCTTCAAGAAGTTAAATAAATTAGATTCTATCCAACTAAATTACATTCAACAACTATAGTTGGATTACACAAGCAAGGATCAAGAAGAAGTCTTTTCACCAAAGGTTGTTATTATCTTACATCACATAAACAATAATAAACCCGTAATCCACCACTTGTATGATCATTGTAAGAGTTAAGGACTTAGCTCACTAAAATATGTAACTGAGTCGATTCCTACCTTTTCCATTTTCATACAAGTCTAACCCAATTCGAAGAAAGGTAACCATTCTATTTTCATACATGCCTCAGTCAACACTTACTCAGAAAGTCCCTACCTGAATTATTGAAGGTTTGCTAAGCTACATAATGGATTTAATAGAAACCCATTTCATTCGATACTTGAATTTAAACAAGCAAGGGATAGTCTGTTGAAAATATAAGTGAATCGACACAAGATCCTCTACCGTGACCCAACTCGAGTCACCAATCACAAGGTTTACAGTCAGCGAAGGAGGAATACAAAGCAAAATACTCTTCCTACAAACTAATCCTTCTCTTCCATCTCTAAAACAACATATGAATAGCTTGGGCATACCCATCTATTTCACGACTGTCTACTCGACCTATCCTCATAGTTGCTCCAAAGAAAACATCTACTACTACAGAGTTCGATTGAACTCTTTTATCTTATGATACAGTGACTCACGTCACAAAATCTGTATTGAGCAGTCAATATTCCACTCACGTACGCCTCTAAGAAAACATCATGCTCACTATGCGAGGTCTACACACAGATTCAGCCCAAGAAAAGCTTTTACCAAGACAAAAACAAACATTTAGCCTAAAACTAGCCATGAGTCGAAAAATCTACAAATATCCACTAATGTTATTCACGGCTCAAGTTTATATCTCACTACTTGCTGGTTTAGAAATCGAACTCAACGGCCATTGTTCACTATTGTCTCTAAACGTCACCCGAATTGAAGAATTAAGCAGGAAACACCTAGGTTAAAGATCTAACACCCACAGTATAAAACTTCAACCATTATTTTGCTATCACATAGCAGTTACTCTTTTATTTCGAAAAGAAAAACGAGGCAGAAAGGAATGTATACATGCTATCACAGTTGCTATCAGGGTATGAAAAACAAACAACTCCCAACAGTCCTTCCTTTCCTTCAATCTGGGTCGATTCACAAGGAAAAAGCAGAAGCCCATTCTAAATGCCATAACAGATAAAAAAAATAGAAGGACATTCAATTCATGACATAATAAAAGGGTAGCAGAAGATTGCAAGGGGCAGGTTTAACATGCCTGGTTTAAAACGCCATCTCAATATGCATCTGATTGTTTCAATGCAGCTGCTTGCCCTTAACCCAAAGTGCTCTGCGAGCTCGTGCTAGCGCCACATTCACGTGGTGAAAAACAGCTACAAAGCCAACCCCATGATTTGAAGCTCGGACACAAGACATAATGATTACATCATGCTCCTGGCTCTGAAAGGCATCTACCGTAATGATAAATAAACCTTTTCCTTCATCAGATTTGAGGACAACATCAAACTCTCGGTGCAAACATTTCAGCTGTAGCTTGTAAGGTGATAATTCCAACAGAAACCTTTATGCCTGCCAACTCAGTGACTCGTTGAAGAAGCTCATATAATTGCAAAGCAAATCGTGCTTCATGAATATTCTGATATGAAACAGATCCGCCTCCATGAGATCCTCTTCCATGAGTTACATCGTAAGACAAGTAAGAAATCAATAGAGAATCTTAGAAATAAATTTCATCAGGTCTTCTGGTAATACTCTCACTGTCACATAGTCGATTTTGATAAAAATACCTTGAAGGAGAATCCTGAATTGAGGATGCAGTCGATACTGAACAGATAACATCATAGTTGGACAATCTGCTTGTTCGAGGCGCTCAAAAAGGCTTCTTCCTTACTGTAACGTGCCTGCAGCCTGGTTGAAAATTGTGGCAGGTCTCTGCTGTGGATCCCCGACAAGAACACACCTCATAGCGCCCCAGGAAGTGGAGGTAATACGTCTACTTCACTAGCATGCGGCTTCAACTCCAACCACCATACACTTGCAGCGCCACGCATCGTGAAAGTTCCCTTCGTTTCAGTTGTTGAAGGCTCAGACTCCATTCTATACACGACCCGTCAGCTGGAAAATCGTTGCTAAAAAATGTACCTATGCGCAGCCATGGCAAGGAGAGGAACAATAGATGAAGAGCTTTCAAAAACCTGCGACTCCATTAGATTGGGGTTTTCATGTCATTCATCTCAAATCCCAACAACAACACTCCTCCCTGCTCACGCAGCCAGAACAGGTCAAAGAGAGTAGGTAGCAAAAGACGCGTTAGATTTGCAAATCACAGGAATTAATGAAGGTGGGGCGGCTAGCAGAGGTAAGGCTAGTGGGAGATGGCCACACACCTGGTCTAGATGGCAGGAAGGGGGTGAGGGACGGTAACGCCTTAGGCATAAGCAGATGGAATTTTGATTTTAAAACACTGTCCCCTCCAACCTGCGCCACACACCTACCCCCCCATCTTTCCATGCAACCCTTCCATTCCCTTAGTTGTTTATTTTTACTTGTATTTTATTTTATTTCATCTTATTTTATAGCTATACATGTATATATAAATATATATATATATTGATTTAAAGAAATACTAAACCAATTAGTTTGGTTTTAAAAAAACAAACCGAAAGGAATACCAGCAACCTAGGAAAACTATAAAAATATTAATAATGTCGACAGTCTAGATCGACACTAATAATAGACAACAATGATCGACTATTCATTACAATCCCCCTCTTTTGCAAAAACAAATATGAGGATCTCTTTTTAAAAGGAACATACCCTAAAATACTAACCTGCCATACAAGCCATCTACCAGGCTTCGAACACGCAAATTCCATTAAATAAGGAAAAAGTAATGGCCGCGGAGGCCAGCACAGGAAGCGTCAACAATGACATGAAGGGGGGAGAGAACAATTTTGAGGTTACACTCAAGATGAACACGGAGAAAAGACTACCATGGCGCCAAGACAGGCAACGCCTTCTTCAGCGCGGGGCGGGGTTCGTCCTACAACACGATTAGATGAAACAACTAGAAGAAATGCTATAGAGATACTTAATATAAAATATCGATGATGATCGAAATTAAGGTAAAATAATAATACTTATAAAATAAGGGCCGATCGATCATTAAATTAAAATAACATCATTACCATTACCTATTATGATTATATATATAATTTCTACCCACATTAACCTAGACCAACGATTGAGCTTAATAATGCGACAACAAGATCCCTTGTAAAATGGATAACGCACAGGACATTACACAGTCCACAAAAGGGAGGTGTCGATAATGACTCGAGGATGCCAGAAGGAGAGGGAAGGTGCTAAAACATCGCTGAGATAGGGTCTAAGACAACAGAATTATGCACAGTTGTTCGACGCCCAACAAGGGAAAGGTCACTACGCCAAGAAACTGGGTAACCGCCAAACGGGGCATTACATTCTCCTCCCCTTAAGAAAGCATCATCCTCGATGCGACATAACACAGAGGAAAAGAAATGGCACGTAACCAACAACATGTAAAGGAGAAAGTACACTTTATGGTTTAAAATTTTAGTTAATTAAAGCAGGGTCACAAGGTAGCCTTAGGATCATTTGGTAGAAATTTTAACTTTCAAGGTTCTGTGAAGATTGGCAGTTCCCTCTTGTTTATTATTTCATTAGTTCCTTTCCATTAGCATTATTCCTAGTTTAATTTCTTTTAAAATTTCATCATTGAAGAGTTTTGGTTTATTCCTTATTGTGGGTGCCCAACATGAACTGCTAATACAACACCCTATCAGGTTCAAAAGACACTACAGATTCACAAGCACACAAGTATATTCTTCATGTCTGTATTACACCACAAAAAGGGTTACTCAAATACGGAATGGAATAGGCACAGTCCACATAACATAGTACACGTCACACATTTATGACCGACGTACAAAATACTCGAACAAAAGAGTACTACGACAACCAGACATTCCCTCAAATCCACAGATGAAAATTTCACATACTCCAAACAAAAGCTACAGGTACATAGTGTCCACAAGGGCATCAATGCCATATCCACAACATCACAACACATATCCATCTGACACGAGTAACACATACATCAAAAGACCACTACCAAAACATCACAATAACTCAACATATATCCCAAACATCAACCCTACACACAAATATCATATGCCTCCCTCAAGTCTCTTATGCCTCCCTCAAACTCTTATGCCTCCCTCAAGTCTCTTATGCCTCCCTCAAACTCTTATGCCTCCCTCAAACTCTTATGCCTCCCTCAAGGAGGCCGGTTGACCCTATGGTCCAAGACACATAGAGTTCGAACACTCCTAACCCAAGTGACATAATAACGCGTGGTTCAACAACCCGCTAGTTATCTGTAACTCCTTAGGGTGTACCCCCATACAATGAAGCGGGTCCATAGGTCCAACCATTCCATGGTGCATCCCATGACCCTATTCCACACATCACGACAATAGAACCAACACAACAATCCAATCTAAGTGCCAAGTGGCAAAGTACAAGCCTTGGGCAAGGCGGTAAAAATTCCAAATTTAAAAGAAGACCCAAAATCAAGCAAAATAAATGGCCAAATAGCCATAGTTAGTATCAAAATCCACATGTTAGTGCCACAAACCAAGGAAATGCCCAAAATTGTAACGCATTGCAATCAAGAAAAGTTGTTGGTCCTTACAAAATAAGGTAAAAGCTCAATTTACGAATAAAATCAACTTATAATAATGTCACATTATGATAACTGTGTGGCCTTACCTGGCCACCAAGGGGTACTCAACGAGTTACTAGCACTCGGAACATCGAGCCTCAGCTTGTGAAATACATATCAATAGTACAACTGTCATCATCTCAATCAGAATCATCTCACCACAACTTCAACAAGGCCCAACATAGTCAAAGTCACATAGGTTAAATCCATACGACAACCATATCGGGAGAGAGAAAAGAGTACAAGTCACCATCTACTGAGCCTGAGGTGTCCGCGAAACACAATATGCATGACACCCATTGAACAAGTGTCACACATACCAAACAAACGAAAGTGGGTTTTCAGCCTATGTAAGGCTCCACTTCCTATCTCGTACTCAGCTCGAGTGACTGGTCAATGGTACACATTTTCTCACTCCATACATACACAGTCTACCGATTTCCCTCAGGTTCGGTTAGTGTAAGGCTCACAACATAACATATAACTACATCACTAACACCATGGTGGTACACACATAGCTACCATAACGTCTCACGTATGGTATGTATACGGGGTAGATCACAATCATACATTCACAGGGTGCAATACATCACTTTACCACATTCTGCACCCAAAGTGCAATCACAATACGATAGGGTTCGTACACTCACCGTATGACCCTAAATCACGACATGAATCATTACATATCACACAACTCATATATATGATGGACATAGTACATCACAACATAACATCCATTGCTACATAACAAGGTGGTACACACATTTCTTCAAAACATGGTAAAAACATCATGATACAACTCATTCTTTTAACATCAATCTAGTCATACAACACATTGATACACCTACCTATCACAATATGCCACAATGCTCCAACACTATGTCATCCACATTATAATTCTTTTCACACATCACAAGCAGTAATTCACACGTGAACTCTTCATAGAATCCACAAGAAGGAGAGAGAATACTCCCATCCCCAACACATCAATATGATAACAAAATACGCATTGAGTGACATACACATCACGTGCGTTCACAATATCACAATTACGACAATAATCACATCACGCTTATACCACATTACTCTTCCAATATAAATCATCATCATGCAATACCATCATCTCCATGAAACAATATCATGTAACACCATCACCATCATGTAACATCACCATACAACACCAATCCGGCCCATAGGTTCGAGAGCATGAACCTACGCTCTGATACCAAGTGTAACAACCCAAAAAAATTCAACACACGAACAACACAGTAAAAGACAGGATATTTTTTTTTGACTTGCTTCAACACAAAACACGACACAACATGTCGTCACAAAGTTACAACCAACTCTAGGAACCACTTGTTACGGGGATGACCACAAGGTCAGCACGGAAACATTCACACCCAAAAGGATAATATACTTTTTTTTTTTTTTTTTTTTTTTTGACAGAATAACATAGAAGCCCAACCACAAGACACTCTCACAGCTAGGGCAAGCCATAGTAAGAAATGATTGGAGGTTATTTATTTTGATAAGACACCCTTTAACTCATGACTTAAGTTTTCAGAAGGATTCAATATATGATTCGCACAAATCATCTTACCAACTGAGTTATGTTCTTATACACTGTAGAGTAGTTCACTTAAAGTCTTCTCCTTTATAACAATTATTTGATTTATATATTTATTTGATAAAGATGGTAATTTAATTCCACAGGGCCATCTATTCACACTTACGTTACTAGAACTCATTCATGCCCTTACGACAACATCGGTTCACATTCAACAAACTTAAGAGAAAATTACAAGGTACCCTGGATAAAGTTAAAGGAAGATGGTCAATTGAGTTCACCCTTAAGACGTCATTAGTTCTTACTGAGGTTTAATTGAAGCTTGAGGTTTTATACGTAGTTATTAGCGCTCTTACTTAGGCTTCACCGAAAGAGCTTATCAAGAGGAAGCTACTTACTTTTAAATAGGCTGAGAGATAAATTGAGTGGTTTCTAAATTATCTTCTCTTACTTGTTAAATCTTATTAGGAACTAACCATTGTTTTCCTTTAAGCTTCTTTTTAGTGTTCACCAAAAAGAGTAGTGGTTACTAGTTCAGTTAGGGATAACATGTTATAAAAAATCACATTGCAAGGATAGCCTCGCCCTTGATCACTTAGGGAATTGTTTGTTCTCAAGTGGATCTCCTCTACAACAGATTTATTTGAATAAAACTTTTAGGTAACTTCTGTAAGGAAAAGCCACCCCATTAAAACTTACATATAACCCATCAATACAAAGTCTTAGAAAGATTTAAATTAACACTTAATTCTCAAGATCAAAGTTTTACAATGCTTATGCCAGTGAAGAGATTGAATATTATTTCTCACTAAGAAGAGTTACTAGCCAAATTACAAAAAGGACAAAACTACTTCTTCACGTAATTCTCCGAACAATTCCAGGCAAGAGGTCATATAAACTCTCTTTGCAAGCAATGTTACACAATTTACAACACATTGGACATTTTTACAAGGAACTTCATAAATTGTACAGATGAACCTTTAACACTCTTTTCCTCTAGTCTACTCGCATAATCCATCTGCACAAATATTAACTAGAGTCAGTTCGCTAGAACTAAGCATGTTAAGACTACCCATTGCAACAGTAAGCTAAAATTTTATAATATCATGAAAGTAAAATTCTAAACTCAAGAATGGATCAAATCACAAACCACTAATCAATATGTTTCACAAGATGAAGAGATTTATACCAGCCAACAAGGAGGAATCCCAATATTCAAGTGAGAGAGATATTCCAAAGACAATCAAGGTGAGACCTTATTGGTGAAGACAACCAGGCTGAGAGTATTGAGATTTCAGTCATGTAATCCTATGGATTACGTGATTGAAATCTAACACCCAAACATCATTCTATTATTATTAACCAAAAAGATAAAGATCACCAAATGACTTAACATATTCAAAATTGCTTGGTAACAAGACCGCATTAACACACATCCTTGTTTTAGGAAGAATATAGGCCCCAACCATATATGAACACAAATCACCAAAGATTAAAGTTAACTTCACTGATTGAATAAACCAACATACATATAATACTCACAACACAAATCTTGAATCAAGATTCAAAATACCGAGTAATTCTCACCGAACCTAATTATTTTTCTTTAAGAAGTTAAATAAATTAGATTCTATCCAACTAAATTACATTCAACAACTATAGTTGGATTACACAAGCAAGGATCAAGAAGAAGTCTTTTCACCAAAGGTTGTTATTATCTTACATCACATAAATAGTAATAAACCCGTAATCCACCACTCGTATGATCATTGTAAGAGTTAAGGACTTAGCTCACTAAAATATGTAACTGAGTCGATTCCTACCTTTTCCATTTTCATACAAGTCTAACCCAATTCGAAGAAAGGTAACCATTCTATTTTCATACATGCCTCAGTCAACACTTACTCAGAAAGTCCCTACCTGAATTATTGAAGGTTTGCTAAGCTACATAAATGGATTTAATAGAAACCCATTTCATTCGATACTTGAATTTAAACAAGCAAGGGATAGTCTGTTGAAAATATAAGTGAATCGACACAAGATCCTCTACCGTGACCCAACTCGAGTCACCAATCACAAGGTTTACAGTCAGCGAAGGAGGAATACAAAGCAAAATACTCTTCCTACGAACTAAGCCTTCTCTTCCATCTCTAAAACAACATATGAATAGCTTGGGCATACCCATCTATTTCACGACTGTCTACTCGACCTATCCTCATAGTCGCTCCAAAGAAAACATCTGCTACTACAGAGTTCGATTGAACTCTTTTATCTTATGATACAGTGACTCACATCACAGGATCTGTATTGAGCAGTCAATATTCCACTCACGTAGGCCTCTAAGAAAACATCATGCTCACTATGCGAGGTCTACACACAGATTCAGCCCAAGAAAAGCTTTTACCAAGACAAAAACAAACATTTAGCCTAAAACTGGCCATGAGTCGACAAATCTACAAATATCCACTAATGTTATTCATGGCTCAAGTTTATATCTGCTACTGCTGGTTTAGAAATCGAACTCAACGGCCATTGTTCACTATTGTCTCTAAACGTCACCCGAATTGAAGAATTAAGCAGGAAACACCTAGGTTAAAGATCTAACACCCACAGTATAAAACTTCAACCATTATTTTGCTATCACATAGCAGTTACTCTTTTATTTCGAAAAGAAAAACGAGGCAGAAAGGAATGTATACATGCTATCACAGTTGCTATCAGGGTATGAAAAACAAACAACTCCCAACAGTCCTTCCTTTCCTTCAATCTGGGTCGATTCACAAGGAAAAAGCAGAAGCCCATTCTAAATGCCATAAAGAAATAAAAAAATAGAAGGACATTCAATTCATGACATAATAAAATGCTAGCATAAGATTGCAAGGGGAAGGTTTAACATGCCTGGTTTAAAACACCATCTCAATATGCATCTGATTGTTTCAATGCAGCTGCTTGCCTTTAACCCAAACTGCTCTGCGAGCTCGTGCTAGCACCACATTCACGTTGTGAAAAACAGCTACAAAGCTAACCCCATGATTTGAAGCTCGGACACAAGACATAATGATTACATCACGCTCCTGGCTCTGAAAGGCATCTACCATAATGATAAATAAACCTTTTCCTTCATCAGATTTGAGGACAGCATCAAACTCTTGGTGCAAACATTTCAGCTGTAGCTTGTAAGGTGATAATTCCAACAGAAACCTTTATGCCTGCCAACTCAGTGACTCATTGAAGAAGCTCATATAATTGCAAAGCAAATCGTGCTTCATGAATATTCTGATATGAAACAGATCCGCCTCCATGAGATCCTCTTCCATGAGTTACATCGTAAGACAAGTAAGAAATCAATAGAGAATCTTAGAAATAAATTTCATCAGGTCTTCTGGTAATACTCTCACTATCACATAGATGATTTTGATAAAAAATACCTTGAAGGAGAATCCCGAATTGAGGATGCAGTCGATACTGAATAGATAACATCATAGTTGGACAACCTGCTTGTTGGAGGTGCTCAAAAAGGCTTCTTCCTTACTGTAACGTGCCTGCAGCCTGGCTGAAAACTGTGGCAGGTCTCTGCTGTGGATCCCCGACAAGAACACACCTCACAGTGCCCCAGGAAGTGGAGGTAATACGTCTACTTCACTAGCATGCGGCTTCAACTCCAACCACCATACACTTGCAGCGGCCACGCATGGCGAAAGTTCCCTTCGTTTCAGTTGTTGAAGGCTCAGACTCCATTCTATACATGACCCGTCAGCTGGAAAATCGTTGCTAAAATAGCCTATGCGGCCATGGCAAGGAGAGGAACAACAGATGAAGAGCTCCCAAAAACCTGCGACTCCATTGGATTGGGGTTTTCACGCCATTCATCTCAAATCCCAACAACAACACTCCTCCCTGCTCACGCAGGCTAGAACAGGTCAAAGAGAGTAGGTAGCAAAAGACGCGTTAGATTTGCAAATCACAGGAATTAATGAAGGTGGGGCAGCTGGCAGAGGTAATGCCAGTGGGAGATGGCCACGCACCTGGTCTAGATGGTAGGAAGGGGGTGAGGGACGGTAGGGCCTTAGGCACAAGCAGATAGAATTTTGATTTTAAAACATTGTCCCCTCCAACCTGCGCCACACACCTACCCCCCATCTTTCCACGCAACCCCTCCATTCCCTTAGTTGTTTATTTTTACTTGTATTTTATTTTATTTCATCTTATTTTATAGCTATACATGTATATATATAAATATATATATATATATATATATATATATTTAAAGAAATACTAAACCAATTAGTTTGGTTTAAAAAAAAAAAAAAACCAAAAGGAATACCAAAGAACCTAGGAAAACTATAAAAATATTAATAATGTCGATAAATCCAGATCGACACTAATATTACACTACAATGATCGACTATTCATTACAATCCCCTCTTTTGCGAAAACAAATATAAGGATCTCTTTTTAAAAGGAACATACCCTAAAATACTAACCTGCCATACAAGCCGTCTACCAGGCTTCGAACACGCAAATTCCATTAAATAAGGAAAAAGTAACGGTCACCGCGGAGGCCAGCACAGAAAGCGTCAACAACGACATGAAAGGGGGAGAGAACAATTTTGAGGTTACACTCAAGATGAACACGGAGCAAAGACTACCATGGCGCCAAGACAGGCAACGCCTTCTTTAGCGCGGGGGGGTTCATCCTACAACACGATTAGACGAAACAACTAGAAGAAATGCTATAGAGATACTTAATATAAAATATCGATGATGATCGAAATTATGGTAAAATAATAATACTTATAAAATAAGGGCCGATCGATCATTAAATTAAAATAACATCATTACCATTACCTATTATGATTATATATATAATTTCTACCCACATTAACCTAGACCAACGATTGAGCTTAATAATGCGACAACAAGATCCCTTGTAAAATGGATAACGCACAGGACATTACACGCCCACAAAAGGGAGGTGTCAATGATGACTCGAGGACCCCGTAAGGAGAGGGAAGGTGCTAAAACATCACCGAGACAGGTCTAAGACAACAGAATTACACACAATTGTTCGACGCCCAACAAGGGAAAGGTCACTACGCCAATTAATCGGGTAACCGCCAAACGGGCATTACAGATATCCCTAGCTACATTAGCGAACATTATCCTTTTTATGGTGAATTCTTAGAATGATCCTAAGGTGAAACAAATTATTAGTTGATATAAGATAATAAGATTTAATAAGTAGGAGGAATCGGTTTCGAAACCACACAATCTGTCTCTCAACCATTTGAAAGGTAAATTGTTTTCTTTTATAAAAATCATCCAGTGAAGCCTAAGTAAAATATTTAATAATTTTTGATAAATCCTCAAGCTTCAATAAAAACCGGGTTAATAACTAATGAGGTCATAAAGATGAATTCAACTCGACCTTCTTCCTCGAACCGCTTTTTTTTTTAGGTGCTTGTAATCTTTCTCTTGAGTATGTTGAAAGCGAATCCATATTGTAATAAGGTTATGAGTGAGTTTTAGTAGCATAAGTGAGGATAGATGGCCTTGTAGAATTAAATTACCTCCTTTATTAAATAATTGAATTAAACAAATAAATGTCATAATAGAGAAGATTTAAAGTTAATTACTCAAAAAAAAGGAATAAACTTAGCTTGGTAAGATGAATTGTATGAATCATATCTTGAGTCTCCTTGAAAACGTAAGCTAATAATTGCAAGATGTCTTTTTAAGATAAATAACCCTCAAGAATATCTTATTGTGGTTGGCCCTAACTGTAAGTGTGTTTTGTGGTTGGACTTCTATGTTGTCATGTCTAAAAGAAAAGTAAATTGTCCTTGAAAGGTGTGAACGTTTCCGTGCTGCCTTTATGGCCATCCTTGTATCAAGTTGTTCACAGTGTTAGTTGTATCCTTGGTGATGACATGTTGCGTCTTGTTATGTGTCAAGCAAGTCAAAAAAAAAAATTATCCTGTGTTGTTTGTGTGTGAATTAATCGGTCGTTACACTTGGTATCAGAGCATAGGTTCATGCTCTCGAACCTATGGGCTGGATTGTTGTTGTATGGTGATGTTACATGATGGTGATGGTGTTACATGATATTGTTTCATGGAGATGATGGTATTGCATGATGATGATTTATATTGTTAGAGTAATGTGCTTTAAACGTGATGTGATCTGTGTCGTAATTGCGATATTGTGAACGCACTTGATGTGTATGTCACTTTGTGCGTGTTTGTGATCATGTTGATATGTTGGGGATGGGAGTATTCTCTCTCCTTCTTGTGGATTCTATGAAGAGTTCACGTGTGAATTATTTTTTATGATGTGTGAAAAGAATTCTAATGTGGATGACGAAGTGTTGGCACATTGTGGCATATTGTGATATGTGGGTGTATCAATGTGTTGTATGACTAGATTGATGTTAAAAGAAATGAGTTGTATCATGATGTTTTTACCATGTTTTGAAGAAATGTGTGTACCACCTGGTTATGTAGCAAAAGATGTTATGTTGAGATGTACTATGTTCATCGTATGTATGATTTGTGCAAATATGTAATGCTTCATGTTGTGATTTGGGGTCATACGGTGAGTGTATGAACCCTATCGTATGATGATTGCACTTTGGGTGCAGAATGTGGTAAAGTGATGTGTTACACCCGGTGAATGTATGATTGTGATCTACCTTGTATATGTACCACCATTGTGTTAGTGATGTAGTTACATGTTATGTTGTGAACCTTACACTAACCGACCCTGAGGGTAATCGGTAGAAGTGTATGTTGAGAGTGAGGAATGGTGTACCATGGGTCAATAACTCGAGCCGAAATTTGGTTTAGTAGATAACAACCTATGATTCTTTCCTCTCTCCCTATGAGGTTGTATGTATGCAACCTAAGTGCAACTATGACTATGTTTAGCCTTGTCAAAGTGGTGGCGGGATGATTCAGATAGAGGTGATGACAGTTGTATTATTGATATGTATTTTATGAGCTGAGGCTCGATGTTCTCGAGTGCTAGCAACTCGTTGAGTACCCCTTGGTGGCCAGATAAGGCCACACAGTTATCGTAATGTGACATTATTATGAGTTGATTTTATTCGTAAATTGAGCTTTTTACTTTATTTTGTAAGGACCAACAGCTTTTCTTGATTGCAATGCTTTACAATTTTGGGCATTTCCTTGGTTTGTGGCACTAACATGTGGATTTTGACACTAACTATGGCTATTTGGCCATTTATTTTGCTTGGTTTTGGATCTTCTTTTAAAATTTGGAATTTTGACCGCCTTGCCCAAGGCTTGCACTTTGCCACTTGGCGCTTAGATTGGATTGTTGTGCTGGTTCTATTGTCGTGATGTGTGGAATAGGGTCATGGGATGCACCATGGATTGGTTGGACCTATGGACCCGCTTCGTTGTATGGGGGTACGCCCCAAGGAGTTACATATAACTAGTGGGTTGTTGAACCACGCGTTATTATGTCACTTGGGTTAGGAGTGTTCGAACTCTACGTGTCTTGGGCCATAGGGTCAACCGGCCTCCTTGAGGGAGGCATAAGAGTTTGAGGGAGGCATAAGAGACTTGAGGGAGGCATAAGAGTTTGAGGGAGGAATAAGAGACTTGAGGGAGGCATAAGAGTTTGAGGGAGGCATAAGAGACTTGAGGGACGCATAAGAGTTTGAGGGAGGCATAAGAGACTTGAGGGAGGCATAAGAGACTTTAGGGAGGCATAAGAGTTTGAGGGAGGCATAAGAGACTTGAGGGAGGCATAAGAGACTTGAGGGAGGCATAAGAGTTTAAGGGAGGCATAAGAGACTTGAGGGAGGCATAAGAGTTGGAGGGAGGCATATGATATTTGTGTGTATGGTTGATGTTTCGGGATATATGTTGAGTTATTGTGATGTTTTGGTAGTGGTCTTTTGATGTATGTGTTACTTATGTCAGATGGATATGTGTTGTGATGTTGTGGATGTGGCATTGATTCCCTTGTGGAAACTATGTACCCGTAGCATTTGTTTGGTTTATGTGAATTTCTTTCATCGATGCAAATTGAGGAAATGTCCGTGGATTGTAGTACTCTTTGTTTGAGTATTTGGTATGTCACTATTGATGTGTGTCGAGTACTATATTATGTGGACTGTGCCTATTCCATTCCGTATTTGAGTAACCTTTTTGTGGTGTAATAAAATCATGAAGTATATACTTGTGTGCTTGTGAATCTGTAGTGTCTTTTTGAACCTGATAGGGTGTTGTGTTAGCAGTTCATGTTGGGCACCCACAATAAGGAATAAACCAAAACTCTTCAATGATGAAATTTTTAAAAGAAATTAAACTAAGAATAATGTTAATGGAAAGGAACTAATGAAATAATAAATAAGAGGGAACTGCCAATCTTCACAGAACCTTGAAAGTTAAAATTTCTACCAAATGTTCCTAAGGCTACCTTGTGGTCGTGCTTTAATCAACTAAAATTTTAAACCATAGGGTGTGTTTTCTTCTTTATCTATTCCTGGTTGTGTACCATTTCCTCTCCTCTATGTAATGTCGCATCGAGGACGATTCTTTTTAAGGGGAGGAGAATGTAATGCCCCATTGGGCATCAACTTCCGTTTCTGCCACCTTGCCCCCTTTGTTTTTCGTTGAACGTTTATTTGAGCTCCCTTTTTATCGTCAGGCGATTTTGACCTTATCGTGGAGTTATCTTGGTATAGTTTCTTCCCTTCTTTCACTTTCTCTCACCATCTTGTTCTCGCCGTAAGTGTGCTTTTGTTTCCAGGGGTCATTTCTAACTTTCGTCTAGTGAGCTTATCATGCTTTTGATCGATGTAATGCGTAATGAATTTTTTTGTTAAAAGTTCTAATATATTTTAAAACCTTTTCAAGGCATTCGGGCACGTTTGTTGTCTTTTCCAGCCTTGGTTCGTGGAAGGGGAGAGAGGTTGGGTGGTGGCGCCTTTGAGGGTGAGGACTGTGCAGTTTTATATCTTTTATTTGCTTGCACCTACCCTCCACTGCCACCTTGGCCGACCAGGTCCATTCGCAGGCCTTGTTTTCACGTGGATGACTTTAGTCTTCCCCTAACCACCCAACCTGTAGACTGTAATGACCGTCATGTTTTTCTACCTTGCGTGAGAGAGATGGAGTCGGTGGAGGCCTGTTTTTCTTCACCTGGATCTCTTTTTGATCCTTTCATTCAATGCGTATGGGCGCAGTCTGGTTTGACGTGATGGCTAGTGAAGTAGGCGTGTGAGAGGCATTTCTTCCTGGTCGCGTGGGCAGAGAGGCCAGCAAAAATCTTCTGTCATGGCGTTTTCTTCCTGGTTCCCCCCTGAGCGCGTGGTTTTTGATGGAGCTTCAAGCTAGTGAAGCAGGCGTGTTACCTCCTCTTTCTTTGAGTCTTTGTGAAGTGTGTTCTTGTCGTGATCTGTAATAATGACCCGTAACAACATTTATCTAGGCAGCAAGAAAGACAACAGTCGGTTCTGTTCAGCTTACAGTCAGCTTCTGAGGGTATTCCGTTCAAAGGACTAAATCCCTGGAGAGCCTCAAGTTTTCTGCGAGGGTCAGGTCGTGTAGGGAAGAAATGCAGCGGTAGGCAGGGTGCAGATTAATAGAGGCCTTTTTGAGCACTTCCAACAAGCAAGTTGTCCAACTATGTTGTTATCTGTGCAGTATCAATGCATCCTTAGATTCAGGTCTCTCCTTCAAAATATTTTTATCAAAATCGACTATGTGATAGTGAGAATGTTACTAGGAGACCTGATGAAATTTATTGCAAAGATTCTCTATTGAGACCTTACTTGTTTTACGATGTAACTCATGGAAGAGAATCTCATAGGCGTGGATCTGTTTCATATCAGAATATTCATGAAGCACAATTTGCTTTGCAATTATATGAGCTTCTTCAACGAGTCACTAAGTTGGCAGGCATAAAGGTTTCTGTTGGAATTATCACACCTTACAAGCTACAGTTGAAATGTTTGCACCGAGAGTTTGATGTTGTCCTCAAATTTGATGAAGGAAAAGGTTTATATATCATTATGGTCAATGTCTTTCAGAGCCAGGAGCGTGATGTAATCATTATGTCTTGTGTCCGAGCTTCAAATCATGGGGTTGGCTTTGTAGCTGATATTCGCTGCATGAATGTGGCACTAGCACGAGCTCACAGAGCACTTTGGGTTAAGGGCAAAGCAGCTGCATTGAAGCAATCTAGTGACGGGTCAGCCTTAATTAAGGATGCTAAGTCTAGGGACTGTTTTATGGATATGGAGTCTGTACCAAGAGATTTTTTTGGTTAATAAAGCCATCTTCTTTTGCTTCATCTTAGACTAGGGCTGCTCCTAATATGAGGGCACCAAGGTTAGGAGGTCCAAATCAGAAACAATCAGATGCATATGGAGATGGTGGAGGTGTTTGGATGAATGACGAAGGATAAAGTTCAATTGCCAAAAATGGGGCCTACAGAAGTTCTAGGGATAATTTGGAGTGGTGTTCGAGAGGATTTTGGATCTACTTCGAGAAACCCAGGGATGCATGGCAACAATCTTTGGGAAGAGGAGATAGGGTGTCGCCAGAAGATCGGTGAGGGAATGATAATCAGGTGTCAATGCGACCCGACCGAACTATGGGCAGAGATGCACATTTCAGACTATACAATTGATTTTATGAAGTCAAGAGCATGGCGCTTAACGAGTTTGGACCTTCAAAGAGGTTGAGGAAGAGAAGTTGCGCGCAGGTCGTGTTGCTATTGCCCAAGCCCTGGTCGACGTGCTTGTTGGATTGGAAGAATTCTAATCAGGCATGTTAAATCTACTCCTTGTAATAGTTTTCTACCTTCTTTCAGTATCTTGAAATGAATATTCTTTCCTCTTGAATGGCACCTAGAGAAAATGTTTTCATAGTTGTTTATATCGCTTCCTGATTGTGTTGGTTG
This sequence comes from Taxus wallichiana var. yunnanensis, assembly GCA_018340775.1. Lineage (NCBI taxonomy): Eukaryota > Viridiplantae > Streptophyta > Pinopsida > Cupressales > Taxaceae > Taxus > Taxus wallichiana. The sequence continues at coordinate 994,619,040 of CM031239.1, forward strand.
TTCCTTTAAATCTCATTCCAATTTCGTTGGTTTTGCTTGGAATGTTCTTTTCCTCTCTTATATAGCTTACTCTATTTCATATTTGTCTAAATGGGCTACTGCAATATTGAGTGATGCACTCTAGTTCGTAGGGAAGGAAACATTATAGAGTTTCGTTTGCTTATATGACTCTCTTTTAAAAGAATTCTGTGATGGTATTTATAATTGAAGGCTTACTATATGTAAGGTTAAGCCTTCATATCTCTATTTGGGTTGAATAAATACGTATTTCCTATTTAGGATTCTCCTGTTTTGCTAAAAGTTACATTAATAGTGACATTGTGTTCTAAAACTTGTTTAAGCCTGTGGGCATTCCTTACTTTTGTTTAATTAGAAAATGGCATTAGGGTTTTGCTTTAGAACTGTACATGGTTGACTTTTGTACCCAGTTCTAGAGGATGAATAACCTGACATCTATTTTGGCCTCTACATGTTGAGAGAATTACTATACCTACTTCCTGGTTCAAACTCTTGTTTGATTAAAGTAAGGGGGAAACATTGTAAGTTTAATTGAATGAAATCTCTACAATTTTTATTAAGGGTCGCGAGCAAGCTATTAATAGCTAGACTGAAACAAAATTTGTAGGTGAATCCATGGTATTGGACTCGTGAACTCGTTTCCTGTTAGATGACAGCTGATTACAGTGATAATATAATAGGTGGCTATTATATTTATCTGTTTGATTATTTGCTAGACATCTTGGATTGAGTAAAATTTCCATCTTCTATACCATTGGCAAGGAGCTCATAGAACTTCTAGGCCTGACTGCACTGCGTAACCTTCCTGATGGATATGTGTGTTGGTTCTTATTTTTGTGCTTGCACTCGTGGTAAGGTCTTTTGAGTCTAGGGCATCATTGGTGTATTACCCACCGTGTATCGAATCCCTTTGTTTTCGAACTCGAATATCTTATTCTTCGAACTTGGTTACTAAAAGTCCCATTTTGTGGCTTTGTTAAGGAAATCAATTTTATTTTTATTTTAAAATACTTATTGACATTGTCGGAAATATATAAAAATTATTAACGACTTTTGGGTTTAGCCTTCCTTATATTATGTAGAAGTTGTTGACGATTAGGATAAGGTTTGTTGGTAGAATAATGGCCCTTTTTGTGTCTCATTTGTACACTTTTGGAAGAGTGGATTTGTTTTGTTAACTAGTCCTACGTTTAAGAAATCCTATAAGAAGGTAGTGGTAAAACTTCTTGGTTAAAACTGAAACTATAGTTGTTTCTCTTTTAAGGGCATCGAACCCTTATTACTATGAAGCCTCCCCCTGGGAGATTTGGATAACATCATTTTGTTTCACACCTACGATCATAATTAGTATGTTTTGTCTTCTCTTAGACCTATGTAGATGGATGGATTGAGTATTGGATTCCAATCACGTAATCCATAGGATTGCAAGAAGGAAATATCAACACTCTTCACTTTCTTGTTCCTAACCCATAAGGTCTTGCCTTGATTTATGTGATTTTGTTCTTACTGGTATTTTGACTTTCTCCTTGTTAGATGGTTTAGATTTCTTTCTCATGCAAATAATTTTGGAGTTGTGGGTTGTGTTTTAATCCATTTTTGAATTAGAACATTCCTTTCTTGATATTGTTAAATGTTAGCTTCTTTGTCGTGCAATGTGTAGCCTTAACATGCTCTGGCTCGCGAACCGAATCTAGCTAGTATTTGTGCGAGATGGATTATGTGAGTAGATTAAAGGAAAGAGTTGTAAAGGTTTCATCAGTGCAATTTATGAAGTTCCTTGTAAAAATGTCCAATGTGAGGTAAATTTTGTAATAGTGCTTGCAAAGGAGTTTAGAAGACCTCTTGCCTTGGGTTGTTCTGAAATTTCGTGATGATGTTGTCTTGTCCTTCAGAGGTAAACCGGTAACATACCTTTTGAGAAATGGTATTCAATCTTTACATTGATATGAGTATTGTAAAACTTTGATCTTGAGAATAAATTGTCAAGTTAAATCTTTCTAAGACTGAGTGACAATATATTATAAGTAAAGTAAAATGGGTCGATTAACCCTTAAAAAAAAGCTAAACAAAAATAATAATTTTATATTCAACAAATAAATGTAGAGGTGATCTATTTGAAATCAAATAATTCCATGAGTGATCAAAATGAAACCATCCTTTGGGAAGTAAAAATTTTATAACTTGATATCCCTAGCTACACTAGCGGACATTATCCTTTTTATCGTGAATTCTTAGAATGATCCTAAGGTGAAACAAATTGTTAGTTGATATAAGATAATAAGATTTAATAAGTAGGAGGAATCGGTTTTGAAACCACGCAATCTGTCTCTCAACCATTTGAAAGGTAAATTGTTTTCTTTTATAAAAATCATCCAGTGAAGCCTAAGTAAAATATTTAATAATTTTTGATAAATCCTCAAGCTTCAATAAAAACTAGGTTAATAACTAATGAGGTCATAAAGATGAATTCAACTTGACCTTCTTCCTCTAACTAGTTTTTTTTAGGTGCTTGGTAATCTTTCTCTTGAGTATGTTGAAAGTGAATCCATATTGTAATAAGGTTATGAGTGAGTTTTAGTAGCATAAGTGAGGATAGATGGCCTTGTGGAATTAAATTACCTCCTTTATTAAATAATTGAATTAAACAAATAAATGTCATAATAGAGAAGATTTAAAGTTAATTACTCAGTGAAAAAGGAATAAACTTAGCTTGGTAAGATGAATTGTATGAATCATATCTTGAGTCTCCTTGAAAACGTAAGCTAAGAATTGCAAGATGTCTTTTTAAGATAAATAACCCTCAAGAATATCTCATTGTGGTTGGCCCTAACTGTAAGTGTGTTTTGTGGTTGGACTTCTATGTTGTCATGTCTAAAGAAAAGTAAATTATCCTTGAAAGGTGTGAACGTTTCCGTGCTGCCTTTATGACCATCCTTGTATCAAGTTGTTCACAAGTGTTAGTTGTATCCTTGGTGACGACATGTTGCGTCTGTTATGTGTCAAGCAAGTCAAAAAAAAAATTATCCTATGTTGTTCATGTGTGAATTAATGTGTCATTACAAAGTACACATAGAGCTCAATAGTATAAGTTCAACTCATTCATCTCTCGAGATAGATGGTAGATAATTAATGATTAACCGTAGACAAGTTGAGTGGAGACGTTTTATCCTTAGAGAATGCCTTATTCAAGTTTCTTGAATATCTCAAGATCTCTACCGATGATATGATAGGGAACATTGATGGTAAGGAGAAGAGTTATATAGATGTGAATGATAGTTTCTTACAACTTGTTGGACGTCGACCTATCATTAAGAAATAACACAAGCTCGGAGGAGGTATAAACCGGTGTGCTTGTCATTTTCGTCTTGTTTGAACAAAGGGTAGAACTGATATAGAAATTGGCGGTGGTGTTGTAGAGATGAAAGGAAACAACTATATCACTTTGTACTGCACCCGTAAAAGGTCGGTAGATCTGGGACCACTCGTAAAGCTACGGCTAGGGTTCATTTTAAGACACCTCTATAAAATTGTAGGTGGAAAATACCTGTGAATATCCCCGGAACTAGTTTCAGCAAAAGGCGAATTTGACAGTATTCCAAAACCAAATTTTCACTTGGTTTTTCGAGCCGGAGACATAAAAGTTCCAGACATAGTTGAATCATCGACACACGACAATACGACATCAATAACCATTCTTGTCACGCGTTAAGACAACGTCAAAGGCCTCTGTTGATGCGCATCAATGGCCTCTGTTGACGTGCGTCAATGGCCTCTGTTGACATGCGTCAATGGCCTCTGTTGACGCACGTAAATGGAATCTGTTGACGCGCGTCAATGGTATCGGTTGATGCATGTCAATGGCCTCTGTTGACGTGTCATCGGTCTCTCGTTGACGCGCGTCAATGGCAGCTACCGACGTGCATCAACAGAAGTCAATGCGAAATGTTGACGTGCGTCAATGGCTTCACTTGATGCACGTCAATCCCAGCTGCTGACTCACATCAACAGAAGTCAATGCAAAATGTTGACGCGCATCAATGGCTTCAGTTAACACTGTCAATGGCTTCACTTGACACACGTCAATGGATTCAGTTGACGTGCGTCAATGGCATCTATTGACGCACGTCAATTGCTTCAATTAATGTGTGTCAATGGCATCTATTGATGCATGTCAACAGAGTCTGTTGATGTGCGTCAACAAAGTCTGATGATGTGCTTCAATAGATGCCATTGACGCACGTCAACCGAAGCCATTGACTTGCGTCAACATTTCACATTGATGCATGGTTTTACCTATAAATACCCTCCCACCGGTCATTTTCTCATTTACACTTTCCAGCTCTTGATTTTTTGCAGATGTCCCTCATTGTCAAAGATGCAAGCACAACTATAATGTCGACTTCACATGCTTCCCAACCGCAAGCTCAGGAAAAAAATCAAGAAGAGAATCCAATCCAATCCACGGCCAAGATCATCTACAGGAATCCCTTGTGCCCTCACATCCATACTATTTTAAAGATGTCTTCTGAATATAAAGATTTGATGGATGCGTGTGAGTTTATAGGGCTCGTTAATATGCCCCATTTCAAAACAGATCCAGATATTTTGAATTACCTTCTATCGTCCTACAATTCAGAGGATGGCCTTTTTTATGTGACTCTGAATGATGACCGAATGTTCCAATTCATTATCAAAGCAAATGACATCCATCGGTTTACATGTGCCTTCTCGCTCAAAAATTTACCAATTGTTACAATGAAGGCAACACTCCTGGAAGAAGAAATTTCTCGAATCAACATTCAGTTTCCATGTTGATTGTAAGTATAATTCATTTTAATTCATATTTTTTATTCTGTTTTTTATTCTGATACAATTTGGTGTTAAAAATTCCTACTTGTAATTTTCACTTTTTGGCATTTATAGCCCATGTCAATAAATCTAGGCATGGTGTGGATATGCAATCAATTTCACACCACTTTCTTACTGCAGTTATTTCATTTTTTCAATCCAGAATTGTTTTGCAGGGTCGCCAAACAGATATACCAAATTGGGCCATTGCATACATAGTTGCCACTATCTCAAAACAAAAATTTGATTGGTGCACCTATCTATAAAAAAATAAGAACTGACATAAAAATTGAAAACTTTCGAAAAAAACTCCGTCATTTATTCCACAAACTATCTCCTCGGCCTTTATTACAAGGCACTTTTAAATTTAAAAGATAAAAAAATTCCTACTTGCACTGATGAGGAGTTGATGAAGTTGTCAATTCCATTTGAAGAACAACAGGTATAAACTATTTAGTTTGTATTTCAATTTTTGACATTGCACTGCACAGTTATTAACACTTAAATTTTAATGTTTTGTAGAGAATATTTATTGAAGCCCTTCCCCAAAAAAAGGCATTATCGAGAGGAAGAGGCCAACAACACGCTGAGGCTTTGGGAGACTCCCAATCTGAAATGGAAGCTCACTCGTCTCTAAACCCTCAACAGCTTGAACTCGTTAAATGCCAAAGAAGTAATACCTTCTCATATATTATTTACAAATTCCAAATTTGTATATTTATTTTTCAATTTAAATTTTAACCAAATGAGTTGACATAACATTTAATGTTGATGACATTGTAGGGACTTTGGACCATACACGTGTTTTGGAAACTCAACCTTCTTCCCCAACTCACTCCATACAGTCACATGCATTCGTATCTTCTGAACAAACACCGAATACAACTCCTACAAGGACACCCTTACCACCGTGAAAAACTACCCCTCAACAACAAGGTACAAAATTTTTATAGTACGTTTAATTTCGTAGTTTTTACCTTTTTGAATTGTTTTCCTATTTTTCATGTTTTTTCTTGTACTTTTTAGCACATGTCAATCCTGATCAAACCGCAGCAACGATACCCACTCAACCAATAATTTTTAAAATGCCAACCAGAGGAACAGTGAAAAATAACATTGGTAAACTCATGCCACTTGCTCACACCCTAGCGGACACTAAACATTTCCTCCTCCTTTCAAATTCCAACTCTCTCACTTGGTGGCTTGCCCAAAGTGCAATGGGCATATCAGTTTTGAACAATATAAATTTAGATTAATATTATTTGGGCATTGATAATAATGACCCAACCGGTTTTTTCAATACCCGTGAGATGATTCAAGGCAAGCAGTATACATCAATTTAAATATGCTTTAAAATTTTGAATTACATTTTGATTTAAATTTATTTATCTAAATCTTGATTAATTTTATCACAAACAAGATCAGACACCCAAAGGCGTAAACAAGTAACAGCTTGATCTTGCTTTAAAGCCCCCATACTTCTCAAAGAAGGTCATCTTCATCGATTCGAGATAGTGAATAGTTGCTACCTTTTCCTTTGGAGAACTTAATTGGTTATGATTGTCAATCCCATGTCAGTGAGTTTATTCTACCTCATATCAATCAGCTTATAGAATGGGAGAGAAGGGCTAAAGTTCTTATCAATGAATTATTAGTCATTATGAAAATTATTGGCAAAGGGATAGTTTATACGCTACAGTCCCGAATCAACTTGCAAAGATGGATTCCTTACTTACCCAAGTAAGAAGTGGGACTGTCACATATAACAACAACTATAATGATGACATTTTAGATAAGTCATTAAACAAATTGGAAAATATTAGTGCCGAAGCCCAGGCATATTTTAACAAATGGTGTAAGGACAAGGATTTGGTAGTAATTGCAAATGCCGAAAGAGATAGAGCGGTTGTAAGTACTATCACTTTCAAACAATCATTCTTGTTAATTTGAAATTTTCATTTTTTAATAATATTTTGAATTGACATTACTCTTTTGTGCAAAAGAGAAATATGAAAATTTGAAGAGTCAAGCAAAGGTATTGCAAGTTCACTTGGAAATAGCGAAGAACAGTTTATCTCGCAAAGCAAAGAATTTGAAGCAAAATATTGTTTTGGTTAACAAACAAAACAATACACTAAAGCGGATAATTAAAGAGCATGGCTTTGACCCTGACATATTATTCAAAGCTAAGGTAGCAGCTGATCCAAATTTGTTGTCGCATGGAGATGCGACAAATCAAGAAGAAAGAATTTTTAAAAATCTAGACAGTGCTGCAGAAGATCTTATAAATTCTGGGGTTATTTCTGTTGTTGGGGAAAGGGGTACAGCCACAAAGTGGAAGAAGCCATTGGGGAAAGGAGCACAGGAGTAGAAATGGATAAAGAAAAAGAGGGTTGAAAACTTGAAACTTTTATTATTGTGGAAACTTTAAATATTGAGTTTGGAAATTTTTAATATTAAGTATGCACTACAACAAAAAAGCATGTTTTCCACAATTTTTCTACATTGTTATTGTGGTTATAGAAAAAATTTAAAATAAAAATGTGGCTTTAAAATTGTTGCATATCCACAATTTCATATGTTATTGTTTTTTGTCTATAATTTATTGGAGTGTTGATACTCCACAATATATTAAATTTGTAGCTAGCCTACAATCCTTTGTACTGTAGATTATCCACAATTTTTTCAATTTGTAAATTTTCCACTATTTATTTATTGTAAATATTCCACTATTTATGAAATTGTAGTATTTCCATATATTTCAATATTGTATATTTTCTACATTTTACACTTTTTTGTTTCACATCAATATAATATGTGTGGCAATATCTACAATTTTTTCTACATTAATGATTACCACATAAAACTTGTAGGTGGAAGCTACAATTTAATTGCCACAATAATAATTTGTAGAATGTCTTGAAAAATAATGTAGAAATGTTACTATTAATGTTATTTGGACAATTATATATATGGATTGTCAACATTTTTAACACACATTAAATAGTCATTATTATCTACATAAAAATAATTTAATAAAATTCAACTTTAAATTTTTAGTAAAAATGTGAATTTATTTTAAGATTTTTATTAAATTTTTATTTAAACTTAATTAGCGACATCTAAATTATATAAACATTAATTATAATAAATATTAAAACCATCTATACATAAGTTTAAAATTGTGACCTATAACACAATAATAATATAATTATTTTAAAATTGTATCTAAGCCATATAATTATGATTTTTTTGTAGAACTAAAAATTTATCAATATATTTTACAAGTTTTTTTAAAATATCAATGAGCTTTCTAAATCATTAAAATTTTAAGAATATATTTAAAATAAAAATTAAAAAGAAAATTTATTTATGATACTTATTTACATTTTCATTTTAAATATATATATATATATATAACTTTTAATCAAGAACAATAAAAATAATACATTTAAAACAATATTTTCAGTAAATAATATAATAAATACGAGTTTTTAATGAGACATTATATTTAAAAATTTCGAATCCATGTAGTATTAAAACTTATATCTCATATTAAAAACATAAGATATCTTAAAAGATGCTAAAAATTAAAATATTAAAAATTATTTTATTAAAGATATTTAGAGAGAGTATGGAAAAATTAAATCTATTATATTAAATGATTTACACTATGTTAAAATTGTGAATATTAAAATATTTATATAAATAAATAATTGAAAATATAATTTCATAAAATATGAATTATGGATATTTTTAGGGAAACAAATTTGTTAAAATTTACATGCACATGATACACTTATATTAAATTCTAATTGAACTTACAAATGTAATGCAAGTTGTAGGTTTTCTATTTGGATTATTGAACTTTGATAATTGATTGATGTCTTGAGTATGAGGGGTGATTGAAGAGTTGCATTTTATGGGATTGTTATTCTTCTACAATGTCCATTCTAGGAAATTCTAATCTTTCGCTTGTTCATAAAAAAACATAACATAAAAACTATAAATTCCTAAATAAATTTGATAAATAAATAGAACAAAATTTAATAGACACATAGATTATATTTAACAATAAAAATAAATCAAAACCATTCTCAACACAACCACCATCAATAATTTCTTCCACAAAAATTGTGTCTTATCAAATACCACACTTCTTCTACCATCGCACATCGATTCTATTTTGCAAACCTCTGAAAAGCCCTTAATCTAACATGCATGCCCTCACATGATATATCTATCATTGTAAAACAACTGCACCCAGAATTTATAAAACTTCATTAAGATTGACATCCATGTGAGATGGTGTAGAGTTTCTTAGATTATAACCCTGAACCTTGTGCTTCCCATTCTCATCTCGGTAAAAGATGCCACACTCTGAACCTCTTCCCAACTAGGAAGCCAAATATCTGAAATTCAAATATAGAAAATAAACAAAAATAATAATGAAGGTTACTGCTGTACACAGTAATCTTAAATTTCCTTTGTTGCATATCGATGGGATGGTGATTTATCGTCTCACACGGTTCTCTAAAATGGAAGCATAGATTTAATTAAGAAAAGAAGCTAGATGCATATTTGATCTAGTTCACATAAATTGGCATCTTGGATTAATATGCGTTCAAAGATCTGATGCACACGGATCGCAGATCCCATTCACACGGATCACAGATTGCGTTCACATGAATCACGGATCACGGATCTCACTGAACTACTTTATATCTATCTAAATTTAAAATTTGGTGGGGTCATACAAGTCACCATAGAATCTTTAATTACTGAGCAGCCAAAAATAAATGAGTATGTAATATGCAAAGTTTATTGTTGAGGAAGGATTAAATATGAAAATATACAATAATTAATAATTTAAAAAATTGTTATTGAGAGTATTAATTCTTATTACAATATAACACGGTTATGTAAAAGTTTTAATTTTTAAAATTAACTTTTTTATATATAATTACAAAAACGTTGTAAATTTAAACTCTTCTCTTTTTAATATTAATTTAAATTTACAAATTTACATCATTTGTAATTCATAATTTTATTAATTTATAAATTAATATTCTCTCCTTCTAAATACATTAATATTATTTGTTTGATATTAATATTTAAATATATTTTTGACATTAAAAATAATGTTAGAATCCCCTTAAATATAGTTATAAAATAGTAATATTTCAAATGGTTTTCATATCATTTTTTAACATAATGAAAATGAATTCTTCAAACTGAAAATATATGAAGTTATTTCAATTAGATTAATATAGGCGAGTAGTTATATTTTGATAGAAATATCAATTATTTGTACTCTCTTTCTTATACACGGTACCTAACTTTTGATTATTGTGATTGTTACTCATAATACAATTAATAATGTTTAATTTGGGACTCATATTCTTCTTTTATTTAATATGTAAACAATTCTTCATATGAAAAACAAAATTAAAAAAATTTAAAAAACTTATTTAATTACACAAGAGATAGAAACTATTATTTAAATGAATCAAGGACACATGATGAATATATACACATTCAAATTTAAGGTCCATCTGAAAGGACGCAAACATGATCAAGAGTCCTAATGAAAATATGTCATACAAAACTACTATAAAAGGTGGGAGGTACTTGTTATTGTCTAGGCATGTCGAGAACTTACAAAAACGTCAAAAACTTGTCTATATCTCACTATAAATATATGTTAGCACCAATGAATAAAGTTATAATTAGAATTATTAGTGATAGAATAATATGGACCAAGGCATAAAGTTATACATAGCCACATCAGCTAATACAACAAAAACACTAAAAATAATACTAAATTTTAATAAATAACACTCTTTCGAATTACATCATTAAACCAACGAAAAATATTTTATGATAATAGTCAATACATAATTTTTTGAATTAAAGATGTTACAATTAGGGATCATAGAGAAATGACACCTTAGAAAGTATATGATTAACAAAATCATGTTGTGGAATACAAAAATAACAATTTAAAATACATATAATGTCCAACAACTTTATCCAAATTGCCTTACCATATCAAAAACAATAATAATACTGACATAGACCTACAAACATATCAACACCATAGTGTTACCCTAATCGGGTCAACAACTAATATCCCCGATTAGATATATATATAAACACAAAAACATTTGCAATATTACCTTGAAATACATCCTACTTCCGTAAATGATCAAATGCATTATAAATATTGAATGGAGGTTAGCAACCTGCATACCCATATCATAGTTGAACTCAATGCAAAAAGAGTTATTATTTCTTATTTTTAGTAACCTAAAGGGATCATCGAATGCCTAGCTACTTGGATATTAAAAAGTGAGGCTCTAATATGTTTTTAGTAGGCTCTAAAGTGAGCCTACTTGGATGTTGTTTTGTATTCTTAAATGTACTAGAATTGTAAATATTGAGTGTGGCATTTCCACTATCTCGTTATACACAATTCAAGCACTATTTAATGTGGCATTTCCACATAATGTTATTCTAATTTATATTATTTTTTAAAATTTATTTGAAAAAGATTAAATGTGATAGATATTATATAAATTATATTTTGAAAAATTCAATGAAAAGTGAATTTTCCACAATAAATGTGGGGTTTCTACAAATTTTTATAAATATTAAAATTGGGGAACATCTACACAACTTAAAAATATGTTTTGAAATTATTATAGAGATGCCACAAACATTCTACAATTCTCTTAAATTGTAGAAACTTTATAGAATAATTGTGGTAAAAAAAGGTTGTTTGTTATATATTTTAATTTTTAAAAAATCAGATAAGATTGTGGATTTTTATTGAGAAAGTGTTGTAGATGTGAATTAGCTACAAATTATTAACACTTACATAAAATTGTGGAACATCCACAATATTTAAAAATGAAAATAAAATAAGATTGTGGATTTTCAATGAGAAAGTGTTGTATATGTGAATTACCTACAAATTATTAACACTTACAAAAATTGTGGAACATCCACAATATATAAAATAGAAAATTTGAATTATCATAGAGATGCCACATATATTCTACATTTATTATTTATAAATCAATTAATAATTCTCTTAAGAAAATTATTTATATTAATAAGAATAATAAAAAACAAGAATTTTAATTATACATTTATTATTTATAAAAGAATGGGTTATATTTAAAAATTATTTATAATTACAAAAATAATAAATAAATATTATAAAGATAAAAATATATTCTTCTTCTTAACATACAAAGAGAATAAACATATTTCAATGGTATATTTCCATAATATTTTAATTTTATTTCAAAATTATTTAATATTGAATTTTACTATTAATATAATTTTACGATCAATTTTAGTTTTATTTTCTAAAAAATGTGGAATTTCTATGAAGAATGGTTGGATATGTGACTTTTCTATGAATTATTATCACTATATATAAATTGTAGAATATCCACAATACTTAGAAATGACCAAATGAAATTTTCGTAGAGATCCTACAAGTATTTCACAACTCTTCTAAATTGTGGCAATATTGTGGAATAATTGTGGTAAAAAAGGCTTGTTTGTTGTAGTGATGGTATTTGAATTTAATTATATGGATTTGATAGCCTTTTAAAATTTGAAATAATATATAATCTTTAATTTTGATTGCATTAGATGGGGATTATCATGAATTATATGTATTTTTCTTGTTTAATTGGATTATCATGAATTATATGTGGACGTAGATGATGAATGATGATAATGGATAATTGTTTTACAAACATGGAATGATGATAGATGATGATGAAAGATGATGAATGACGATAATGATATGATATATATGGAAGATGATCAATTTAATGTGGACGTAGATCTATCTTCAAGCACAATATTTCTTCTTCTCTAGACATGTAAACATGTTTTAAGATAATTCTTCTCTATACTTGTAATGATATGATCATAATGTCATTAGAATGGATATAGATGAAATTAGAATGGATATACTTGTAATGATATGATTATGAATTGTTTTAAAAACATGGAATTGTTTTAATAAATTTAAATTAGATAAATAATTGTTTTAATAATAATTGTAGTGTCAGGACTCAGGATTATGATAATGATATGGTGATGATATGATATATATGGATGATGATGAATTTTATGTGGACGTATATTTAAAATTGTATAATGTATCATGCATTATGAATTGTATAGTATAGAAATATCTTCTGTAAAATTCAATTGTCATTTTATCCCACAGTTAAAAAAATATATCAAAGCATTTTGCACATATAAAAAATAAATTAAACATAATTGTAAGAAATCAAGAAAGAATCATCACTGGTAAGAAATTAAACATAATTGCAAATATGATAGGGTTTAACTTACCTCTTGTGTATTAGATTGCTGTGAAATCATCAATGGTAATGTGCTAGATCTTTGTTTTAAAAAAACTCAACACGAGAAATGGATTAGTAGATAGAGGGGTGAGTTTCCTGACATTGTCAGCCCGAGAAGTACCAGCTTCCTCGGATGGATGTCAACCCACATTTTCCAAAAAAATAAAAGATTGTATTTGAATAAATGTAAATATATAGACCTGTAACATCTTTAATGATAACAAGAGCTGAAAAAATGTAAAGTAACAAACAATAAGATTAAGTTGAAGAAGATACCTATTCAAAATTGAAATCATCACTGGTAATGTGCTAGATCTTTGTTTTAAAAAAATTCAACACAAGAAATGGATTAGTAGATAGATGGGTGAGTTGCCTGACATTGTCAGTCCCGAGAAGTAATAGCTTCCTCGATGGATGTCAACCCACGTTTTCAAAAAATAAAAAGATTGTATTTAAATAAATGTAAATATATAGACCTGTAACATCTTTAATGATAACAAGAGTTGAAAAAAATGAATAGTAACAAACAATCAGATTAAGGTGAAGAAGATACCTCTTTAAAGTTGAAATCATCACTGCCACTGGTAATGTGCTAGATCTGTGTTTTAAGAAAACCCAACACGAGAAATGGATTAGTAGATAGATGGGTGAATTCCCTGACATTTTCAGTCCCGTCAAGTACCAATAAAAATATTGTAGTTAAATAAATTTAAATATATAGACCTGTAACATCTTTAATGATAAAAAGAGCTGAAAAATTGTAAAGTGATAAACAATAAGATTAAGATAAAAGATATAGAAGATACCTATTTAAAGTTAAAACAATCCATTATCAATAGCTTCATCAAACTCAATGTTGTCTTCTGCAGAATGTGATGATGAGCCAATTACACTCTCAAGGTTGGGAATATTTGTACTTGTAGTTGTATTATTCACACCTCTTCTTTCGCAAAGGGAATTCCAATGTGTAACGACCCAAAAAAAACACACGAACAACACAAGAAAAAGACAGATATTTTTTTTTTTGACACAAACACGACACAACTTGTCATCACCAAGGTTAAAACTAACTCTGGGAACCACTTATTAAGAGGATGACCACAAGGTCAACACGGAAATGTTCACACCCAAAAGGATAATACACTTTTCTTTTTGACAAAACAACATAGAAGTCCAACCACATGACACTCTCACAACTAGGGCAAACCACAATAAGAAATGATTGAAGGTTATTTATTTTGATAAAACCCCCTTTAACTCATGACTTATGTTTTCGAAGATTCAATATATGATTTGCACAAATTCATCTTACCAACTGAGTTATTTTCTTATACACTGTAGAGTAGTTCACTTAAATTCTTCTCCTTTATGAAAATTAATTGTTTAATTCCATTATTTAATAAGGGAGATAATTTAATTCCACAAGGCCATCTATCCATACTTACGTCACTAAAATTTTCTCAAAACCTTGTTACCACATGGATTCGTGATCAACATAATTAAGAGGAAATTACAAAGTACCTTGGGCAAAAGTTAAGAGAAGGACGTCAAGTTGAATTCCTCCTTAAGACGTCATTAGATTATTACCAAGATTTTAATTGGAGCTGGAGGTTTTATCCATAATTATTAATGATTTTACTTAGGCTTCCCTGAAAGAGCTTATCAAAAGGAAACTACTTACTTTTAAATAGGCTGAGAGATAAATTGAGTGGTTTCTAAATTTTCTTCTCCTACTTGCTAAATCTTATTATCTTCCAGAAACTAACCATTGTTTTCCCTTAAGCTTGTTTAAGAGTTCACCCAAAAGGGGTAGTGTTCACTAGTTTAGCTAGGGATATCAAATTTTAAAATTTTACTTTACAAGGATAGTTTCACCTTTGATTATTTCAGGAACCTATTGTTCTCAAGTAAGTCATCTCTACATTAATTTATCTGAATATATATATATATATATATATATATATATATATATATATATAGTTAACTTCTATAAGGGTTAACCACTCCATTTAATTTTACTTATATCACATCATTACAAGGTGTCAGAGAGTTTTGACTTAACACTTTATTCTCAAAATCAAGGTTTTACAATACTTATGCCAATGTAATGATTGAATATCATTTCTCACCAAGGTAAGTTACTAGTCTAACAACAAAAGGGAAAGAACACTTCACCACGTAGTTTTTCCAAACATACCAAGACAAGAGATCTTCTAAACTCCTTGCAAGCAAAGTTACAAAATTTACAACGCATTGAACTTTCTACAAAGAACTTCATAATTTGAACTGATGAAACTTTTACACTCTTTTCCTTTAATCTACTCGCATAATCCATCTACACAAATATTTACTAGAGTCAGTTCGCTAGAACTGAGCATGATAAGATATAAACCTCACCTAATAATTTATGCCATCTAGCATTTAAATAAATGAAAGTTTGCAATACTCCTTATCAAATAAATTTCTAACATACATTTAAAACTTAACTGCACATCTCATGATAATACATTTCATACTCATTAATGTTCACTTCCTTAAGATCTGCTTACATAAGAACACAATTCCAAGTGACTAGATATACAAGCTTAACCGTGCAATCAATCATACTTAAATTACAGTAATAATAATAACGCTCACCTAATACCCTCGACCTACTTCACATATATAAGTATCCAACAATATTATCTTTCAATTAAATAAAAGCACCAACGACATTAAGTTTATATAATAAATACAAGTATTAATCTTATATTATTCATCGATATTACCCAAGTATCAAACCTTTATAGATAATCGTGATATGTAAGTATAATTTGGATATTTATCTCACAATTTTAAGAATATACTTATGTTAACAAAGATTCCACCAATCCATAAGTTCATATATTATTTAGGTATCCTTTTGGTTTCTTATTCCATGTCTTTATATGTTTCTATTAGTATAAGGGTACAACTCATTGGAATGAGTTACGATCAACAATATTGTCATATTTTGCTAATATGTCAAAGATACATTTGACTAACTAAGATAAGTAAGCGCGGTCCAAGCCACTATAAATACAAGTATCAACATTATCTCAACTCCCAATTGAGATGCAAGTATCAATTTTTAGCTAACATAATAATCATCGTAAATGCTAGAAAATAATCCACTCGTTAACCAAGTATTGAAATAACATATTTATCCTTACTGGGTACCTGATAACATAATATACCCTGTTATAGAATTCAACCTCCACTTGCATACCCCAATTTATGGGTATTAATTATTGTTCTACAAAATGAAGTTAAATAATTTCAGGTCAACTTCTATCCTTACTGTCATACATGGTATGTACAGTCCCATTATGGTAGTTGTCACCTTTACTTAAGGCTGTGCATGAATCCATTTTAGGGTAGTTCTCATAACTTCCCTATTCATCTGTTTTCCTACCAAAAAGCATTTTAACAAGCTTCTAAGTCAAAGTATAGGATAAAATTATAATTTCATATTTAAAGCATTGCCTGAATTCATATGCCTGAGGGCCATCACATGTCAGTCAACTTGAAGGGTGTACACATTCATGAGATTTCGATGTATCCAATATTACTTTAACTAATTTGAAGATCCAAGTAGTGCCTCAAACTTAAGCCATATAATTATTCACGCAAGCTAACGTCTTAAGAGCTTACCGTATTCAAAAAGGTCACAAAATAAAAACCCCATTGACACATGCTTCAGGAGCGTTCCAATCTAAAAATAAGCTCATAGTAATAATAATAACAGAGAGCCTGGTGAGGGGTTTTCAAAAATCCCCAAAGTAAACGATAATAAAAATAGTCAGATGGTATCTAGAAAGACCAAGAAAACCAACGACTCCCCCCCAAATAGAAGCCTCCAATCCTAATGAGGGGGTTTATATTATTATCAATCCACATTAAAAGACAAACACAGCCTTCCAAGAAAATTCCCATTTTCAAGCCATGTTCTACATAATAAATGCAATACAAGGAATATTCTAAATCTCGCTCACACACCCCAATATTTTCTATAGAAACCCTTGTTCACAGGAATAATCATGGCAAAAGATAACCAACTTTATAAGATCGATAAGCGAGAATAATCGGAGAGATTTCTTCTTGTCAAATATTAATTAAAATAAACCGGAAAGGGAGAGAGATCAGCTCATGCAATTATGATTAAAAGTCATTTGAAACCCATTTCTTTCTCGGGCATCTCTTTCAAGAAAGAGTCAATATATGTAAATACATGTTATATAATATCTAGAGTCCAAACGCTATTTACTTAGTAAAACAAAAACACATCAACATTCCAAAAGAAACCCACATCTACAAAGATTCAAACAAAATTGCAAAGATTGATTTACCCAAATACTAAAGGGGATAAATCATTAAGAGAGAGGGTTAGTCTTATCATGCCCGTTTAAAATGCATCCACCAAAGAACACATCCAAAGCAGGGACTACATAAGCCACACATCCCACTGATCCACTTCTTTTAGCTTTGAAAAACACCACTCTAGGCTCCCCTTAAGACAAAGACAAAACCAGGAGGAAAGCAAAGGAGAAAATGTCGCTGTCTAACCCCTGCTAACCGCACCTGTACCGAGCTCCAATGGTTTCAAAATTCCCAACAACATCCTCGTGGCCAGAGGTAAGGAAGGGACAGAGCAGGGTTAAAAAAAATGAGGATATTTACATTGCATACGGCCAACAAGAAAAAATGCTCCTCTCCCCCAAAACATATCAGAAAAAACATAAACCCATGTCCATATTTTGTGTTATCAGGCCCTCATCTACGGGGCAGAGTAGAAGCAAATGACACACGTGGGAGGAAAGATTGGATTCACGTTTGTTACAGGAAAGAGGGGGAGGGAAAAATGTAGCAAGGCAAATAGTGCTTCATGAATATTCTGATATGAAACAGATCCACCTCTATGAGATTCTCTTCCATGAGTTACATCGTAAAACAAGTAAGGTCTCAATAGAGAATCTTTGCAATAAATTTCATCAGGTCTCCTGGTAACACTCTCACTATCACATAGTCAATTTTGATAAAAATATCTTGAAGGAGAATCCCAAATTTGAGGATGCATTCGACACTGGACAGATAACAACATAGTTGGACAACCTACTTGTTGGAAGCGCTCAAAAAGGCTTCTACTAAACTGCAACATGCCTGCCGCCTGGCTAATCCCTGTTGCAGGTCGTTGCTGTGGATTCCCGACAAGAACACACCTCGCAGCACCCAATGAAAGTGGAGGTAACACGCCTGCTTCACTAGCTTGAAGCTTCATCTATAACCACCATATCAAACCCAACTGGCGAGGGCAGGATAGCAAGGAAGGGGAAACACAGCCAAGCAAAAATCCCTTCACCACAACTCATGCGGCCAGGGCAGAAGACCGCAGGTAGACCACGAATGATAGCAGAAAACCCATAAAAAAAAGATACCTCCATCTGCAATCGCACGCGGCCAGAAACAAAGCCAGAGCAGGTAAAAGACAAACACAAGGAAGATCAATAATAAAATCTGATTTTTGAAAGCTAAGCGGCCAGCAGGGAGGAAGACATACGGTGGGTGGGTAGTAAAATTAGTTTCATTAATTCTCACCAACCATATGCCAAACAAGGCACCAAAAGAAATAAAAAAGAATATGGCAGGAGGCCATACACTCTACCACGCACCCCTCTTGCCAGAAAATAAGGAAATAAAGAATCCAAGGACAACAATGTAGTCCACATCTCCTCATGTCTAGCCTGTCACATCCATAATCCAACGTGGGAGGAAAAGCAATGGACGCAACAATAAGTGCACCCCGGAATTAAGAATTGCAACGAGGCATGCGTGTGGGATCAGATGGTCAAGGTGGGAGTTGGTGGCTGGAGTTTTTCCAATAAGATAAAAAGAAACATGAACATTACTTCTTGAACAATGGAGCCACCAAGAAAACAAGCTCCTCTTTTAAGCGAATCGAGGATCGCTCTTCAGGGACGATAAAAAAAAAGATGCAATAAAAGAACATTAAGATAATTAATATTAATGACGATACATTTGACAATCAAATAATAATAATAAATCGTAGATCGAAAAATAAAATAATAATAATAATGATAATATCATTACTATTATTTTATATTATTTTTACTATTCCCAAAAATTATTATCCATGTTAATAATGATCACCTGTCAAGCTCGACTACAAAATAATAACCAAAGATCCATAATGGCACGGGGAGGAAATACAGATAAGAAGAATGTTAATCCTTCACTGTGACAAGGTCACCGAGGCAAGAACTAGGAACTGGGATAACGTAACGAGGCACTACATTCTCCTCCCCTTAACAAAGCATCGTCCTTGATGCGACATAACCCAGAGGGAAAGCAAGTTGTAAGCAAAGAGGAACATATGAGGGTGAAGGTACACTCTATGGTTTAAAATTCTAGTCGATTAAAGCACGGCCACAGGGTAGCCTTAGGAACATTTGGTAGAAATTTTAACTTTCAAGGTTCTGTGAAGATTGGCAGTTCCCTCTTATTTATTATTTCATTAGTTCCTTTCCATTAGCATTATTCTTAGTTTAATTTCTTTTAAAATTTCATCATCGAAGAGTTTTGGTTTATTCCTTATTGTGGGTGCCCAACATGAATCAAGCAACACAACACCCTATCGGTTCAAAAAGACACTACAGATTCACAAGCACACAAGTATATACTTCATGATTGTATTACACCACAAAAGGTTACTCAAATACGGAATGGAATAGGCACAGTCCACATAACATAGTACTCGTCACACATCTATGACTGACATATTAAATACTCGAACAAAAGAGTACTACAATCCACCAGACATTTCCTCAATTTGCATCGATGAAAAATTCACATAACACCAAACCATGCTACAGGTACATAGTGTCCACAAGGGAATCAATGACATATCCACAACATCACAACACATATCCATCTGACATGAGTAACACATACATCAAAAGACCACTACCAAACATCACAATAACTCAACATATATCCCAGAACATCAACCATACACACAAATATCATATGCCTCCCTCAAACTCTTATGCCTCCCTCAAGTCTCTTATGCCTCCCTCAAGTTTCTTTTGCCTCCCTCAAGGAGGCCGGTTTTCCCTATGGCCTAAGACACATAGAGTTCGAACACTCCTAACCCAAGTGACGTGATAACGTGTGGTTCAACAACCCGCTAGTTATCTGTAACTCCTTGGGGCGTACCCCCATACAACGAAGCGGGTCCATAGGTCCAACCATTCCATTGTGCATCCCATGACCCTATTCCACACATCACGACGATAGAACCAGCACAACAATCCAATCTAAGTGCCAAATGGCAAAGTACAAACCTTGGGCAAGGTGGTAAAAATTCCAAATTTAAAAGAAGACCCAAAATCAAGAAAAATAAATGGCCAAATAGCCATAGTTAGTATCAAAATCCACATGTTAGTGCCACAAACCAAGGAAATGCCCAAAATTGTAACACATGGCAATCAAGAAAAGTTGTTGGTCCTTACAAAATAAAGTAAAAAGCTCAATTTACAAATAAAATCAACTTATAATAATGTCACATTACGATAACTGTGTAGCCTTATCTGGCCACTAAAGGGGTACTCAATGAGTTGCTAGCACTTGGAACATCGAGCCTCAGCTTGTAAAATACATATCAATAATACAACTATCATCACCTCTATCTGAATCATCCTGCCACCACTTCGACAAGGCTAAACATAGTCATAGTTGCACTTAGGTTGCATACATACAACCACATAGGGAGAGAGGAAAGAAATCACAGGTTGTTAAGGCGGCGGTTACAAAACCGCCTCCCTAATCAAGGCGGCGGTTTTGCACAGAATGCAAAAGGAACCTGTTTTTGAGATTGTGTTTGTATTTTTAGCATTTCTACATGTTTTCATGATTTTCTCGGTATTGCCTGGATGCTGACTTACTTTGTTTTATGTGTTTTTGGGTGTATGCAGCCGAGAGAGGAGTACATCCGATGGAGTAGAGAGAGGGAGTGTGATTGGCTCCCAGGGGTACTAGATGCCCTCTCACAGGATGAGGAGGACACACTTCAGAGGGCTGGCATATTGCGCATATCGCGCGTGCCCCATGTTACACCATCTAGTCACATCCTTTGTGACTTGTTTTCATACTAGGATGCGAGACCGGAACACCTTCCGATTGCCAGGGGTCCGTGGCGAGTGGACCATTACATTGGAGGATGTCTACCGTATTCTGGGGGTCCCAATCATCGGGAGGTGACTCACTTTAGAGACAGCAGGCTCACGGGCACAGATTGCACAGTGGGCGACATATATGGGAGATGAATCCATCTCCACGAGGTTGAAAAAGGGGGTGAGAGTTCTATCTATTCCCTCTTTTCCTATCCCCGTATTTTGACAGGCCATCATGGGGATCCTTGCCTCGAGATTGATCGGGGATAAGGGAGGGGACACATTATTATACTGTTGGGCCCCCATTATTACACAGATAGAGGGGCACGGTCGGATATATGCTTGGGGAGCAGACATTCTTGGGACCACCTACCATGATCTATACAGGGTGGTCTGTTTACAGGGGCAGTCATTGAGCCACCCGACTCTAGTCATGAGTTGGGTTTATGAGCATTTCATCCCTTATGGCAGGGGTGTGGAGGTGGCAGATCCTGGAGCTGTTAGGGCAGCTAGATGGATAGACATGTCGGTGCTTAGAGCACCTCATCAGCCAGTTGCCTCCCTGACTACTACCGACATGGAGGTGACACCGTATCAGACTATGGCGGGCATATGGGGCGAGGAGACTCTTACCTTGATCTCCTGCTCCACCACAGGGCAGCTCATTGATAGAGTGGGACGAGTGGAGGTGCACCCCTTTGGCCGGGTTCCTCAGCAGTTTGGCCTACCATATACGGGTATGCTTCCCCCAGTGGTGCCGGTCTACAGATCAGTCCGTGAGGCCAGAGGGGGGCCTAGAGGCCGAGGTTGGACAGTGGTTACTCCTGGCATTCCCATTGCAGCCAGGAGGATAGTACGTGCTAGAGGGAGAGCCGGTGCGCCTCGGGCACCTTTGCTTCAGATTGCTGCGGGTCCTGCTCATAGCAGCGATGACCCTATTGATATTGACTCTGAGTCTGAGGAGTTCACAGAGGGAGGAACAGAGGAGGAGACCGATGACAGTGATCCTGAGTGGCATGACACTCAGGATATCATGCAGCAGAGAGGGCTGAGCAGAGCGCAGAGAGGGATACTCTAGTTTCAGAGGAGCCACTCTCCTAGGGCCATGGTGGAGAGGATGAGTCCGTTGCTGGGGTGACACGTTTCTCCTGCCACAGGAGTAGCCCCTCAGTCGGCAGCGGCATCCGTGGTAGGTGCCGGCCCCAGCGACCCATCCTAGAGGCCTGGTGATCCGAGTAAGTTACCCTTTCTCCCTTTTAATGTTTATTTGTAGGCTCTCCTTAGTTGTTATTTTGTATCTTTTAGTTTCTTGTTTAGTTTCTAATTTATTTTCTCCTTTGTTTGCAGAGACTGTTGATGAGTGGCAGGATTTGATCCGCAGGGTATGTACTAATTCCCTGATGATCCCCATGGATAGGACCCATTCAGATCTATCCGTAGACACTGGGGAGCCTTCAGCAGCCGGTAGGCATACCGATGTCTTTGCTCCAGTCTGGCATGTGGCCAGGATGGTATCGACCCTTCACACCGAGCTAGTGGGGTACAGGATGGCTGAGCATCTTATGAGGAGCCATTCTCATGGTGAGACTGTGGCTACTCCTCAAGATCCTGAGCCCTCCGTACATTCAGAGCGCTGGCATAGCCGGAGTCCTAGGCGTGGACGTGCACCTTCGGAGGGGTCGCGTAGGGATTGAGAGGCCACTTGGCTCTCGTAGATTTTGTTTTATATATTCTTTTATATATCACAGGCTCTTTGAGCGTTTTGACCATGCTTAGTGCATGATGGCATTGTATATAAACATTGACTATTTATATATATGCATTCATTCTGGATCAAAACCTTGGCACTTATGGTTTCCTTTCTATTTCCAGTTTCCCTATGTATACTACGATGTATGTTTATATGCTTTTTAGAATGTATGCAATGGAGAACAAATGATGCAAATGTTTGTTTCCTTTTGTGTTTCATGATGCCGATATATGGTGATGTAGATATAATGTGATTTTGAATCTTAGCTTCTGTAAGCAATTTTGGATACCTCATGTTTGTTTTGCAAAGTGATGAATACAAACCAGTATGATGAACAGATAAACTTGCCCCACTTCTAACTCCACGCAACTAGTAAGATGTGAGGGCTCATCACCGAGAGCTAGAAAGGGCACAAGTTGTGAGGTGTAGCTGAAATGATAGTGATGAGAGACAGACAAAGCTTTGGTGGAACCAAATTGGAAGCTACAAGCTTACTCTACCCGAGTGACTTCATAGTTTAGAATGCAACTTACTTTGCAATTTATCTAGACTTAGATCCATAGATGGCCACATAGTAGGCAAAATCTGGGTTTTTAGGATTTTAACTCTCTTGGAATTTTGAACATCTGATTCATTTATTTTTGACTCAAAGTTTCAAAGTTTGAATTGTTTGTGTATGACCATTTGCATTTATTTGTCAAGAGGACTCCCTACACTTTTCCCCATGCTACTAGTAAGAAGCGTGGGTTTAAAACCATGGGCAAAGCATAGGTGAGTAAGGGCATTTCCATCCTTTCCCAACCCTACGTCACTAGTAAGAGATGCAAGCTCATCACCAAAGGTTGGTGGGGCAAGGAAATGTGTAAAATTAAAATTTTCTGTTTGATCAACATTTGACTTGTTTGAGTAAAACGTAGTATGTGCTTATTTCCAAAGAGACATATATATGGGATAGATGTGACACCATGAAGCTTCTAGAATAGACCATAGGAAAGACACCTATCCTAAGAAGAAACTAAAAGTGAGAACAAGCCCGCAGATCTTGGTATGGTTACCGTTTAAGACTTTGTCATATCTAGCTTTATTTGATAAAATGATTCCGAGATAATTTGATGACATCATGAAAATGGAGAGGTATGATTAAAGAGTTTATGCCAACAACATCATGAGTTTGTAATGAATTTCTTTGAGAATAGATTCCTTGATCACCATTTATTTAAGAAACAAGTGGACAAAATGATCTTAATCTATATGAAGATGCAATGTAAATATATATAAGTAGTGCTAGCTACTTATGCGTAGAACCGCTTGAGGTGAAGGGAATTGACTGTTTCACCAAATTCCTCACCTTCTAGCGTACATAAGAGGTATGCACCGTTTCTGTAGTCCTTCATGACTCGGTATGGGCCCAACCATTTGGGCCGGAATTTCCTTCCTTCGCCGGTCTTCTTGTCGATCCGGCTGTCTAGCCTTAGAACTAGATCCCCTTCGTATATGTCACGTTCATAGACCTTCTTGTTGTACTGCCGGCACATCCGGTCAACATAAACTCTATGTCGCTATTCAGCATCTAACCTAGTTTCATCTAGGCTTTCTAGTTGGGAAAGACGTGCTTCTCTGTAAGCGTCTTCATCCAGAATCCCTTGTAATGAAATGCGGAGACTAGGTATTTCAACCTCGAGTGGGAGAACTACCTCTGCCCTGAACACTAGTGAGAAAGGAGTTGCTCCTGTTGGTGTTCTTATTGAGGTTCGGTGGGCCCACAAGGCCGGATATAACTTCAAATGCCAATCTCATTTGTTTTCTTTCACATTTTTAAGGAGAATGGCTTTTAGTGTCTTGTTTGTCGCTTCAGCTTGTCCGTTGGCTTGAGGGTAATATAAGGAAGCCGTATGATGGCTTATCTTAAATTTATTGCATAGCTCGCGAACCTCTTCATTTTTAAAAGAAGTTCCATTATCGGAGATAATGATTTGTGGGATACCGTATCTGCAAATGATTTGGTTCAAAATGAACTTGGCGATTACAGAACCTGGTACAGTAGTAAGAGGCATAGCCTCTACCCACTTGGTGAAATATTCAGTGGCCGTGATTATAAAATTATGGCCATCTGTAGACGAGGGAGAGAATTTCCCTATCAAATCTAGGCCCCATGTAGAAAAGGGCCATGGAGTAGCGATTGGTTGCAGAGCTTGTGCCGGCATGTGGATCTCATGGGAGAATTCTTGGCACTTATGACACCTGCGTACAAACTCTACTGCATCGTGTTCTAGAGTGGGCCAGAAATAGCCCATTCGATGTATTTTTCGAGCGGTGGCATGGCCACCGAAGTGGCCTCCACATATTCCACTGTGGGATTCATGGAGAATCTTCTTGGATTCTTCTGTGTCGACACATCTTAGGAGCATTCCATCGAACACTTTTCGATAGAGCACTTGCTCTATAATCACGTATTTAGCTACGATAATACGTAACCGAATTCTTTGTTGCGGTGTAGCTCCTTCTGGGTACGTATGGTCCATGATATAGTTAATGATATCAGTGTACCAAGGACACTCAGAGATAGAGGGTCGGGTTTTGATGTAGTATACACACTCATCTAGAAAGTCTAAATCTACTAAATCGCCTCCATCTAATGGGTTATCAGCTAACCAATCTGCGATGATTTGTCCTTTAACCGACTTCTGATTTACAAATGTTAATTCGAATTCCCCCATTAAGGTTATAAAATGCCCAGCCTTTTTAGACAAGGATCCTTGTGTGAGGAAAGTTCGTAAATGGTCCATTTTTACCATGACCCTTGTTTCTTGATTCAGCATATAGTGTCTTAAGCATTTAATAGCAAAGACTATAGCAAGGCATTCTCATTCTGCCTGTGTATAACGTGTTTCATAGTCAAGTAATGTTCGACTAATGAAATAAATCACGTGTTCCTTTTTGTCATTGTCTTCTTGGGCCAACATACAGGCCAATGAGACATCAGTAGCTCATGAATACAAAATTAACGGGCGGTCTAGCTTGGGTGGCATTAGCGTAGGTGGTGATAACAGGAAACACTTAACTGCATCAAAGGCTTCATTGCAGTCTTTGGTCCAATCAATGCTATAATCCTTCTTGAGTAAATTGTTGATTGGATGAATGGCGAAGCTTAAGTCCGGGATAAATCTCCGGATTGCACCCAATTTTTTGAGAAATGACCTGATTCCAGATTCATTCAAAGGTGGGACCATTTTGAGGACAGCCCGAATTTTGGTTGGATCAACATCTATCCCTCGTGACGATATGATGTAACCTAGGAGCTTTCCACCTGTTACACCAAAGACACATTTCTCTGGATTTAGTGTGACTCCATATTCTATTAGGCGTGAAAGAATGACGCAGAGTACTTCTGGATGGTCACAACGCTTCTTGGCCTTAACCAACAAGTCATCTATGTAGGATTCCACGATTTTATGAATTAAATCGTGGAATATATATGTCATAGCTCGCTGGTACGTAGCACCAGCGTTCTTGAGGCCAAATGGCATAACAACATAACAATAGGTTCCCCAAGGAGTTATAAATGTGGTTTTGGCTTGGTCTTGTTCAGATATTCTGATTTGATTGTATCCCGAGAATCCATCCATGAGGGACAAGAGTTCAAATCCAGCTGTTGCATCAACAATGACATCTATGGATGGTAATGGGAAGTTGTCCTTAGGACATGCTTTGTTAATGTCTCGGAAATCTATGCAGATGCGTATCTTCCCATTCTTTTTGAGAACGGGAACAATATTAGATACCCATTGAGAGTAATCGACTGGTTTGATGAACCCTACTTGTAGGAGTTTTATTATTTCATCTTTCACCATGAGAGCCACCTTGGGTTTCATGGGTCTTGATTTTTGTTTAACTGGTTTTGCATCAAGTTTAGTGACGAGGTTGTGCACTGCAATGTGTGGTGCAATGCCTGTCATTTCCTTATAATTAAATGCAAAAGCTTTCTGATGTTCCTTGAGGATCTGAGTGTGTATTTTTACTTCTTCTAGGGTTAACGAGGACCCTAATTTCAATATTTTTGGTTCATCCTCCGTTCCGATGTTAACATCAATTGTTTCTTCGATTAAAGAGGCATTACCTTCTTCAAACTCAGGTGGGGCTAGAGGTAAATCCAAATCATCCCCACTTTCTACCGTGTATACGCTAGGTTCCATTATGGGATTTCCGCAGTAAGAAGATGAATGTGGGATTAAGGACAAATCTATCGTATGATAGGAGAGATGTAGTGCCGCATAGGTGTTTAAGTAATCCAAAGTGGCCATATCACTATCAACATGGTCTAGGATAGTAGATTCATTTTTGTTTAAAAGAGAATTTGTCATTGTCTTTATCAATGGTTCATCACGAAGGGATACTATGAAACGGGTATCCTCTAACTTATTGCTTGGAGTAAAACATGATGCGGAAGTTGCTATTGAATCAGCGAGAATATTTTCTTCTCGCGGGATTGTTTCAATTGATATGAAGTCAAATTCCTTGCTTAAATCTAATACAGCTTTTTTGTAAAGCTACAAATGCTCGGCTTTGGTTTCATATATCTTAGAGACTTTTTTACTACCAATTATGAGTCTCCTAATATTCTGATGTTATCAATACCAATCCTCTTGGCTAAAATGAGGCCAAGGAGGAGGGCTTCGTATTCAGCGCCGTTGTTTGTACATTCGAAATTGAGTTTGAAGGCGAATGGTAGGACCTTTCCTTCAGGGGAAGTAAAGATTACACCAGCCCTACTCCATAACAGCATTTAGCTTCATCAAAATGGAGAGTCCAATATTTAGCTGGGAATATGGATGCTGGGATATTTGTTGTGTTTGCACATTCTACTTCCACCATACAGAGATCCTCAGCTGGAAGAGAACCAACACCTAGGGAATTTCCCATGCCCACAGAATCAAATGGTAGAAACATTGGTAGATCTTGTTCTAGTAATTCAACGATTTTTGCAGTAGTTCCTAATGATACCATTTCTACAATGTTAGCCTTGCCTTTTGAGGTTGGGATTGTCTTGACTAGATTCATAGTCTCAAGATCCGTTGTAGGTACCAACTTCTCCTCTGGTTTTGCGTCAGTGGGTTTATTAAGTTGGTTTGTTGGAAGTTAAAATTCCGAGTGCACACTTGGCCTTTTCTTTAAGTCAGCTAGGTGTATATCGAAAGGTTTTGGATCGCCTTTGGCTACAAACACCTTTCCTAGATGCAAGAATCTTACTTCTTGGAATAACGTAGAAGGGATTGCCTTCATTCGGTGTATCCATGGTCGGCCAAGGATCATATTATAATTAGTTTCCCGATCTATAATATAAAACTCAGTCAGGATTGTTTTGGGTCCTAAGGTGACTGGTAGTATTATAGTTCCAATCGAAGTGGCTTTAAGGCTATCATAGCCTCTCAATGTATTTCGAGTGGTGGAACAGTTTGTTTCCCCATATCCTAACTTTTGAAGGAAAGAGAAGGGGACTATGTTAACTACAGCCCCATCATCAACCATTGCTCGTTTTACGTAGTTATTATAAACCCATACTTGTAAGTGTAAGGCTGGATCACCTCGGCGTGCAATCTCAGCATCTGTAGGCATTTTACTTATTTCGAATATGAATTCGACATCCTTGTCCTGCTGTCCCGGAGGATGGATATCAAAATCTACATGATTTACCTGTGTTTCAGGAGGTGGAGTGATGTTAATTAAATGACCTAAACCTAATGCTTCTAAAAGAGCAGCCCTGTGAGCAGGAGAGTTTTTTAGTAAATCTAAAAATGAAATGTGCGAGAAGGTTTTTATTAGGTCGTTAATTAAATCATAGGCACCCACAGGTTTTTCTACTATTTGTTGACTCTTATCTATTTCTGGCAGGTGACTTGGGCTTGGTTGAGAGAAATATTCTCGTGTTCTTGTTATAGCTTCGATAGGTAGTTCAGCGTCTAGTTCTACTAAACTGACTATCTTGGGTCTCGGCTGATTTCCTAATTGTGGCGCAACTGATGGATTTAGTGAAGTCGAGGCTTCATGATCATTGTTTCCCGTCATTGCACCCTTGTTCGTCCCAGTTGGATTTAGTCTGTTATTATCATGATTTGGGAGTGGATCGTTAAAGATCTTGAGGGGAGCATTCTGAGGGGAAACTGCCCCTACGTGTGTGCTTGGTGGTGGTGACACGGGATCTGCCAAAAACAAATCTGTGAAGAACTGTCTTTGTTCTTCTGGCAAACGTTGCATGAATTTATTGTAGTCACGGCATGTTCTAGTATCATGACCTCAAATTTTGTGGAAACCACAATATGAATTGGGATTGTAATTCCTAGTTTGTTGGTTTGGTGTATATTGTGGCCTAAAACTCTGATCAAACTGTTGCCTATTAGGATTAAAGTTTTGCATTTGTTGTTTCTGGATTTGATTTTGGTTTTGATAACCAAATGATTTTTGGCTTAGCCCTTGTATGGGATTTCTCCATTGTTGTTGTTGTTGTGGATGGTTAAAATCCACTGTATTGATTGTTGGGGTAAAGTTGTTGTTTCATTGGTTGTTTGTTTGTGATGGAGTATTGACAACATTTACCTTCTTGGGATGATCGGTTACTCCATCTGTTGTTACACCCCAATTTTTGTTAAGGATTTTGGGTCCTTGGTTGATGTTTGCGGTGGTGGGGTAATTTGTAGTGTTCTAACTGGGGGTGATTAACCTCCCATTTGCTCCATATGTCTTACGACCACTATCAATTGCTGCTTGATCTATTCGAAGAGCACTCTCTAGTACTTCATCGTAAGTTTGTAATGGGAACTTCTGGACTTCTTCCTTCACTTCTCTGCTAAGAGAATGAAGGAATAAATCACATAGTTCCATTTGATCCATGTTTGGTGCACTTTCCGAGGAATAAAGGACTGTACGCCACCTTTGGATGAAATGGGCGACAGATTCATTGTGTTCTTGTTTGATGTGTAAGAACTCCCTGATTCCTGTCCTTAACAGTTTGTTCATGTCAAATGCCTTAATGAACTCTGATATGAGTTGTTTAAATGAATGGATGGAAGCCTCAGGTATTCTATAATACCAATCAAGAGTGATGCCTTCCAAATTTTTGGGGAATATTTTAGCAACAACCCCATCCCAAGGGAGTAATTCTCATATGGCTGTAGTGTAAGCTTTGATATGCGCATTTGGATCTCCCTCACCTTTGTACTTGGGTAAATTGGGAAGGGGTCTTGGAAGCATGACGCTTCTTATGGCGAAGTCTAAGGGCTCTTTCAAATATTCTGAATAAGTCCCTATCGCATAGGTTTCACCATTGATGGTGGTTCTTTGAGGGAGTGGTGGTGGGATGGGTTGTTGATATGGCGCAGGACATATGCGTTAGTAGGGGCATAAGGAAACACCCGTGTTTGAGAAAGCATGTCGGGAGAGGAGAACATATCTCCTTGTGGTGATTTGGAGTACATGTTTAAGTATGACGAGGTATTGTCCAAGAATGGGTTGTTTGATACTAGACCAGGAGGAATGGTGTTAGAGATGATGGGCCTAGTTGGTGTTTGTTGTGGATACTGAGGAGGCATGCCTAACGTGCCTACTCCTGTGAGAAGATCTTCTTGGCTAGGATGGCGCGGAGGATTGGAACCCCCTGTTAGCACGAATTGCGAATTTTGACTTGCCTGGTAAGTTCTAACCCTCTCACTTTTTCTACTAACGTTGAAATGACTTCATTTGGTGAAGTCACGATATTCTGCCTTGGTGGCATTTGTTGTATACCATGGTTTTGTATAGGCATGTGATATCCTGCTATGAACTGATCATTATCTTGCCAAGTTTCTCTGAGAGTATTTCCTATATGGAATGGTATAGAGGTATTTTCTTGAAAAGAGACCTCGGGTTGCGTTTGTAAACCTCCTACAGGTGGGTACATACCCCGAGAGTGCTGTTCACTCCTAGGATAACGTATTGATTGTTCATCATCTAAGACCAGGTATGGGTCTGATTGTCTACTAATTTGTGGTCTAAATAGCATCTGAGGAGATGATCCAGATTCTCCAGTGAACATCATATTATTCGAGCCTGAAGGCTCTGTTTGTTGTTTTTGAGGGGGTTGATCTAACTCCTCAGTTTGAAAAGACGAATTATATCTAATTCTTGGAGTTTGTGTTGACAACTGATTAGTTGAGTAGTTGTCACCCCATACCGAGAGTGATGGTGATGATTGCCTATTCTGTTGGGCGTAGTAAGCCTCAAGACCCAAGAGGGGTCTACCATATGCATCAAATCCTGACATATTCGGGGGGTATATGAATACCCGCAGAATAATGGGAAGGAGCGAAGGTGGATGAGATAAGATGAAACTTCTCAAAGAGAAGGTGAAACAGTTGTTAGGTTCACGTCGGTTCACCAATTTTGTACGCCGGAAAAGCGACAAGCAAGCGTGGGAATCTACAGGTAACTCTTCCGCATACCCGACCTCCCGAGTTCGTGCTGAGACAGCTGGTGGGGATGGAAAATGCGTGGGATGCAGACAAACTAGTTAGGAAATCTAATGTCTTCAATACACACTAGTGGAATTTGTGAATCTAAGGAAAAGAAGGCCCTTCTAACCTAAACTGGTGTGATAGATCGATCGGCAAGGATGACTACTCGAAGGCTCCAATCAATATCGAGCTCTGGCGTGATTCGATCTATGGGTTGTGGAATACATGGAAAATGACCTGGGATAGTTTCGTGTATGTCTCCAGATAAGGTCATATGGTGGATGGTAAATGTAGTCAATTCTATGGACGGTTCTCTGGCCTAGTCCAGAACTCTCTAGCTTTGTTAGCTGTTGTGTCTAGCAAGGATATTTGTTTGATGATGATAGGTGGAAGTGGGGTAGATCTGAATACTAATATACGTAGGCCAGTGTCTATGTCTGATTGACTTATGGATTCGTTAGGTTGCGGGATTTGTGGATCACAACCGTAGACTCTTGGTTGTTGTGGTCCTACTATGGTCATGTATGAAATCAAGTCCTAATCCCTAGTATCCAATAATCATATGCTTTCTCAGCTTCTATATTTAGGATCAATAACTGCGCGATCTTCTCAGAGTACCTCACAGGCGTTCTTGCAACCTGGATTCTTAGGCTGGTATCTATATCTAGAAGAGTGTCTCCTGCATCTGGCTGTGGGACCAAAGGATCACAACCAAAGGTTTGTTCTCTTTCGAACCCTTCTATAGTCATATGTATGTTTGCCTAGGGTAATCTATAGTTCGGTTGATTTGACCAAAACGTGTGTGCTTGGTCATCTTCTATATTTAATCCCCTCAACTGAGAGCTGATTTGTCATAAATCTATTGTTGTTTGGAAGATTTGTATTCTAAGGTTTTGATCTATGTCAACTATTTCCATGACGAGATTGGGTTGAGGCATAATTGGCTCAAATACGTATTCCCTGGGCTCCCTGGGTCCCGTGATTGTCATACAAAACGATAATGTAAATCTAACTGCAACAAAGTAAATTTTAACTACGTGGAATAAACCTAGAACATATATATAATTTCTATTTTTGTATTTTCTGAGAAACCTTAAGAATGCAAGAAAGCAGCTATTTAAACGTATCTAGAATTTGACAACTAATATAAAACTTAAAACAAACAAAATAACCGAGTGTAGTTATTTGTCTGTGCAATTTGTAGATCTATCCTAAATAATGAAATAACTTGCTTAATCTATTTTCCAGACTCTCGATCCTACCTCAGAAGTGAGGAATGAATCATAGTTTCTCATAAACTATCAATCCCCATAGCTTCCCTGGCAATATCGAAAGTAAACTTAACTGAAAAGAAGTGATTATCTACTCTATTTGATATATTTATAATTTTAGAATTTTGAAAGCTAGAACCTGGATTCTGCAGAACAGTGGCAAATCCAATGGCGTGTATGATCTTGTCCCCTCAGTGTGATTTCCTCATTCCTTCGTGTTCACGTGAATCCAGAAAAGCGTGTAATGCTAGCATCAACAGAAGTAGATGTTGGGACAAAGGTAGCTCAGAATACAGACTGAATACAATGCGAGTAGGAGAGGGATAGCGCAAGAGTACAGAGCTTGGCTTATGCAATTCCTAGCGGGATTTATTGCGAGTCATGCAACATAAAGCGTCCAGAACCTGAAACTATCTTGTTTTGAGGAGCAAAACCTGCAACTTTAATGGCTTCCTAAGCTATTTTACTCCAATGGATTGGGTGAAATAACAGTACTGCCTGCACAAGATGGGTATGTGGCTTACCAACAGCTAAACAATGCTAACTAAACATGCAAAGGATTGAAACTATGGCTTCTAAGCAAAATAATAAACTGAACTATTGAAAATGAGAGTATGGGAAGTGAATGAGGGGCCGATCATTTGTTTGTGCACAAACCATTTATTTATAGCTTTTCATTCACCCAAAGATCAAAACCAAACTGAACTCTAAAACTATAAACAATGGCCAAACACTATTCCAGGGGACCAAAAACATAAATGCAAGCCCAAGTCGGCAAAAAAAAGCTGGTGAATCGTTGATTTTTATGTGAGTCAAGTAAAAATGCTTTCTGGAAAACACGTAAAGGACCGCCGCTCTGAGTAGGGTGGCGGTTACAGGACCGCCGCCCTGATCAGGGCGGCGGTCACGAGACCGCTGCCCATGCAGGGCGGCAGTTTCATTACTGACGAGCAAAAGGCCAAGAAAAGAGGGGAAAAGGGAAAAACAAAGGATGCAGGGACTAAGCGGGGCATGCGGGATGTTAACGCATACTTGGAGATCTTTTTGGATCCCGAACACCTTGCAAGGAGACCTGTATCATCATTGGGGCACTTGTCACGTTGTTCCGGTAGTACAGTACCTTACAATTTTGGGTACGTACGGTATCCTCATGCCTACTTTAGTTTTAATCTCTCCCACATGGATGGCTCAAATTTAAAGTTTACAAAGGTAGGATGAATGATCGCAATTCGATTCGTCTAGTTTTTCTGCCATGCATGGAAACAAATTGAGGCATTGGAGAGACTCAAACATTGGTTTCTTGAATAATTTTTCATCTTTTTGTAAACCGAATGTAACCATTCTTGGGAGCTATTTAATGGCTTATCCTTGTCGTTGATAGGGTTAGATCCTGGTACTCTATAAATGTAATAGATTCAAGTAATCAATACATAACTTTTCCCATTTCTTCCTTTGTTACTCCTTCTTTCCCAAAGATAAAAATTTACAAATCATCCATCTTTGCATATCAAGAAAATTTGTGTCTATGAAATTATATCTATTTTGAAATTGAATGAT
The DNA here is from genome assembly GCA_018340775.1 of Taxus wallichiana var. yunnanensis. Classification (NCBI taxonomy): domain Eukaryota; kingdom Viridiplantae; phylum Streptophyta; class Pinopsida; order Cupressales; family Taxaceae; genus Taxus; species Taxus wallichiana. The sequence continues at coordinate 994,653,570 of CM031239.1, forward strand.
TCTATTCTACATCTCCCTGGCTCAATACTTATAAGGTTTTACTCTGCTATCTATATTTCCTAAAGGTATTGTTATGTTCTTCCTCTCTCATCTCCTTAATTCTTCAATTCTTTCGTATTGATGATCTTTGGGCATAAATTTTTCAAAGTATTAGGAATCCACACTTTGAAAGTTGTATCTTTGTACATAAGTTTTGTTTCTTTGTATCAATAAGGGAACCTCTACCATTAAAGAGGAGGGAGTTGATGTCCCTTAACCGTGGTTTGTTAAATTATCATTTTAAAACCCAACAGCTTTTGGTGACTCTACTTGGGGATTTCATTTCAAACGTATCACTTTCTAAAAGAACAACTTCAAGATCATTGTTTGTTTAGTGAATATATGGTATACATGTGGGAAGAAATCTCTCGGGATTGAGGATTCCCATTTTCAACTTCTCGGAGTAAAAAAACTTCTCTTTTCAAGCAAGAAGGAACATAGTAATCCATTCTACAAGCACACCTCATGTTAAAGAATGAAATTCCAAGGATAGCATTCCTCAGAATATCTCATTCCTAATCTCTTAGTGCTTTGATACTTGATGGTGTTTCGCCCCCTTCAATCAATTTTTCTAAAGATGGTAGCCCCTTTTCCTTGGGGACAACAAGTTAGGCCTCTTACTCTTTGTCATCCATTGCATGAGTTACCTCGGGTAGCGAGGAAAAGTTTTTGAAATTCCAGGGGTGATGGGAAAGTTCATCCAGATGAAGAAGATTGCAGCCTTCATTGTTGCATTTGGGATTCTTGGGGTTGAACATGAAGATGTCTCTGTCAATATTTTGTGGAGACATTGCAGGACATCGATGATTATTGGTTTTATCATCTTCCTATTATGGTGATCACTAATTGGAATACCATGACAACTAAGGTTTGAGAAGCATTTAAAACCTGTTGAAGATGTTCATGCTCTATTATATGTCTTGAAGAGTCATATGTTGTCATGACTCAAGAGCAAACGAACAGAAAAGAAAAAGTGGTGCAACCTGCTAAGAATATGAAGGAGTTTCCTATAACTATTCCAGTCATTGCAAGAAGAGGAGCTCCTATTCCCACTGCCTCCACACAAAAGGTGAGTAATGCTAATTCCCCTTCTTCTACTTCTATTTCCAAAAATCATTGTCCTTCAAATCCTAAAACTGATAGATCAATAGTATCTCAAATTCCTAGCAATGATTCCCCATCTACTTCTGTGTATTTTGATATCATTGATCACCTCAAAAGGACCAAAATCCAAATTTTAGAGTCATAGTTTTACCAGACCCATCCAAAATATTTTTCTAAAATTTTAAACTTTGTCAATTCCAAATCCAAAGCCTCATCTTGTACTTCTAAAGGTCTTTTTCCCACTCCCTCTTCCTCACTTCAATCAAGCCTTATGGCTGTATTCACTTCACCTAATGATAAAATTGAACCATTCTATGTGACTCTTCTCATTGTTGGCCATAAACTCAGTAATTGTGTTATAGACTCAGGAGCATAAGCTAATGTAATGCCTGTAAAAGTATCTCATGCTTTGGGCCTGACTCTAACACGTTCCTTTGGTTCCTACTATTCCATGGAAATTAGGAAAGTACCTTTGGTTGGAAGAATTAAAGATACACAAGTAGCTTTTACTACTTTTCCAAAAAAAAGGGTCTTAGCCACCATTTTAGTAGTTGTTATTCCTCCCTCATATGGGATGTTGCTGAGTAGAAATTTTTGTAAGGAGGTAGGAGGTGAAATTCAAATGGACTAGTCACATGCTTTGATTTCGGTCAATGGAAAAATAAATAAGCTGCTACCTAAGAGACAAACTGAATACATTGTGCAAAAAACTGATGATCCAAAAGCACAGATACTCTATGAAGATACAAAGCATTGCAACTACATGATCATGTCACAAGATGAGGTAAAAGTTCTTAAGGGAGTTGTTCTTGACCCTAATGGCATTTCTACTCTAAAGCTTGATGGAAGCTACTCTTCAGCTGGTTCTGGATCTGGAGTGGCGCTGACCTCTCTAGAAGGGAACATTCATCCTTTTTCTTTCAAGATCTGTTTTGTAAATACAAACAATACAAATTTAAATATGAGGAACTCATACTTGGATTGAACATGGAAAAAGAAATGGAAGTGAAGAATATTTGTGCTTGTGGTGATGTAAATCTGATTGTGAAACAAGTCAGGGATATTTTTCAAGTCAATAATAGGAGATTGAAACATTATAGAAATCATGTTTGGTATTCCATTGACTTTCTTAATGATTTCACCATTGAAGTTGTGTCAAGAGAAAGGAACACTAGAGATGATTCTCTAGATGTCTCACGATCTTTGTTGATTCCTCACCTAGATTTCTCTTAGGAGAAATTTACCATTGAAATGATTCATAGGCCTAGTGTACCAGATAATGCAAATAACTGGTAGGTTTTCAATGATGATCAACATTTGCTCTCTTTCTTGGAGCTGAAGGATAATTTTGACCAGTTATATTTTGAAGTGAGATGTTTCTAGAGAGTGTGTATCCTCTAATGAAGGAGTTATAAAGGAAGAAATGGATCAATATGGATGCATCAAATTGAAAGGTAACAAGATCCCTAAAGGGCTGGTGAGTGTGGAAGACTTGTTTGATAAGCATGATAGGTACATAAAGTCTAAAACTTCCTAAGGAGATCGACACCCATTGAATGTGAAAAGGTTAATATTGGGAGTCTTGATGAACCCAAGATGGTGAACATTGGAAAATTCTGCATTCAAGAGGCAAATAAGAAGGAAATAAATCTACTAAAAAGGTATGTTGATGTTATTTCCTATTAGTATGATGATCTCAAGGCTTTCTAGCCAAAGGAGATGTAACACTTTATCCCTCTAAAATCTAGGATCAAACCCTTCAAGCGGAAAAAGAGGTAATATAATCCCAAGGTTGTTGGCACTATTTTTTAGGAGATCCAAAAGTTGCTAAAGGCAAAAATCATCTTCCCTATACATCATTCAATGTGGATTGCCAAAATTGTTCCTATCAGGAAGAAGAATCATGAGATTCGCATCTGTGTGGATTTCAGGAATTTGAATCAGGCCTCTCTGAAGGAAAAATATCCTCTCCCCGTGATGGATCAAGTTTCACAAGCTATCATAGGCTTTGAGATGTTTTCTATGCTTGATGGATTCTCTAGATACAATCAAGTGGAAATCAGTGCCCCAGATCAACACAAAACTGCTTTCACTACTCCTTGGGGAAATTTCACTTACAAAAGGATGCCTTTTGGTCGTATCAATGTTGGTGCCACCTTTCAAAGGGAAATGGACTTGGATTTTGGTATTCTAAAGGTAAAGTGTGTTTTTGTATACCTTGATGATTTGACTATTTTCTCCAAAACAAGGGCATATCACTTTCAACATCTTGAAGCAGTCCTCCATAAATGTAGAGAACATGGAGTTTCTCTCAATCCAAAGAATTATATCTTTTGTATCATTGAAGGAAATTTTCTAGGGCATATGCTTTCCAAAGAAGGAATCAAGATAGATCTAGAAATTTTTCAAGCAATCCAAAAGATTCCTCTTCCCACAAACAAAAAGGGTGTTCACTCTTTCTTTGGTAAAATAAACTTCCTCAGGAGATTCATTCCTGATTTTGTTGGACTTCCAAGGGTAAGGAATCATTTTAAGGTATCAAAAAATCCATTGCTAAAACTCCCATCTTAGCATGTCCTAATTTCATCAAGGATTTTATCATTTACTGCTACGCTATAAAGAATACCTTGGTTTTGTGCTTTGACTCGGAAGAATTCTAGGATCATGAAATTCCAATTGCATACATGAGCTATGTTCTGAAAGATCATGAATTGAAATACACTATGATGGATAAACATGCTTTTGCAAAGTGGTCAAAGTTGTCAAGCAGTTTCATTTTTTATATTCTTAATTCTCACTGTGTTGTGCTTGTTCTTGATACAACCATCAAGTCTATTCTTACACAAAAATATTTTGGAAATAAGAGAAGTAATTGGATAGAAAAATTTCAAGAATATGACCTTGATATCGAGCCAACTAAGCTTTTCCGGGGTAAAGGTTTGTGTGAGCTTATTGCTAAAGGAGTTGATGCAAAATTGTCCAAAGAAGTAGTTGATGTTCTGTTTTCCTCTTCCTCAGTTCAACAGATGAATGGTATGTTGATATTGCACATTTTATTACTTATGGAGAGTGTCCATCTCACTTGAGTGCCAAGGAAAAGAGGGCTATTAAGATAAGGTCTACACAGTATGTATTGTGGGAGAATGCTTTGTTCAAGCGAGGCATAGATGGAATATTCTTGAAGTGTGTGGACAAAGAGAAACAAAAGTTGTTCTCTGCTTTTCATGGTCAGTCGAGCTTATCGAGGCCATTTATCTTCTTCTATCACTTCCCATAAAATCCTTTATGCTGGGTACTACTAGTCTAGATTGTTCGAGATGCATCAAAATGGGTAGGAAAGTGTGAATCTTGTCGACTTTTGTTGGGAGACCTAAGTTCACTACTTTTCCACTAAAGCCGGAGTGATCTATGAGCCTTTTCAACATTGGGGATTCATTTCACCTCACCTTCCAAAGGTCTTGGGCATAATCATGTGCTAACTACTACGAGACTACTTCATAAAGTGGGTATAGTCCATTCCAGTCAAAATCACTACTTCGAGGTGGTGTGTAATTTCATTAAAGAGAACATCTTGATAAGGTTTGGGGTACCAAGCAAGATTTTGACCGATAATACTTCAATTTTTCTTCTTTTGAGATGACAGATTTCTACTATGGTTATGAAATTTCCCTTTCTAATTCTTGATACTACTACCCCCAAGGGAATGGACAAGTAGAATCATTAAATAAAAATCTAGTAACCATCATTCCGAAGCTTGTCAATGACTCTCAGAGGAATTGGCACAAGAAACTTTATGAAGCTCTCTGGGAAAATAAAATTACACCCAAAAGAGTAATTGGGATGTCTCCATTTCAAGTGGTGTATGGTGTTGAAGCTCAGTTACTAGTAACAATGGACTTACAAGCCTTGCATCTAATGAAGGCTATTTAAGATTCATGTTTTACTAGTTCCTTGGACAAGATGATCATGTATCTCTAGAATATGGATGAAGATAGGTTGCAAGTTTTTGATAGAATATCAGCTCATCAACTGAGGGTGAAAGCTTTGTTTGACAAGAAATATAGACCCAAATATTTTCAAGTGGGAGAAATTGTTATGTTGTGGGACAAAAGACATGACCTTGAGGAAGCCATGGTAAGTTTGATTCTCTTTGGCTTGGTCCTTTCAAGATCGGGCACTTTGTCTGGAGAAAATTCATTCTATTTGGATTATATGGATGGATCTCCTCTCCCACTTCCTTATAGTGGGTAGTATTTTAATTTGTTCAAGCCCTAGGTGACTAGGCACTCCTTATGTATATTGTGTACAGTGTTTCGGTTTCTGGTCACTCCTTTATGTTTTGTTTCTATCTTTCCTTGTTTTCACTTCTTTCCTTTCCTCTTCCTCACTTGTGTGCTATGTTTTTATTATCTTTCCCTTTCATGTGTGTTGTCTTCTCGTATTTGTGTGGCCTTTAAATCTATTTTCCCAATGGATGAGGCATTGGTCTAATTTCCTAGAGTTTTTCTATGGTCCTTGATCTTGCCTCGTTCCTCTGTTAAGTCATCCCAAAAAGATCCAGTTGTTATTTCCCCCAAAATCCCCCTCTTTTTCAAGCCAAGTCTTCAAAAATTTGATTTGTTACCTTGGAACAATCCATGCTTTTTCTTGAAAATATTTTCTTTCATTCAGATGTCATTGTCAATATTTCCCTTTGGCTATGGATCACGTCAAGCCTGGTATTATTTGCAATTTTTCATTCCATGGAGAAAAATTTGAAATTTAGGCGTAAAGGTGGGGTTTTCCCTTTCTTTTCATTTTTCTCCATAGTCGTGAATGACGGGAGAATATTCCCTATCACTTTTTTCCCAACATCCATGGGTAGTACGTGGACATATCTGATTGGATGCGGCATGACCATGTTTCAAGAACCAAAGGAAGCCTCCACAGTCTAAATGACACAACTCTAAGGGAAGGGCCCAAGGGATAGTCCTCAAATAAGCTTAGGCTTTCCACGTGTCCCAAGTCAAAAATGGAGACAAAATAAGCCTTAATCGGCTAAGTATGGAAGGTTCAGTGGAGGACACCACGTGCCTCATCGGCACAACTTCAAGGTTCAAATCCAAGGGTGAGTCCCTAAACTTGTGCCGGCTTTCCACGTGTCCCAGGTCCAAAAAAGAGACAGAGCCAATTGTTTAATTGAATAATTATGTGAGGGTCGGTTGAAGCCTCCAAGTGCCTCAAAGGAGCAACTTCAAAAGTTAGACCAAAGGGCCAATCTTCAAATGATCGCTAGCTCGCCACGTGGTCGAGTCAAAAGAGATTCCAGGACCGGGGGAAGTCTCCATGCATCTCTTCAGCGTAAATTCAAAGGAAGAATCAAGAGTGGGTCTCCAAATGTGCACGAGCTCACCACATGGTTAGACTAAAAGAAGGGGAAGATCCTGACATTGAATCAGCTAAGTATAGAAGAGTTTACAGAAAGCCTCCATGTGTCACCAAACAACTTCAAAGGCAAAATCTGGAGGTAGGTCCCAAATGTGCGCTGAGCCTCCATGTGTTCATGGTCAAACATATGGCCCCACCAAACAAAGGGGACTTAGTAAAAACACAAAAATACTGAACTCGCCCACAAAGGGACATGTGGCCATGTTTCATGTGTTAGCGAGGAGGTGGGCCTTTTTTGTGTTTTGATGCCATTAAATAATCAAAGCGGGGAAGTGGGCCATCGGAGTGATTTGGTAATTTGAGCTTTGTTTCCATAAAGAGTTTAAAGTTATAAAGTGACCCGCGGCCCCGCCCATGCTCAAGGATAAAGTCAAATTTTGAGCCCGCATCAAAAGTCAAAGGGGGAAGGCAGGTCGGCAGAGAAATTTGAGTTTTTGAGCCCATGTTAAAAAGAGGTAAAATTATAAAAGTAACTTGCGGCTCCATCACCACTCAAGTAAATCCATGTGTCAATCCCGTATCAAAAGCGGGTGGGTAGGCCAAAATGATCCAAAGTGTCATTTCTCTAAAAGGCACAAAATACAAAAGGCGTCCTTAGGCTCACTTCAATTTAAATCTCTCCCACGTGGACGACTCAAATTTAAAGTTTGCAAAGGGAGGGTGAATGGATGCAGTTCAATGTGTCTAGTTTTTCTCGATAGGCATGGAAATGACCGAGGTGTTGGAGAGACTCGGACATCGATTTCTTGAATCGGTGTTCATCATTTTTGTAACCAAATGTAACCGTTCTTGGGAGCTATTTAATGGCTTCTCCATGCCATTTTAGGTTGGATCTTGGTACTCTGTAGATGTAATAGATTCAAAGTAATCACTAAATTTTTTTCCCATTTCTTCCTCTCATTACTCCTTCTTTCCCCTGTCTAAAATTTGTGAATCATCCATCTTTGCATACCAAGGAACTTTTTGTTCTTGGTTCTATGATTTCTGGAACTATTTGTTTGTGAAATTATATTTGTTTTGAAAGTGAATGATTCTATTCTACATCTCCCTGGCTCAATACTTATAAGGTTATACTCTTCTATCTATATTTCCTGAAGGTATTGTTATGTTCTTCCTCTCTCATCTCCTTAATTCTTCTATTATTTCGTATTGATGATCTTTGGGCATAAACAGTTCAAAGTATCAGGAATCCACACTTTAAAAGTTGAATATTTGTACACAATTTTTGTTGCTTGCTTTCAATAAGTGAACCTCTCCCATTAAAGAGGAGGTACTTGTCATCCCCCGACTATGGTATGTTAAAGTATCATTTTAAAAACACAACAGGGATGTTGAAATGTCCAAGATCGGGATAGGCCGAAGGAAGCCTCCATGCATCAGCTCGGTGTATTTTCAAGATTAAAATCCAGAGGTGGTCCCCAAACATGTGCCAGCTCACCACATAGTTAAGGACTGAGAAAGGTAGCAAGCCGAATCAGATAATTAAAATAGGGTTAGCAGAAGCCTCCACGTGCCTCGTCCATGAAACTTCAAAGGTAAAGTCTGGGGGTAGTTTCCAAATGATCATAAAGCCTCCAAATGTCTCGGGTTAGGCACAGTGTCTTCGCCAACATGAGGGGCTTAGGTAGAAGATAAAGGAAATAGAGAAGTCTCGTAGATGAGGCCACTTGTCTCTTCGACATAATTTCAAGAGTGGAGGAAGGGAATGAATCTTCAAAATGCATGGGGCCGCCATGTGGATCTCGCACGAATAGACCCAAAACCTGAAGCACCTTCAGGCAGCCATAACTTTCAACCAAGAGCTTGGAATTGAGCGGGAGAAGACTTTTTGGAAATTTCCCAATTCCTGCTACTCACTTGCCACCATTAATGATCCAGTCCACCATTTTCAAGGTTTTCAAGTCTCTCACCTATCGCCATGATGAAGAATGGACTCCTTTCTTGCCCAGCAAGGAACAACACATGAAGGCATGGGTCTTGCAGTGAATCCCATCATTGTTGCAGGTGGATTTTACTACTATCTCGGAGTGGTTGGAATAGGTGAACTCAATGCTCTTGTAGGGGTGGCTGAAGCGAGTTTGAATTATTCCCTCTCTTCTTCTCTCTTTCTTCTATATATTGTAAAGGAGGGGAATATTTCAAAGGATTGGTCATCTTTTCTCTTTTTCCCCCTCTATTTCTTCCTTAGGGTAGAATGTAGAGTCTAACCCTTCTCTCTTGGCCATGTAATGGAATTTTCTTGCCCCTTTCCCACTAATGGTGTACCGTGTGAACTCTTGGAGAAATAAAATATGTTTTGTGATGCATTTTTCCATCCTTTGCTTATTTTATTGTCTCTTCTTGACTCTCATCATTACAAGGTATACTATGCATACTTCGATGTCTAGTGCAGTTTTTGGAGCAAAGTGTTTAATGGTTTTGAACTGGTGTTATATGTGAACTCTATATTTGATTTGTGGTGCATCTTTTCCACCCTATGCTTTGCTCACCTCTCTCCATTTCAAGTAGCTGAGACTGTGACCAATAACCTCCTTCTCTGGTGTATCACCATTTTAGTGTACGCTTTGTTTTCATGCACTTTATCTCCCTAGTCCCTTAGAAGGTTAGATTAGGATTAGATAGTTTTCTTACATTAGAATAGCTTGTGGCAAGTAGTTTAGGAACAAGAACCAGCCTTCTCTAGAGGTCTATCTCAAGTTTGCAAGTCCCACAGCTTGAGAGATGGTCCAATGTTATGCAGATCACACCAAATTACCCACTCAGATCTTAGGCCATTCGGGGGTGATGTTATTTTTCATCAACAAGTAGTTCTTAAATAAGATGATTCAGTTGGGTTATGATCTTAGTTTCAAATAGATATATGAGTAGAATCTAAATGTTGAAAATTGGAATAATTATTGAATTACTTGGTATTAGCAATAGTAGTTATGATATTTGATGTTTAAATTGATATGTAGATATAATCATTTTATTATTACGATATCACTAATATGGCCACGAGGCTAGAAATGTATCATGTTATTTTGTAAGTAATTAATTCAAAACAATACACTATAGGGGGTAGGAGACCAACAATGAAGGAATGTGGGGTATTGGAAACAAGGATCACAATGATAACTTGTGTTTTTTTTTTTGTGTCTTGTTTTTTGTTAGGGGTTCCCATGGGGGGATAACATCCCAATGTGATCAAGGGGTTTGTGTTTTTTTGTTTTAAATTGTTTCATTTATTTAATTTTAGTATGTGATTTTATAGTGATGTATTTTCCCTTTTTATTAATTAATTAATTTGTATATAGATTCTTAAATTAATCATGATGCTAAAATAATCATGGATGGGACAAAATAATTCATTTATTAGATTAGATAGATCTTTTTTACGTGTTTTAAGTTGAGTGCTTAAGATTTTCAGTGGTGTACACTCCACCTCATCTTGAAATTCGGATTTGGCCTTAAGGGCCAATTTTGGAGGTTTGTGGGACAAGTTAAAATTGAACCACACCTATTAAATTAGTATACCAACCCTACCAATGGGTAAGGAGGTCAAAAATATTCCCTTTATGGGTTTTGGGAAGACAAATGATAATTTTTATTGCACTTTCTTACATATGTTTAATTTTTGTCCTTCAGGGGAGTGGATTTTGATTGTGTGTGTAAGTAAATTGTCATTTCTTCAACCACTTATTTATTGTGCATTGGGGTTGAGGTTTGACTTGTGATGTGGAGTTGAGGATGAGTGATGTGGCATCCTACATGGAGCCACATCACCCTACTCTTCCCTTTTTCTATATCTACATGTTTAATTGTTGGTTTGGGGGTTACCTACTCATTTGTCTTGGAAATGCTTGTAATTTTGGAGCGCTTGCTTCGAATGGAATTTGGAGTGGATGGTGTTTTCTTTGGATTTTGGAAGGCTTGGATCTTGTTTTGTATTGACACTCTTCATTTGTAAGGTAGATCTTCACTCTTGTAATTATTTTTTTATTTTGGTTGTGCTGATATGTGTAGTTGATGTTGTTATATTACTTATGATTGTGCGAAATGATTTGATCCCTAGGTTGTGGGAGAAATGGAAATGGGCGTAAAATTTGAGGGAGGCATAAGACAAATGTTATTGGGATTTTTGGAGGTAGTTAGGTTGGGATATCTACCTTGTTGATAAATATGTTTTGTATTTATCTTGTTATTTTCTTGAGGGAGGCATAAGATTGGGTTAATTTCTGGAGGAGGTATAAGAGTGGTGTATCTTCTTGGAGGGAGGCATAAGAGCATTTTTGTATCATGATGGAGTTTTGGGAGGCTCTTAGGTGGACACCCCAGCCCTTGGGAGGCATAAGAAGAACTCCCATGTTCCTTTCTCCTCCATGGCTTTAATATGAAGCCTTTGTGTTTTGACATTTGTTGTCTTGTGATAAAATTGGTATGGTGTTATATTCTTTGAATGTATAGATTGAATGTGTATGTGGAAGCCATTTTTATTTTCCTTGGTTGTATACATAACCCTCATTCCTTCCTTGTTGGGGCTCAAGGCCAATTAGGAAGAAGGCTTCTCTTCCTCTTTGGATATTTTTTTTAGGTGGAGAGTGTTGCCTACTCCCCCATTTTGTTGTGTGCTTGACTTGATGAAAATGTTGAGATAAATGGAGAAGGTGATCTTGTTGGATAAAGGATTTTAGAGTTTCATCTTGTACTATTATGATCCTAATACTTGTAAATTATATCAATAGTTTATTGAATGTCATCTCATGCATCCTTGGAAATGGCTTAGTTTAATACTCATTACTTCACATGAATATGACTCTTGCAAAGATCTTGTAAATGGAAATTAAGTTCTTTCAAAATTAAATTTTTGTTTAAGGGTTCATTTTTTATATATTTGTGCTCTTAGATGGGAAATAAGTGTTGAATAATTGTATTATGGACAATCTTTGTACACTAGAATATTGAAATCAATTTCATTTAAGAGTGGTCTTTTATTTTTTTTCTCTTATCCAACTAAATGTATAAAAGGAATAGATAGAATTGATTAGTTATTTTAAATTTCTTTTGTTGCAATAGAAATTGTCTTAAGCAAATGGATAAATTACAACCAAACATACCCTTAAAGAAACTAACTAAATAAAATCGAAAGGGTTGATTCGGTTAAATCTCACCCTATCTTTTTACCTTTGTAGATGTAAATTTGTACTCATATAAATCTTATAATCAAAAATTATTCTTTCACACTATGGGAAAGTCTCTTAATTTGAAACTTGGTGGATGAACAAACACACACACACACACACACACACACACACACACACACACACACACACACACACACACACACACACACACACACACACACACACATATATATATATATATATATATATATATATATATATATATATATATATATATATATATATATATATATATATGTATATTAATCATATACAATGTCAATTTAAAAGTTTATAACGTCATTATAAAAATATCATTAGCAAAATATCAAAACATATCTATAAAAAAGCAATATTAAAATATATACAAAAATATATATATTTATTTATATATATGATCCATGTGAGAAATTAAATAAAATATAATTAAAACTTGCAATTGTTTGATTTACGGTTGAGTGGAATTTGGAATAGTTTTAGTATTTTAATAAATATTATTAATTAAATGCAGGTTTAGTGTTTCAATGAAGTTTATTAAATAAAGATAAAAATAAATTAATAAAACAAGGAGTGTGAGTGTGTGCAGTAGTAGTGGCATGTTTTATTTTGTGAAATGGTTGGGGGTAGGGGTGCCGACCCCACCCCCAACCCTTATGTTTTGTAAGGGGTGGGGGTAGGATCAGCGCCCCTCTGCCCAACACCTAATCCTATTAACCTAAACCCTCCATGCTAAAACCTCGAACCATTTTGTAATGCCCCGTTCATCGTTGCTCCTTTGCTTCTGCGAGGACCGTGTTGCTTAGCGTTTAACGATGTTGTGCTTCTGCTGATCTTTGTTGGTTTTGCCACTTTCCGATCACCCTGTTAAGGTAGATTGTGTTCTCACAGCCTAGTAGGCAGCTGGATTGGTGTTTGGGTGTTGTTAGGGCGTGTCCTGTTAAAAGGAATACCCATAATAATAATTATTTAAAAATAAAATAAAATTGTCCACCTTGACTACTGACCATGGTGACTATAATTGATAATTATTTTGTAAGCCGTAAAATAATAATAATGATGGAAACCTAGTGACCACTAGGTTCTCAATATACCCATATGTCTTTCCATTGTTACCATTGTAATTCTTCCCTAAGATTACATCTTTTTCAAAACAATAACATCAATGACATACTTTAGGTCAATGACATCTATGATATCAACTACAAGTTATAGAAATCATTTTTTTTTCAATGGAATATTCGCAAATAACATAGTTAATGTTAATATTAATAGAAAGCATTATATTTAAAGAACAATGTCAGGAACATAGGCTAGGTTCCCACCAACCTTTATATCTAGATAACAACAATTGGAATCTATTGAATCTTAGGTTCCCAAAGATATGATTGTATTTTCATTTGTTATAATTGTATTTGTGTCTTAATATTACGCCTCATTTAAGATAAGGATATCTATAAAGTTCAACATTGGAAAGCTAATGGATGTTAGGTTTAAAGGGGGTAATTTATTGTAGCACAATAGTTACACCTAAACATGAAAAAATCTCAAATTCGAACATTAAAAATATAGTACTATGAAGGAGATGTTGGTTGAATAACCATCATAAAATCATTTCGAAAGGGTCAACCATCAAATTTAGCTTTGCACAATACATACATGAACATTGTGCATAAAAATTTTGTATGTTCCCATACAATGACAGGTGTAGATTCATCGTCTTATTTCAACATGGAATAAATGAAACATGATATGGAATTTACAAGGAACACGAAAATTATAAATACAACAAAAAAATTGATTTGCAAGGAATACGCTAAATCATTTCTACGAAATATCCATTGTGGAGGTGATTAAACTTTTTATTGGAAAATATGGGGGTAACTTTAATGGCCACTTGTCACTTCATTAACTCCTTTTACTAGACGTGTGGGACTCTTTCTTGTTGGTGGCCGCACTTCCTTCATTTATTAATTCTGATTTGCAAATCTTCTATGTTTCTTGTTAACTACTTGCAATATTCATCTCTGACCGCGTGAGATTTTCTTTTGATGGACTGCGTGTGGAGTGGTTGAGAGGCCTTGGAAAATTCTATTTTCCTTTATCTTGAGCACTCTGTTCCCAAACTACCATTTGGACACAGTTGCGTGGCGAGAGGCCAAAGCAAAATCCTTTCTGTCAAGGCATTTTTCTTCTTGGTTCCTCCTTGGGCGCAGTAATGGGTTCGATATGGTGGTTTTTGATGAAGCTACAAGCTAGTGAGGTAGGCGTGTTACCTCCACTTTCTTTGGGTGCTGCGAGGTGTGTTCTTGTTGGGGATCCACAAAGAACGACTGCAAGCAAGGGGATTAGCCAAAGCGCGACATGTTGTAGTTTAGTAGAAGCCCTTTTGAGCACTTCCAACAAGCAGGTTGTCCAACTATGTTGTTATCTGTTCAGTATCGAATGCATCCTCAAATTTGGGATTCTCCTTCAAGATATTTTTTTATCAAAATCGACTATGTGACAGTGAGAGTGTTACCAGGAGACCTGATGAAATTTATTACAAAGATTCTCTATTGAGACCTTACTTGTTTTACGATGTAACTCATGGAAGAGAATCTCATAGAGGTGGATCTGTTTCATATCAGAATATTCATGAAGCACAGATTGCCTTGTTGCGTATTCCTACCCCCCTCTTTCCGTACCAAATGTGAATCCAACCATTCCTTCCACGCGTGCCTTTTTCTTCTACTCTGCCCCGTAGATGAGGGTCTGATAACACAAATTATGGACATGGATTTATGTTGTTTCCTGATACGTTTTGGGAGAAGGAGCATTGTTTTCTTGTTGTCTGCATGCAATGTAAATATCCTCATTTTTTTTTACCCTGATCTGTCCCTTCCTTGCCTCTGGCCACGTGAGTTTGGGAGGATGTTGTTGGGGATTTTGAAACCGTTGGAGCTCAGCACCCAGTGCAGTTAGCAGGGGTTAGATAGCGGCATTTTCTCCTTTTCTTTCCTCCTGGCTGTGCCATCTTAAGGGGAGCCTGGAGTGGTGTTTTTTTCAAAGCTAAAAGAAGTGGATCAGTGGGACGTGTGGCTTATGCAGTCCCTGCTGGATGTGTTGCTGGTGGATGCGTTTAAAACAGGCATGATAAGACTAACCCTCTCTCTTAATGATTTATCTCTTTTAGTATTTGGGTAAATCAATCTTTGCAATTTTGTTCAAATGCTATAGATGTGGGTTTCTTTTGGAATGTTGATGTGTGTTTGTTTTACTAAGTAAATAGTGTTTGGACTCTAGATATTATATAGCTTGTATTTACATATATTGACTCTTTCTTGAAAGAGATGCCCAAAAAGAGATGGGTTTTAAATGACTTTTAATCATAATTACATGAGCTGATCTCTCTCCCCCTTCCAGTTTATCTTAATTACTATTTGACAAGAAGAAATCTCTCCAATGATTCTCGCTTATCGATCTTATAGAGTTGGTTTATCTTTTTGCCATGATTATTCCTGTGAACAGTGGTTTCTATAGAAAATATTGGGGTGTGTGAATGAGATTTAGAATATTCCTTGTATTGTTTTATTATGTAGAACATGACTTGAAAATAGGAATTTTCTTGGAAGACTATGTTTGTCTTTTAATGTGGATTGATAATAATATAAACCCCCATTAGGATTGGAGGCTTCTATTTGGGGAGAGTCGTACTGGTTTTACTGGTCTTCCTAAATACCATCTGACTCTTTTGAGTATCGTTTACTTTGGGGATTATTGAAAACCCCTCACTAGGCCCTCTGTTATTATTATTACTATGAGCTTATTTTTAGATTGGAATGCTCCTGAAGCATGTGTTAATGGGGTTTTTATTTTGTGACCTTTTTTAATACGGTAAGCACTCAAGACATTAGCTTGTGTGGATAACTATATGGCTTAAGTTTGAGGCACTACTTAGATCTTCGAATCGCTTAAAGAGATATTGGATACATCAAACTCTCATGAATATGTACATTCTTCAAGTTTGATTGACATGTAATGGCCCTCAGGCAGATGAATTCAGATAATTCTTGAAATATGTGATTTTAAATTTATCCTATACTTTGACTTCAAAGCTTGTTGAAATGCTTTTAGTAGGAAAACAGATGAATAGGGAAGTTATGAGAACTACCCTAAAATGGATTCATGCACAACCTTAAGTAAAGGTAACAACTACCATAATGGGACTGTACATACCATGTACGACAGTAAGGATAGAAGTTGACCTGAAATTATTTAACTTCATTATATAGAACAATAATTAATACCCATAAATTGGGGTATGCAAGTGGAGGTTGAATTATATAACTTAATATATTATGTTATCAGGTAACCAGTAAGGATAAATATGTTATTTCAATACTTGGTTAACGAGTGGAATATTTTCTGGTATTTACGATGATTATTATGTTAGCTAAAAATTGATACTTGCATCTCAATTAGGAGTTGAGATAATGTTGATACTTGTATTTATAGTGGCTTGGACCACGCTTACATATCTTAGCTAGTCGAATATATCTTTGACATATTAGCAAAATATGACAATACTGTTGATCGTGACTCATTCCAACGAGTTGGACTCTTATACTAATAGAAACATATAAAGACATGGTAATAAGCAACCAAAAGGATATCTAAGTAATATATGAACTCATGGATTGGCGGAATATTTGTTAACATAAGTATATTCTTAAAATTGTGAGGTAAATATCAAAATTATACTTACATATAATCATTGATTATCTATGAAGGTTTGATGCTTGAGTAATATAAATGAATAATATAAGATTGATACTTGTATTTACTATAGAACTTAATGTCGTTGTTGCTTTATTTTAACTAAAAGATAATATTATTGGATACATATGTGGGAGAAGTAGATTGAAGGTATAAAGTGAGCGATATTATATTTACTATAATTTAAGTATGATTAATTGCATGGTTAAGGTTGTATATCTAGTCACTTGGAATTGTGTTCTTATGTAAGCAGATCTTAAGGAAGTGAACATTAATGAGTATGAAATGTATTATCATGAGATGTGCAGTTAAGTTTTGAATGTATGTTAGAAATTATTTGATAGGGAGTATTGCAAACTTTCATTTATTTAAATGCTAGATGGCATAAGTTATTAGGTGAGGTTTATATCTTATCATGCTCAGTTCTAGCGAACTGACTCTAGTAAATATTTGTGCAGATGGATTATGCGAGTAGATTAAAGGAAAAGAGTGTAAAAGTTTCATCAGTTCAAATTATGAAGTTCTTTGTAGAAAGTTCAATGCGTTGTAAATTTTGTAACTTTGCTTGCAAGGAGTTTAGAAGATCTCTTGTCTTGGTATGTTTGGAAAACTACATGGTGAAGTGTTCTTTCCCTTTTGTTGTTAGACTAGTAACTTACCTTGGTGAGAAATGATATTCAATCATTACATTGGCATAAGTATTGTAAAACATTGTTTTTGAGAATAAAGTGTTAAGTCAAAACTCTCTGACACCTTGTAATGATGTGATATAAGTAAAATTAAATGGAGTGGTTAACCCTTATAGAAGTTAACTAAAATATATATATTCAGATAAATTAATGTAGAGATGAATTACTTGAGAACAAGAGATTCCTGAAGTACTCAAAGGTGAAACTATCCTTGTAAAGTAAAATTTTATAAATTGATATCCCTAGCTAAACTAGTGAACACTACCCCTTTTGGGTGAACTCTTAAACAAGCTTAAGGGAAAACAATGGTTAGTTTCGGAAGATAATAAGATTTAGCAAGTAGGAGAAGACTTTAAGTGAACTACTCTACAGTGTATAAGAAAATAACTCAGTTGGTAAGATGAATTTGTGTGAATCATATATTGAATCTTTCTGAAAACATAAGTCATGAGTTAAAGGGTGTTTTATCAAAATAAATAACCTTCAATCATTTCTTACTGTGGCTTGCCCTAGCTGTGAGAGTGTCATGTGGTTGGACTTCTATGTTGTTCTGTCAAAAAAGAAAAGTGTATTATCCTTTTGGGTGTGAACGTTTCCGTGCTGACCTTGTGGTCATCCCCGTAACAAGTGGTTCCCAGAGTTGGTTGTAACTTGTGACGACATGTTGTGTCATTTTATGTGTCGAAGAAATTCAAAAACAAAAAAATATTTTGTCTTTCACTATGTTGTTCATGTGTGAATTTTTGGGTCGTTACACATTTCCCCCCAAAACACAATTTCATTGCCATTAATCCTACCGCCCCCTCAAATAAAACATGTGGCCTTTCCACCCTTTGCGAATCGTGCAATATCCAAACTCAGAGGTTTTTCCTTCCTTTGTTAGAATGTAGTGTTATCTAAATGGGTATACTCACTAAATATAATCCTTGAATCTACAAGTAAAATATTTCAAATGAGTAATTACAAAAGAGAAAATTATACCCATAAAGGGAAAATGAATGGATCTATATTTTAAGCACTAAATTTCTTCACAAAAAGCTTCCAAACCTCTCTAATGGCCTCCATGGCTCCTCTTTCTTCTACTTCTTCCTTAACCTCAAAAAAAAATCAAGAGAAATGAGAAAGTGGAGTTAGAAAAATAATATATGATAACCCATAAGGATTTATAGGGTTGCTTTTTCCAAACCTAAATCTAAGGGTTGAGAAAGATTAGATCTAAGGGTGTAGGATGAACCCTACATCGCTTAAGTGATGGGGTATTTTAAGTGGAAATGTAATAAATAAAAGATGTGTGTGTAATGCTAAATGGGGCCTCAGGGGGTTTAGAGTAGTTGCATGCCTTGAACTTAAAGAAAATAAATTTATAACAATTTGCATGTCTTTAACAATGCAAAAATATTATCCTAGCATAATTTAATATATAATTGTTTTTGTTCCTTAATTAAAATTAATTTAAAAGAAACTAGTGGAGTTATGAAAGGTTAATGAAAATTAATTATATAATATGTTGGAGATGTGTTAGTGAAATATCTAAAATGTAATATTATTTATACATATTGGAAAATCTTAACTATTCGATGTTTGTTCTCCGTTGCCTTGCAAAAAATAATGATTCCATAATTTTTCACAATTCTTTGTCGGGTTTAGCATGTGTTCTTGTTGAGAATTATATGGGTGTTACAAACTTGGTACATCAATTGTAAAGTTGAGATCATCGTGTAAAATTAATTTATTGCACACTAGGGGTTGACGCCATTGTAACCTCTTAACTTTAAACCAAAAAAACTAGCCACAATTTTTGGGTCAAGTGTTAAGTTTTAATGTGGTCTTAGAACATCCATTTTTTGGGAGCTACAAACAGCAACACATATGACTATTCTACCTTATCAAGACTCATGATGTTGCTTTTCACTGTGTTATCTTTTCTTCACTGTGTTCTAGCATTGGGAAAATAGGAATAATCACATGTACACAATTGAAAAACTAGAAATGGGAAATTGGATCATGTTGATCATGTTACCCCCTCAATGTGAAATTTCCACTTATTGAAAACTACAAACTATAAAAAATGAAGCAAACAAATGAAAACAAACTTACACTACACACACGTGTCACCAAATCAAGAAGTGGTACCATCATTGGCGATTGACAAGAGGTCGTTAGTTGTCCTCCACCTCTCTCGTGTCTCTACCCTCTAGCACAAATTATCTAATAGAGAAAATATTCATCACTTTGATTTTCTGTATAAGCTGTATTTCCTTCCTCTTCATTTTCTCCTTCGTCATCAACAACCATAATGTTATCTTGTAGTTTCCCATCAAGTTAGTCTTGTGCTCTTTTCTTGCAATTTGAGGACAAGTGACCAGATTATCTATAGTAATAACAGGTGAGCCACTTCTTTGAATCTTTCTAAGATGATCTAGGTCTAAAAGAAGATTTAGATCTTCTTTTATCTTGTTTCTTACCATACAAGGATTTTTCCTCTCGATTCTCTTTTCTTCATCTAGTAAAGAAGAAATAAGTTCTTCTAAAATTGGATTTATTTTACTCAATATAATTACCATGTTAGAATAGCATAGAGGCATGCTATTGAGTAATAGTGCTTTAGCATCGTCATCAGGTACATCTACATTTATTCCCGCTAGTTGATTGCAAATAGAATGAAACTTACTAATATGTTCCACATTGTTGTCACCTTCTTCCATCTTGAGGCCGAACAATCTCTTCTTTAAATATATTGTTGTGCTTCCATCTTGTGATCCAAACAATTTTTTCAATGTCTCCCAAATTGTGTGAGAGGACAATTTTAAGTCTATACGATGAAAATAAGAATTTGATAGGCCCAATCCAATAATCGATGTAGCCTTTCGATCTCTGCTTGCCCATTTTTCTGCTTCATCTGCATTTTTTGGTTTCATCTCTTTTCCATCAACAATATCCCATAAGTCTTTGTTAATTATGAACAAATGAGATCGTACTTGCTAGGTATGAAAACATTTACCTTCAAATTTTTCAATGTGACTCAACTTATGCATTATGACTCTTCACAAAATTAAAAAATAGGTGTCGGTTGAAACTGAAAATGCACCTTTTTACAAACAAATAGATAATAATGACTATAAATTCAATTTGTAATGGAAAACTACAAATCAATTAATTCTAATATAAATGAACGACTAGGACACAATAAATCCTTTTGACTATATAAGACGGTAATATAAAATAAAATATTTAAAAATAAGTATTAAAAAGTAATTAAAGATTACTTTTTATAACAACGTTATAATTGTAAACCTAAGACACAATAAATAACAACTATCTATGGTAATTAACCCATGACAAATTTTAAAAACATTTTTAAAACCATTCGACTAAACCTTCAGAAAAGACCTATTCACAATGTCGTGAAGGACGGTGATAGGTTGATGCATAGATAAATTTATTGGTGTCTATTACATGTTGGAGGTGAATATAATGGGAAGGAATTGTTAGTGTGAAATCACAACACCCCTAAATTTCCCGGTTTTGAGTGGGGCATTCAGGTGTGATCTCGCATAACATTGGACCATCTCTCAAGCTATGGGACTTGCGAAAATGAGATGAACCTCTAGATAAAGATGGAAAGAGAGAGAAAGAGAGAGTGAAAGAGAGACTACACTAAAGTAGTGATACACCAGAAAATGAAAGAGGCGAGATACTCTACTAAGGGAGGATGAAATAGGGGAAAAGGGAGATGAGTGAGGTTAGAAAGAAGTGACACATGCCCTCCGATCCTAATCCACCATCAAAACTCCATGAAACAAAACATCCTGGACCTACAAATGTGAAATACATGCACAAAAAACAAATATGAAAGGGAGAGGCACAGAGAGACAATAAAACACGAGAGAGGGTTGAAGAACACCGAAAAAACATGAGTTTATTGCTCTAGAAGGTGCATAGACAATTTCATTTATGCTCAAAGGCATAAAATCCACTTTCCATGCATATAAGAAGGCTTACAGCTCAAATGGAGTTGGGAAAAAAATTTTACAGAGTTTCCTCACACCCATAATGTCTCCCCTTCTCAAATGAGAAGTGTTTACAATATATAGAACGATGAAAACCATAGATAAAGAAGGAAAAAATACATTCTTTTTTGAAAGATCAACCACCATCCATCAATGCCCCTACAAATCCACCTACAATCTATCAATTATGGTTCCCCATGTCTATTTGGCATGTTGGAGAAGGAAGCATGGCAGATCAAATCAAACCTGGGTAGTTGAAGTAATCTGATTCCGTATTAATGGCCTAAAATATTTTCTCCTATTTTTCACCCACCTAACCTTTCCAAAATGAAATTTCATGCTTGCATGGCATAGAGGATGTCAATACCTTTCGAAAAAGTCTTCTCTTGCTCAAATCCGAGCTTCCAGTCAAAAGATATGGTCATTTGAGGATTCTGCATCGAGACTGGAAAATGGAAAAAATGTAATCTTTGGAAAGTGAATCTGCGGGCTTGAAAATACAAAATGTGATTTTTTCGAAAAGATGCAAAAATCAAAAAACCTCTCACATCCCCACAGGCCCAAAATTCACTTTTTCCCAAAATCCTCTATGGGCCCAAAATTTAAATTGCGCCATTTGCAAAAGTTGCAAAATTTCCAAAGTTTCCCCAGTGACCTGCCTTCCATCTTTGGCTTGAGACATGGCCATGTGTCCCTTTGCGGGCCTTAGGCATTTTTTTCTTCATTTGGCACAAAGATCCTCTATGGGCTTGCGGGCCCGTGATTGTAACTTGTGGCTTTTGCGAAAAGTGTAAAATTTCCAAAGTTTCCCAGATAACCTGCCTTCCTACTTTCTTCCCCTTTGGTGAAAATTCCTTACCAGGTCCACCGGTCCGCTTTGAGAAAAAAATCCTTCCAAGGATTGCCTTCTCGCTTTGACCTAAAACATGGCCACGTGTAGAGGTTGTGCATGTTTGGGACTTGCTTTTGGATTCACCCCCTGAAAGAGTGCCAAAGAAACATGTGGCTCCTTCTGCATCCTTTCTTTATTTCTTTTGTATTTTGTCTAAGCCCCTTTCATTTAAGCGGGTCCATGTGTATGACCTTGGACATGTGGAATTTTACTTTCAAAGTTGCGTCATTCTAACACGTGGCTCCTTTCACTAGCCTGCCTCTATTTATAATTTTCAATGGCCAATTCTACTTTTTCGGTCTTGGTCATATTTGAACACCATTACATATAAATAGGAGAGGATTTCCTATTATTAAGGAATCTCCTGAAACCACTCAATCCTACAATATCTCTTAAACTCCTATATTCTTGATTTAGTTCAACAACTAAACTCACGTACAATATAATAGTAAACTATAAGAGATATTATATTGATATTTCCAACAATATTTATAGTATTAACCATATGGTTAACAAATAACATTATTATTTACCTTTTGGTAAATAAAAATTATAATGTAAACATTAATATTCTAACAATTCATTTCCAATATTATATAAATATTAAACTATTAGTTACTCAAACAATAAATATTTCAACTGCAGACGACTAGTTCAATCAATAAAACAACACCTTGTGATTTGGCTAATGACATACAATTTGACCCTAAACCGTGTTACTGACCATAAACTCATACATTGTTAAACCCAATGTGTCAAAACTTGGTGTTGTTCGTTGGTTTTGGCAAGAGCTAGATGAGTTAACTAAAACAAGCATTTCTATCTACAGTTAACAAATAACATTATTATTTCCCTATTTGGTAAATAACAAATTATAATGTAAACATTAATATCCTAACAATTCATTTCCAATATAATATAAATATTAAACTATTAGTTACTCAAACAATTAAATATTTCAACCAGACGACGAGTTTAATCAATAAAACAACACCTTGTGATTTTGCTACCAAATACAATTTGACCCTAAACCATGTTACGACCATAGACTCATACATTGTTAAACCCAATGTGTCAAAACTTGGTGTTGTCTGTTGGTTTTGGCAAGAGCTAGATGAGTCAACTAAAACAAGCATTTCTATCTACCTTGTAAAGTTATAAAAACGCAATTTCAATAGACTTTCAAACCAACACTGAGTCCCGTAAAAGAGATGTCAAGAATCATATGTGTTCCTTGTTATGAAGAGACTCATGTCAAGCATTATCTCAACCTCATTTTACCATTCGCACTCTCTTCATCACTACTCTAGTAGCCTTACTACTTTGTTTTGCACTTTGAGGGAGCTATTAAAACTGAGAAGTTGAGTTTCTTTTAGGCTCGCCATTTGAACTATGAGAATCAAAATGTTTTCCTGCCTTCGCAAACCTCTAGTATTTTTACTAGAAAAATTCTTATAACCTTCATTTTGGGGAAAAATGAATTTTTGTATAGTTTGGCAAGGGGTTTTTTAGCCTCTGGTCGTTGACAAAGTTAGATTAGACAAATTATGACCGGTGGCTCTGAAAACCTCGCCGCCAATTGAAAACCATTCACATGTTTCAAATTCTTTCAATTCCTGTGAATTCATGGTATATAGCAGGACACTTAGGAATTTACCCATTATGCTTCACCTAACAGAAGATAGTTTTTTTAATGCACTTTCTTAGCCTTCGAGAGTAAATTGAATGTTTTTGCAACTATTGGGAAAACATAAAAAGAAAGTTTTAGGATCCACCCATTCCGTTACCAAACCATTGTTAAAACTTGTTGATACGTGTAAATAACTATTGAAACTCTATCATGAGACTTTTTATTTTAAATTGAACTGTTGTCAAAATAGCGTTTCTCTCTTCCCTATCTCTTTCTCTCTCCTTGGTTAAGAAATGAAGTGAAATGAAATGAAATAAATATCTATCTCTAACCCTCTCCTTTCGAATGCAAATTATTATTATTATGTAAAAGGAAAACTGAAGATGTTAATTAAAGTATATCTAGGTGGGTGTCATGTCAGCGATTTATCATTGAGTTCATGCTCACATGGTTTTGCAGGGATGCAAGAAAGGTGGCGAAAGGGAATTGTGTAATTCATTGTTTATTATTGTAATTTTTATAGGTCATTGTAAAACGTATATATGTATAATGTAGTTACATACTACAGAAAAATTATATTTTAAATTTTCTAATATGTACGAGATGCTAGTTTTAGGGATACCTTGGGAAATGTGCACTAAATCATAGTTGTAATTTTAATTCATATTTACGTATGGTGAAAAGGTTTGATATCTATGTAAAATAAAATTTAATTTAATATCTTGTAGGTGCATTTCCAGTTTGGAATAGATGATGAAATAATTGGTTTGTTGTATTATTTACCTTGAAAATGTAATAAAGAAAACAAACCACAATATGCAACCTTAGTCTAAAACTAGTGCTTATCTACCCCTTCTCGCATGATCTTTCTTAGCATAAAAGAAACTGAAACCGTAGTTTGAACTTAAACTTTGTACTCAATGGCACCTACTAGTTTAGATAAATAGTATCCATAGTTTAAGGTTATCATCATAGTTAATATATTTAACGACATTATCATAAACCGACGGTTAGGAATGATATGGTCAAACGATTTCTGGTGTAAGAAGAACTAACACATCCTTAGGATCATGGTGGAATACCATGTCTTACGAAGTTAGATCTAGAAATTAACTTCATGATCAAATGAATTCCTTGTGGGATCAAAATGACACAAATGGAGCTAGTGAAATAGTTGTGCTATGACTTAAACTCTTGTTAGTGATCTCTTTAGTTCCTTGCACATAATCAGTATTACCTTGGTTACTAACAACATAACACCTTGGTCTTTCATGAAGGTTGTTTAGCATAAATATTTTCTCTCACCTTAAACCCATATATAGTTGGTGCGTAAATCCTTAGGCGCAATTGGAATTAAACAAAACCTTGTCTCGATTAAGGGGTTAACTTACGGGTAGAAATTATACATATCTCTTAGTAAATGAAATTATTTAAAATAAGTTGACTTAAGAGAAGTGTTGAAACTAAAAACAAAGGGGGTCTCGTTACCATATGTGCCCAGCTACCCTTTGTACCCTAGTGAGTGGCCCAAAAAAAAACAAAGGTAGTAGGTGATATTCCTATGATTGATCTCATGGTGGGATTTAAATGAAACAATTGGATGTCTTGGATGTAGCATGTGTTTAAAACTGCATTGTATAAGAGAAAATAAATGGGATGTCTCATGCCAAGTTACACTCCTTGTAGTAGAGAATCCATTAGTGAAAAGTATGTGTTATATTTGTTTACAATTTTTATAAAACAATGCTAATAATGAGACCATAATGTGATGTAAGAGGAAACCATATATGAGTAAAATGAGATATGTGGTTAGGAATAATGTCACTCTTGGAGTCCTTATAACAAAAGTAAACATTTTTATGTGTTATAAAGAATATGAATTACCCTTGGTGAGATCAAACTTTGAGAAAATAAAAGATATATATAAAGCTACATAAAATTTCTTGATGTTGAAATGTTGAATGGATTCAACAAGTTATTGAACTATATTACTGTAACATCCCAAAATTTCTTATAAGTTAAATTAACTACAGTTAATTCTAAACATGATTAGATGAGATCATCATAGGGTGTAAAATTCATTTTGTTCGTCATATCATGACCCACAACCTGTGTGGGGCATGAATCTGCGAACAAATAACCCCACACCCACCTTAACGATCCTTCCTAAAATATAATTAGGCCTGAATCATAGGTAAAATGGTTCATAAATGATAGTGAATATTTTGGTTATTTGTATTCCATTTATTATATTTTAATCGGTTTGGTTGTCTTTTGTTCGGTTTGAATTTTACATGAACGCGACAATAATTGTCTCTGTTTTATTTGACAATGCTATATCAAGCCAGCTTTATGAGAATATTAAAATTATTATTTACGGACTTGGTGATTTTTGTATTGGAATGTTTTATATAAACTTGGAGATTCAACTAATTTTTATGGTAATATATTGTTGGAAATATGTGGACTTGTATTATGAAGGTTAATTTTAACTTAACCATTAAGCTGGGTAACAACTAAAGTAAAAAAATGTATGAAATATTAATTAGTATATATATATATATATATATATATATATATATATACATTGGAGGGATTTGGCATGTAAGCTAAAATTTTTATATAGTTATTGAAATTTATGGGTTTCATTAACTAAAACACCTTCACATGGCACAAGTGTGCAACATGGACTAAAACACATACCAAAGATTGGGAAGCCCAAAAATTCTTCAATATGCCGTCCAACTATAGTTCTTTCATTATATTTTTCTATTATTTTTCCTTCGTCTATTTTCATTATCCCCTTCTGGAATACCTGCATGAATTTTGGAGGAAAGAAGGATTCAACTTGTTGGAGCAGGAAGAGTAGAAGGTTGTCGATTCTGGGTTTACTTCAGGCATGAATATCTTCTCCTTTCTCTACTGCATTCTTTGTAATAACATGAGGAAATACACATTCTATTTTTAATGGAAATCAAGGAAATTGTGGACATATTTTCATTTCATTGTTTGGAGATGAAGTATGAAAAGGAAAATGATGGATCTTGTATTCTATTTAGTTTTCTTTGTGTGGTTTTAGCCTAACCCAAAAAAATACGTAGATGGGGTTTTGGGTTTTGATCAGCAAAAATAAAGTAAAAGAAAGGTTAAAAATTCCTTCTCTACATTATAATAAATTATACCCAAAAGGAAAAGAGTTGGGTTTTTCCCAGTACGAAGAAGGAAATTTTTTTGAATTTGTGTGTTAAAAAATGATTTGTGCTTATGATTTTTCATTTTGTTAAACTGAAATTTGGTTGTGTGTTTTCTATAAACAAATCCATTTGGGTATACAAATCGATATGCTTAAAGGAATCGATTTGGGAAATCCAATCAATATGGGTATGCAACCGGTTGGGGTTTTGTATTTTTCTTCTTGGTTGTTATATGCACATCTGATTTTTAATTTATTGAGATATTTTGAATGATAATTTGTGGGTGTTAAAGCTCTTGCATGGGGCTGCATTTTCTAAAAAATTTCATTATTATGGACCACTAAATCAGTTCATGTATAAATGAGGTGTCTTGTTATGTGTGAATAATTACAAAAAAATGGCATTTAGCCTGTAACTTCAAGCCTGGCAATATGAATTGGATTCTTGTAAGACTTTGAAAAATAAATTTGTTGTCTTGGTAAGGGCATGAAAGCTAGGACAGCTTGACCGAGATGCACCAAGGAGTAATTGGAGGCATGATTGGGTTTGAAATAATGATATCTTATTAAATAAATTATTACTTGTTCTTTTACTAAAAAGAGTATGTTTAAATGATGTAACCATGGTGCTGCTATATTGTTGGTTGGGTTGTTTGTTTACCAGATAGAACATGTTAAAGTGATGTAAATATGGTGATATTTGTGTTAATTTGTAGAGTTGCTCATTGACTAAAAAAATACTCTTCATAATCATATAGTTTGTACGAAGTTATGTAGAAATTTTAAATGTCAAATGCTTATTGATTGAAGTTGTTATACAGATGTATTGACCTTTTTATTAGAGGAAAACATGATCACTAAAATAGAAATTGGTTTTTCTATTTGTGTGCATCCATAGTTGTATCCTTATAGAAACTAGGTAGTAATACATTTTTAGTTGTATTACCATGTGCTTGTTAATAAAACAACATGTATATCCTTTCATATTTTATTAATTAATTGCATTAGAAAATGGAGTCAATATTCATGCTAGTTCATTTTGCACTGACATCATACCACTACTCCAGTCTTACAGAACCATTAACCGTTACATTTGAATTTGTAGAAACTCATGTCTTGTGAAGTTTTATTGTAGCATGGATCTAAATGAGATACTTGGATTTCATTTGGTGAAAGGATGATATCCTTGAATTTTTGGCTGAATTATTGGGATCTTGGACCCATTGTAAATATTCAAACATCACTATGTGAGAATTATTATACCGGTTATATATTTCACCTTAACGGCATATGTAATATATGATTTTAATAAAGATATGTTTACTTTGTGTGTAATAATATCTCAATATGAGTAAATAATGAATACTTGAGTCATGAAATCTTACTTTTCACAAATTGTTGAATACATTTATTTAGTAGGTATCAATGTATGAAGCCGATAATTGGGAAATTATTGTAATAATCAATTGTCTTTAATTTCTAAATTAAATAAGCTATTTAGTGGCGTAGCTAATCGAAGGAATAATTAAATATACATGTTTAATATATATTTAATTCAGACTTTCGGTAAACTTGGTATTAATATGATAAGATTGTAAATCTGCTATATAGAGAATGGAAGAGTATCGTTGTAAAAGGTAATTTAAGGTCAAAGAATCAAACATCGGAAAAAGACTAAATAGGATGGTAAATAGATGAAATGATCCATTAGGCATATTAAGGGATAAGTACATGTGGAATGCTAATATAGTTACATTTTTGCATAACAAATGTACTTATCTCATAAAGATTCTAGTTGGCCTTTGGCATCTATATCAATATAAACTCTTACAAGATAGGTTTAATTGGAAATAAATTAAAAACAAACTATAAAGATCTAGATAACTATGAAAGGGATAGTTGTGAGGTGGCGGAAGACTTAAAACTTATAAGACTAGTGTGATGTCTTTAGTTTATCCGTAACTAGCATGGCGGATAACTTTGGCCAAAGTCATGCATTGATGGTTGTGCATTGTTTGATCACCTAGTCCTCCAATTAAATTAAAAAATTGTCTGTAACCTGATCATGGGAAGTTGAAATACTAAAGATGAGGTACAAAATGGTCAGATACCAGTTTACGAAGTTGGGAAACTAGCTTTGTGGTAGTTCTAAGGACTTTCACATAGTTCCCATGACCTTTAAAAGGTTGAGCCAAAATGCTAGTAAGCATTGTCACTCGAAGTAGTGACGAAGGGAGATCGTGGAGATCTAGATACACCCTTCTCAGCTACACATGGCTTACATGGATGTTATCAGATAGAACAAAAGAGAAAAATTGATTAATGAATTTGATTAAATAAATTTGTATGATTGCATCTGTGTAATTTGTTATTATGTTTGTGTTAAAAAAAATCCAAATTTTTCAGCTCTTGTAATTTTTAGCGTTACATTTTTGTGTTAGAGCCAGAGGCTAAGACACTTGGACATTAATGGGACAGACATTCTAATAAAAGTATCCTCTTTTATAAAACAGGAAACTATGGCTAGGCCGGCAACAAGAGCTAGTATGGAAAGTGGTAGTGGGGTAAATATTGATGACGTGCCGAATAATACGATGCTAAGTTAGAAGAAATCCTCAACCTTTGGAATGACACCTGAAATCGAGTTGTTGCCATAGAACAACAAGATCAGGGTGGTGAAGAGAATGAGGATCGTAGGGATGAGAATCGGGGTGATGAGCAATATGATGATCAACCTAGCACCAACATGAAAGGGAAAATAATAAAGTAAGGTTGGCTACGGAGTTAGAAAGGGACATTAAAATAGTACGGGAAAATTTTAGTGGTGAATTTTCTTAAAATCATGAATATTAGGGATTTTGGAAATTGGAAGTGGCTAATTTTTAGTAGTCGGCTCCCACCTGATTCACCTAAAGTTTCCACTGATAAGTCATTTATATGGATGAATTCACCTACTATTTATATGTTAAATTAACTTATGCATGTATTTATCCAACATTTCTTATCATTGTACCTCATCTAAGAAAAGTGTGCCTTGCCAAATTGCCTTTACGATGAAACATTTTTCAGAAATTCACCATTTATTTGAAAGTTGATTTTGGAGATTCGCCACCCATTCTAAACTAGTTTTTTAGAGAGGGGGTCTTAAAATGAACCCCGCTTATTTTCCCCACCTAAATTTTATGGTACAACTCTTGGGGATGGTGCTAAAAATTGGCTCTCTGAAATGGAGAAGTATTTTGAGATTAGGGACTTTTTAGAGGAGACAAAAATAGTATGGGGATCCTACCAATTCTCCCATGAAGCATCTTCCTAGTGGGATAACAAGAAAATGGAACTAGAAATTGATTCATATATGATCACATGGGAGAAGTTCAAGGCCTACTTCCATCAAAGATAGCTAACTCAGCTATACTTTGACCAAAAGATGGCAAAATTCCAAAATCTGACTCAAGGAAAGTAATTAGTTACAAAATATTGGGAACATTTCACTCGATTGCTGAAATATGTTCCTTTGTATCAAAAGGATGAGAATTTTAGAGTGAGAAAATTATAATGGGATTGAATCCTACTATTGGTGGTGAGGTAGATGTTCATGGACCTACCTTGATGGAAGCAGTGTTTGAAAAAGCTATCAAGCAAGAACTAAAGTTGCGAAGTATTTATGCCTCTAAAAAGGAAAATAGAAGGAAAATCATAATTTCCAAACATCAACTGCAAGTAAACCAGTATGGAAAAAAGGAAACAACAAGTTCTAGCCTGTCAATAAATGAGGAATATTAGGTACAACTTTTGTGAATAATAATGAAAATGGGCAACAAGGAACAAGTTTCAGCGAGAATAAGATTGAGAGAAAAAGACCATTGAGAGGATGTTTTAAGTGCGGTGGTGATTGTTTTGCTAACAACTATCCATAAAGAGGGCAATGTAATAACTTAAAGAAGGGATTTACTATAGTAAATAAAGAGGGAAACAACATAATATTTATGCTGCAATCCATAATAAAGAAAGTGGAAAAGCAAGCGACTCCAATAGAAACTTCAGTAAGCTTTTGGGAGAACTTGTTTGCGTTTTACTTGATTTCAGATTCAACGAATGTTTTGTTTCATCTAAATTTTATAATAAACTCAAAATAAGAGTGGGCACATGGAATACACTTAGACTGTACAATATGCAAATAATGTTGTACACAGAGTGAAGCAATGTTTGTTTGAGGCACCACTAGAATTACACGAGTTCATGACAGATTAAACCCGTATGTGGCACCTCTTGGATCCTATGATGTTTTCATAGGTATAAATTGGTTAAGTCAACATAATGCAACCTTGGATTGTTTAGGGAAAAGCATAACCTGCTGCGATGATCAACAAAAAATAGCAAGTGTTCAAGGTGTTAAAAGAGAGTTTGTCACTAGGCAGATTTCTGCTATGCATCTAAAAAAGGTAAAGCGGAAGGGATTTCATCTATATGCTATAAAAATAAAAAAATTGGGACAGGAAATTAAGCCTGAAATTGAAGCATTTTCCATCCTAATGGAATTTATAGATGTGTTTCCAAATGAGTTTCCCAAACTTCCACCTAAGTGTGAATTTGACTTCACAATAGAGGTCAAACAATCAACGAAACCAATATCCAAGGCACCATATAGAATGAAAACAACTGAATTAGTTTAGTTGAAAGCTCAATTACATGAATAGTTGTCCTTGGGTCCGATTAGACCAAGTATATCACCATGGGGTGCACCAGTTATCTTTTTGAAAAATAAGGATGGGACCCTCAGACTTTATATTGATTACCAAATACTCAACAAGGTAACAGTGAAGAATCGATACCCTCTGCTTCGAATTGATGATCTATTTGATCAAATGGGGGCACAAAAGTGTTTTCGAAGATTGATCTTATATCCAATCATCATCAACTGCGAATCAAGGATTAACATATCCATAAAACCGATTTTAGAACAAGTTGTGGGCATTACGAGTTTACAGTTTTTCCCTTTGGTCTAACAAATGCACCTTTCATTTTCATAAACTTGATGAAAAATGTTTTTAGGGAATACTTAGACCAATTTGTACTTATCTTTCTCAATGATATATTAATATACTCCAAGAATGAGGAAGAACATGATGAACATTTAAGGATATGCTGGGAATTCTTAGAAAACATATATTATTTGGAAAATTATCTAAGTGTGCATTCTATCAATACGAAGTACAATAATTAGGCCACTTATTAAGTAAAGAAGAAATCTCGGGGACCCTTCAAAGATTAGTGCCATCTTGGAATGGCCAAAGCACCAAAGGATATGCATGAAGTGAATTTTTATGGGTCTAGCGAATACTATCGAAAATTTGTAAAGGACTTCTCTAGGTTGGCATGACCTATCACTTCTTTTCCAAAGAAGGGTAAGAAATTTGTTTCGACAATAACTATGAAGAAGCCTTTAATGAGTTAAAAGGTAGACTCATAAGTACTCCAGTGTTGAATATTTTGGATCTAAACGGGAACTTCTTAGTGGTAACCGATGCTTCGGGGAAGGTTTGACAGAGTACTACTACAAGATGGGCATGTGGTAGCTTTTGAAAGTAGAAAGTTAAGGGTGCGGGAAGTAAATTACACACCACATGATCTTGAGCTTGCTTTGGGATTGTTCATGCACTACGGGTATTGAGGCACTATTTGCTAGGAAAACCTTTTGAACTAAAAACATATCATATTGGGCTCAAGTACATTTTTATGTAGCTGAATCTAAATGCAAGGCAGCAAAGATGGCTGGAGTTCCTAGAAAAGTATTACTTTGATATAAATTACATTAAGGGAAAAGATAATACGGTGGCTAATGCCTTAAGTCACGTAAAGTAGATTGCTGCTATAATTACATTAAGAACCCGGTTCAAAGATGAAGTAGAATATTTGTACCATAAGGTAAAGAACTCGAAATAAAGTCATGAGAGAATTTCATGATGCTCCCTATTTGGGACATCCATGAGTAACAAAGATGATGACAGACATCAAAAGCAATACTTATGGAAAAAGATGAAAAATGATGTGATTCTTTACGTCTCATAATGCCTGGAATTTTAGTAAGTAAAGGATGAACATTTACATTCAATGAGACTATTATATCCTCACAATGTGCCGGGATATAAGTGGTAAGTTATAAGTATGGATTTTATCCAAGGTCTACCTATGTCCCAAAATAAACATGATGTTATACTTGTAGTTGTAGACAAGTTAACTAAAGTGGCACATTTTATAGTAGGTAATTTAATGGATAATTCACCCATACTAGCAAAAAGGTTTGTACAAGAAGTTTTCCGATTACATGGAGTTCCAGAAGTAATAATTTCAAACAGGGACTCAAGGATAACTTCCAGATTTTGGCAGACTTTGTACGCTACCTTAGGGACAAAACTGAACATAAGTTCTACCTACCATCCTTAAAAACTAATGGTCAAACCGAAAGAGTAAATCAAGTGTTATAATATTTACTAAGAATGTATTGCATGGATCAACAATACAAATGGGAAGATTATCTTCCCTAGGTTGAATTTTCCTATAATAACACTTACCATTACTCCATTCGGATGGCTCCTTTTGAGGCCTTATATGGTCATAGGTGTAGAACACCTATAATTTGGGATAATCTTGAAGATAGGGTACTGATTGGACCAGAAATGCTTTAAAATGGAAAAAAAGGTAAAATTAATCCAAGAAAGATTAAAAGAAGCAATAAATAGGTAGAAATGTTATGCAGATTTAAAAAGAATTGACGAAAGTTTAACGTGGGAGATAAAGTTTTTCTTAGCATCAAACCTAAAAAGAGTTTCATTTCGTTTGGCAAGTCAGCTAAACTATATCCTAGGTTTTTAGGACCATTTGAAGTCCTAGAGGTCATTGGAACGGTAGCCTACAAGCTAGCATTACCTCCAGCTCTATCCAGGCTACATAATGTATTTCGTGTATCCTTTCTTAAGAAATATGTACCTGAATTAACACAAGTACTTAATTGGGATTTATTACCAGTTATGGATCCAGAGGTAATCACGGTTGATCCTATAAGGATACTAGAGACCCGGAAGTTGCACTTGAGAAACCGTGATGTTTCACAATGTAGGGTCTAGTGGGACCAATATTTTTAAGAAAGTGCCACTTGGGAGAATCTGGAAGATATCCAAACTACTTTTGTGCATCTGTTTGACCTATTTTAATGATCATGTTTTGTTAAAGTAATAAATTCAATTATTTTGTAAAAGTGGTAGATAATAAAATTATGTAGATAAGCCTACAACTAAATATTGGGACTAAGATACTTTTTTATTAATA
Source organism: Taxus wallichiana var. yunnanensis (assembly GCA_018340775.1). Classification (NCBI taxonomy): domain Eukaryota; kingdom Viridiplantae; phylum Streptophyta; class Pinopsida; order Cupressales; family Taxaceae; genus Taxus; species Taxus wallichiana. The sequence goes on from CM031239.1 coordinate 994,687,797, forward strand.
GTTACTTATTGAATATTTCATTAATGAACCTGGAAAATTTGTCATTTAGGCGGTAATGTATTTTTCTTACAGATTATATGACTAATTTTATATATGTACAAGGGTTATTGTGACCTTTATGATTCAGTTGAAATAATATTACTACAAATTATAAGCTGATTTGAAACATATTTATGCGAAAATGAATAATGGGTTAGTTTATCTAATCATCCTGAAATCATTGAAACGATGATTATTCAAAGGGGTGGAGTATGTAACATCCCAAAAGTTCTTGTAAGTTAAATTAACTATGGTTAAGTCTAAACATGATTAGACGAGATCATCATAGGGTGTAAAATTCATTTGGTTCATCGTATCATGACCCACAACTTCTGCTATGGGGCATGACACTGTGGAAGGAATAACCCCGAAGCCACCTTGAAGATCCTTCCTAAAACATGATTAGGCCTTAACCATAGGTAAAACGGTTCAAAAATGATTGTGAATCTTTCGATTACTTGTATTCCGATTACTTTATTTTAATTGGTTTGGTCATCTTTTGTTTTGTTTGACTTTTACATGACCGTGATTATAATTGTCTCTCATTTTTGACAATCCTATATCAAGCCACTTTATGAGAATATTCAAATTATTATTTAAGGACTTCGTTATTTTCGTATTGGAATGTTTTATATAAACCTAGAAATTCAACTAATTTTTATGGTAATATATTGTTGGAAATATGTGGACTTGTATTATGAAGGTTAATTTTAACTTAACCATTAAGCTGGGTAACAACTAAAGTAAAAAAAATTTATGAAATATTAATTAGTATATATATATATTAGAGGGATTTGGCATGTAAGCCAAAAGTTTTATTTAGTTATTGAAATTTATTGGTTTCATAAAGTGAAACACCTTCACATGGCATAATTGTGCGGCATGCACTAAAACACGTACCAGGATTGGGAAATCCAAAAATTCTTCAATATGCCGCCCAACGATAGTACTTTCATTATATTTTTCTGTTATTTTTCCTTCGTCTATTTTCATTCTCCCCTTAGAATACCTGCATGAGTTTTGGAGGAAAGAAGGATTCAGCTTGTTGGAGCAAGAAGAGTAGAAGGTTTCTTATTTCTGGTTTACTTCAAGCATGAATATCTTCTCCTTTCTCTGTTGCATTATTTGTAAAAAAATGAGCAAATACACATTCTATTTTTAATGGAAATCAAGGAAATTATGGACAAATTTTGATATAATTGTTTAGCTATGAAGTATGAAAATGAAATTGATGGATTCGGTATTCTTTTTAGTTTTCTTTGTATTATTTTAACCTAACCTTAAAAATGCGTAGATGGGGTTTTGGATTTTGATCAAGCAAAAATAAAGCAAAATAAAGGTTAAAAATTCCTTCTCTACATTATAATAAATTATACCCAAAAGGAAAAGTGTTGGGTTTTTCCTATACAAGAAGAAGGAAAACGTTTTGTGAATTTGTGTATTTAAAATATATTTGTGCTTGTGTGTTTTCATTTTGTTAAACTGAAATTTGGTTGTGTGTTTTCGTGAACAAATGGATTTGGGTATATAAATCGATCTGCATAAAGGAATCGATTTGGGTAACTAAATCAATATGGGTATGCAACCAATTGGGGTTTTGTATTTTTATTCTTGGTTGTTATATGCATGTCTGATTTTTAATTTTTTTATATATTTTGAATGATAATTTGTGGGTGTTAAAGCTCTTGCATGCAGCTGCATTTTTCAAAAAATTTCATTATTATGGACCACTAAATTGGTTCATGTATAAATGAAGGTGTCTTGTTATGTGTGAATATTTACCAAAAAATGGCATTTAGCCTGTAACTTCCAACCTCGCAATATGAATTGGATTCTTGTAAGAATTTGAAAAAGAAATTACTTGTCTTGATAAGGGCATGAAATCAAGGAAATCTTGACCGAGATGCGCCAAGGAGTAATTAGAGACATGATTGGGTTTAAAATAATGATATCTTATGAAAGAAATTATTAGTTGTTCTTTTACTAAAAAGAGTATGTTTAAATGATGTAACCATGGTGCTGCTATATTGTTGGTTGGGATGTTTGTTTACCAGATAGAACATGTTAAAGTGCTGTAAATATGGTGATATTTCTGCTAATTTGTAGATCTTCTCATTGACTAAAAAAAATACACTTCTTAATCATATTGTTTTTACAAATTTATGCGGAAATTTTAAATGTCAAATGCTTATTGAATGAAGGTGGAATACAGATGTATTGACCTTTGTGATTAGAGGGAAACATGATCACTGAAACAGAAAGTGGTAGTTATATTTGTGTGCATCCATAGTTGTATCTTTATAGAACCAGGTATTAATACATTTTTAGTTGTATTACCATGTGCTTGTTGATAAAACAACATGTATATCCTTTCATATTTTATTAATTAATTGCATTACAAAAATAGAGTTAATATTCATGCCAGTGCATTTTGAACTGACATCATACCACTACTCCAGTCTTGCAAGACCATTAGCCATTACATTCGGATGTGCGGAAAGTCATGTCTTGTGAATTTTTATCGTAGTATGGATCTAAATGAGATACTTGGATTTCATTTGGTGAAAGGATGATATCCTTGAATTTTTGGCTGAATTATTGGGATCTTGGACCCATTGTAAATATTCAAACATCACTATGTGAGAATTATTATACCGGTTATGTATTTCGCCTTAACGGCATATGTAATATATGATTTTAATAAATAGGTGTTTACTTTGTGTGTAGTAATATCTCAATATGAATAAATGATGAATACTTGAGTTGTGAAATATTACTTTTCACAAATTTTTGAATACATTTATTTAATAGTTATCAATGTATGAAGTCGATAATTGGGAAATTATTGTAACAATCAATTGTATTCAATTTATAAATTAAATAAGTTATTTAGTGGTGTAGCAAATCAAAGGAATAATTAAATATACATGTTTTAATATATATTTAATTCGTCCTTTCGGGAAACTTGGTATTAATATGATAATATTGTAAATCTGTTGTATAGAGAATGGAAGAGTATCATTTTCAAAAGGTAATTTAATGTTAAAGAATCAAACATCAGGAAAAAGATACTAAATGGGATGGTAAATAAATGAAAAGATACCTTAGGCATATTAAGGGATAAGTACATGCGAAATGCTGATATAGTTACATTTATGCATAACGAATGTACTTATCTCATAAAGATCCTAGTTGGTCTTTGGCATCTATCTCAATATAAACTCTTACAAGATAGGTTTAATTGGAAATAAAATTAAAAAAACTATAAAGATCTAGATAACTATGAAAAAGATAGTTTTGAGGTGGCGGAAGACTTAAAACTCTTAAGAATAGTGTGTTGTCTTGAGTTTAGCCATAACTCGCATGGCGGATAACTTTGGCGAAAGTAACGCATTGATTGTTGTGCATTATCTGATCACCTAGTCCTCTAATTAAATAAAAACAAATTTTCTGTAACTTGATCATGGGAAGTTTAAATACTGAACATGAGGTAGACAATGGTCAGATACCAGAATACGAAGTCGGGAAACTAGCTTCGTGGTAGACCAAAGGACTTTCACATAGTTCCCATGACCTTTAAAAGGTTGAGCTAAAATGCTAGTAAGAATTGTCACTCGAAGTAGTGACGAAGGGAGATCATGGAGATCTAGATACACCCTTCTTAGATGCACATGGATTACATGGATGTTATTAGATAGATCAAAAGAGAAAATTTGATTAATTAATTTGATTAAATAAATCTATACAATTGCAGTAATGTAATTTGTTATTATGTTTATTTGTTAAAAAAATAAAATCCTCATTTTTAGCTCTTGTAATTTTGAGTGTTACAATTACCTATGGTAGGGCAATAAAGATATTGTGATCAAAGAATGTATATGGGAAAAAGGTATCTTGAATCTAAATCTCCATTAAATCCTAAGATTTCTTTCTTGACATCATGCTAAATTAACTTGTGTGGAAAGGGTAAAATTTGAACATTGAATAAACATTTGAGAAGCATAATCTTAACATAATAATGAGAGAATTAGGAATTTTGTATGTAATTTGAAATATGGAAAATAATTATATAAGTTATGGAGATTTTTGTAAGGGATAAAGAGCCAGCTTAAATGGTCAAACTATAAGTTGAATGTGAAATGAATTTAAGAATCTGTATGTGGAAAAAGGATAAAATTATCCTTGCATAATAATGTTCATGGAATGTTAATTGTAACTAAGATGTAATCATGGTAATGATGTATCTTGGGTTTGCCAATCCTTGGGTCCATTTCTTTTTGTTAGGTCATTGCTAGCATTCGTTCATTGGGGAAAGTGTGGAATCGACATGTATATGGGTTTTCATGTGTCTATGTGAGTCGATGAATTTTTAAGTTTCTTATGCGTTGTTGAATTTCTCTACTTGGAGCCCTTATGGTGTTGTGTAGTGAGAAATGTAATTAAAACAAATTATCCTAGTATTTTTACTATTGTATTTGTGTGTGTAAAATTTGGGCATTACATTTGGTATTAGATTAGAGGTTCAAGCTCTTGAACCTCTGGAATGGATTGGAGTTTTGATGATTTTTGCATGGTGATGGTAGTGGGGATTGGAAGATTAATATTATATATATTGTTATGAGACCAACGTTGTAATTATGATATTGTGAACGCACATGTTGTGCATGTCACTTAGTGTGTATTTTTTATCTTATTGATGTGCTTGTGATGATAGTATTATCTCTCCTTTCATGGATTCAATGAGGAATTTGTGGCTGATGTACCACCTTGTTGTGTGTGAAAAGAATTTTATTGTGGATTGTGGAGTGTTGATCATTTTGGCGTTCTGTGATATGAATGTCTAGTGATGTATTTCATGAAAAAATGGGTGTAAAGTTAATTGGATTGTATCATGATGTGGGCACCGTGTTGTGATGAATTATGTGTGTCACCATGTTTTTATTACAATTTGACTATATGTTGTAATGTTGGACATTGTGTTCCTCATACGTATAATATGTGTAATATGTGATGGTTCAAGTCGTGATTTAGGGGAATATGGTGAACGTATGATCCATATTATACAATGCCTACAATTTGGATGCAATATGTGGTAAGGTGATGTATTATAACCAATGAATGTGATGATTGTGATGTACCCTGTATAGATATCATGTGTATACGCTATGGTTAATGTGTGTGAACAACCATTGTGTTAGTGATGTAATTGTGTATTATGTTATGAACCTTATACTAACCGATCAGTGTAATGGAAATTGGTAAAATGTGTATGTTTGGAGTGAGAAAATGTGTACCATTGACGAGTCACTTGAGGCGATTACGAGATAGGAAGTGGAGTCTTACATAGGTTGAAAAACCCACTCTTTTTCATTTCGTATGTATGGCACTTGCTCAACAAATGTCATGCATATTTTATTTCGTGGAAACCTTAGGCTCAGTAGATGAGGACTTGTAATACTTTCTCTCTCCCTATATGGTTATTGTATGGATTCAACCTAAGTGTAGTTACGACTATGTTGAGCCTTGTGGAAGCAATGAATGGATGATTCAGATAGAGATGATGACATTTGTGTTATTTGATATTTTTTTCATGAGATGAGGCTTGATGTCTGAGTGTCGGCAACTCATTTAGTACCCCTTTGGTGGTCGTATAAGGCCACATAGTTATTGTGATGTGCTACTTCTTTATATGTATTTTATTTATAAATTTAACATTTTATTTTTTCTTGATAGAACCAATAGTTTTCTTGATTGATGTGTTCTTATATGTTTGCGCATTTTATTTAGTTGTTTCAATAACATGTGAATTTTTCACTAACTATGGCTATTTGGCCTTTTTTTTTACTTAGTTTTATATTTTATTTTATTTTTGAATGTTTTATAGCATAGCCCAAGGCTTGGTATTTTTTCCACTTACAATTTGAATTGGATTGTTATGTTGGTTCTAATGTTGTATTGTGGGAAATAGGGTCATGGGATGCACCATGGAGTGGTGGAACCTACGGACCCTCTTCATTTTATGGGGGTATGCACTAAGGAGTTACACATAACTAGTGGGTTGTTGAACCACAAGTTATTATGTCACTTGGGTTACAGGTGCTTGGATCTTATGTGCCCAAGGTCATAGGGTGACCGACCTCTTTTGGGGAGCAAAACTAAAAATTTATCTTTATTTTATTGCTTGGGAGGTATATGGAGTTGTTTTTTTATGCTTTGAGGGAGGCTTAAGAGACTTGAGGGAGACGTAATAGACTTGAGAGAGTCGTAAGAGACTTTTGTGTGTGTGATTAGTGCACTTGGAGTTTTTTTATTTGTGTAGTTGTTGGTGATGCTTTAGGAGGTATATGGAGTTGTTTTGGGATGTTTTGGGAGGTGTATGGTGTTGGTGTTATGATTTATGTGAACTCTTGTGAGTCTGGATGTGTTTTTGTTTTGTGTGTTTAGGATTTATTATCCTCATTGATGGTATGATGTTGTTTCCAACTTGACGCTATGTAGCATCAATAATTTTTTTGAGTTGCGTGAAATCCTTGTATGTGTACATGTTGGGAATTCTAGGTTTTTGTAGTCTTCTTATGTTACAAGTACCTTTGTGTTTGGGGCATGTGTAATAAGTATTGTGTTATGTGGGCTATGTATGTCCTTCTATGGTTATGTTGAGTTCTTGTGATGTGATATCTTGGTGAAATTGCATATCATGATGCCTTATGAACCATTAGTGTTTTGTTTGTCCTTGTGTGGTATTGTGATGTCAGATTCTGTTGGGAAATAATTAAAAAAAAAACAAAATCTTAAAACAATGAAATATTTACCTGATGTGCATCACCTAACAAAAGATAGTTTTTGAAAGCACTTTTTAGCCTCCGAGCTTAAATTGAATGTTTTTCCAAGTAGCGGGAAAACGTAGAAATAAAGTTGTAGGACCCCCCCAGTCATGTCGTGTTACCAAACCATTTTGAACACTTGTTGACACGTGTAAATAATTGTAGAAATGCTATCATGAGATTTGTTATTTTAAATTGAAATTTTGTCAAAATAATGTTTCTCTCTCTTCCATATCTCTTTCTCTCTCCTTGGTTAAGAAATGAAGTGAAATGAAATGAAATAAATATGTGTCTCTAACCCTTTATTTTCTAATGCAAATTATTATTATTATGTAAATGGAAAACTAAATATGTTAAGTATACTATATATAGTTGGGTGCCATGTCAGCACTTTATCGTTGATTTCATGCTCACATGGTTTTGCAGGATGCAAGAAAGATGGCGAAAAGGCGTGGTGTAATTCATTGTTTATTATTGTAATTTATATAGGTAATTGTAAAATGTATATATGTATAATGTAGTTCCATGTTACAAGAAAAATTATATTTTAAATTTTCTAATATGTATGAGATGCTAGTTTTAGGGATACCTTGGGAAATGTGCATTTAATCATAGGTGCAATTTTAATTCATATTTACGTATGGTGAAAAGGTTTGATATATATGTTAAATAAATTTGAATTTAATATCTTGTAGGTGCATTTCCAGTTATGCAATAGATGATTAAATAATTGGTGTGTTGTATTCTTTACCTTGAAAATGTAATAAAGAAATCTAACCACAATAGGCAACCTTAGTCTAAAACTAGTGCTTATCTACCCCTTCTCGCATGATCTTTCTTAGCACAGAAGAAACTAAAACCGTAGTATGAACTTAAACTTTGTACTCGATGGCACCTCCTAGTTTAGGTAAATAAGATCCCTAGTTTGAGTTTATTTTCATAGTAGGTATGTTTAACAACATTGTCGTGAACCCGACAGTTAGGAACGACATGGTCAAAGGATTTCTGGTGTAAGTAGAACTCATAATTCCTTAGAATCCTATTGGACTACCACATCTTACGAAGTTAGATCAAGAAATTAAATTTATGACCGAATGAAGTCCTTGTGGGATTCAAAAGACACAAATGGAGCTAGTGCAATAGTTGTGCTATGACTTAAACTCTTGTTAATGATATCTTTAGTTCCTTGTAGATAAATGTGTTACCTTGGTTACTAACAACATAACACCTTGGTATTTCATGAAGGTTGTTAAGCATAAATATTTCCTCTTACCTTAAAATCATATGTAGTTGGGCGTAGATCCTTAGGTGCAATTGGAATCAAACCAAACCTTGGTTGATTAAGGGGTTAACTTGTGGGTGGAAATTATACATAACTCTTAGCGAATACAATTGTATTTAAAATAATTTTATGTAAGAGAAGTGTAGAAACTAAAAAAAATGGAGGTATCGTTACCCAATGTTCCCATTTACCCTTTGTACCCTAGTAAGTGGTCCAAAACAAAACAAAAATAGTAGGTGATATTCCTATGATTGATCTCATGGTGTGATTTAAATGACACAAGTGGATGTCTTGGATGCAACATGCATTTAGTACTTAGTTTATAAGAGAAAATAAATGGGATGTCTCGTGATAGGTTATAATCATTGTAGTAGTGAATCCATTAGTGAAAATTATGTGTTATATTTGTTTACAATTGTTATAAAATAATGCTAATAATGAGACCATAGTGCGATGTAAGAGGAAAGCATATAAGAGTAAAAATTTATTTGAGGTCGGAATAATGTCACTTTTGGAGTCCTTATAACTCAATTAAATATTTTCATTCATTAGAAAGAATATGAATTTCCCTTGGTGAGATCAAAGTTCAAAAAAAAAAAAGATATATATAAAGCTAAATAAAATTTCTTGATGTGGAAATGTTGAATGGATTCAACAAGTTGTTGAACTATATTAACTATGGTAGGGAAATAAAGATACTTTAATTTGGGTAGATGGCCTAGGGATAGTGTAGAAGAAGACTATGGGGTATTTTTGTGGGAGGCATAAGTGTTTTGGGAAGGTATAAATGTGGAGGAAGTTGGGATTTGGGTTCCACCTTACAAAGAAATATTTTGCATTTCTTTACTCATTATGGGGTGCCATAAGAGGTTAGGGAGGCATAAGAAAATGTGAGGAATAAGGGGTATTTGGGGAGGCATAAGGGCATGTCGGGGATTCGAAATGATATATATATATATATATATATATATATATATATATATATATATATATATATATATATATATATATATATATATATATATATATATATTTAGTAGTTGTTCTCAAGTGGTGATACTCATTTCCCCCTTGGGAGGCATAAGATGCATCCCCATAGTTTCTTTCTCCTTTGCCTTGCATGAGGAAGTCCGAGTGTTATTTGTTTCCTTTTATCTGTGGTTTGCAAACTATAGTTTTTTTTGGACTATGTTTTAAATGTGAAAATGTTGCTTGTGTGTTGTGGAAGCCTTTGTTGACATGAGTTGAATCACCCATTTGATTGCATTATGGTTGGGGCTCGGGGGCCAATGAATAAGGATGGCCTCTCCTTTTCATTGGCTGTCTTTGTTGTGTGGAGAGAGTTGTCTTTCCACTGCTCTTGATGTGATTAGAATTGGAAGAATGATAAATCTACATGTTTTTGTTCTGGAGAAAAGAAGAAAAAAAAATTTGGCAGTCCCTTGTTGAAATGAAATCTTAGTGTAACCTTTCCCACTTGAAGTGGATGAACTTGTATATTTTTGGTAATGGAAATATGTTGTATTGAATATGAAAGTTGTAATTTTCAAATGTAAAGGAGAGATATACTTCATTTTATATCTTGAAAGAAAGAGATGTATTTTGTATATTGTATTGTGAAAATCAACAAAAAAGAGAAGTTGTAAAAGAAGGAAATATTGTCTTTTTAATAAAAGTTGCATTCTTTTCCACAATTACAACTACTGCTATTTAAAATATGAGTTTGAAATGTATTTGAAATCTCTGCTTGAAAGGAAGAAATTCATGTGAGGAAAATATAGAACTCTGTCTTTTGAAATGTGTAAAATTGGAAATCGAGAATTGCATTGTGGTTTTGAATAGTATTATTTGATTCAAATAAATTTATTAGATAAGAATTGGAACGAATTCTAATACTTGGAGGATGAAAATCCATCCTAATCCATCCTAAATCAAACAAACTTACCTTCCAAATCCATCCTAAATCCATCTAAGAACAATTCCCCATGTCTAATTGACATGTTGAGAGAGGAAGAAGATCAATTGATTAAAATTTCATAAGTTAAAATTTACCAGCTTGCCTTTTAAAAGCCTATAGATCATTTTCGGGAAATTGACCCATAAACATTATCAAATGAAAAAAAAATTAATGATTCCTCATTTTCCCAAAAATGATCTCCCAATCAAAATTTATGGCCTTCTGAATTTTTTTCTTCATTTGGCATCAAAAATAATTCCAATCATCAAAAAAAAAAATTGGGGAAAATTTCCTTGCAGAGACCCGCGGGCCCGAATTTTCCTTAGCACTTTTTGGTCAAAAACGCCAAAGGCACGAGTTCCCCTGCCACTCCACTGACCCACAAGCCTTTATTTTTGTCAAAAATCACCTAAGTTCAAAAATAGAAATTTTGGAAAAAAATTCCCCGCGGACCCGCCGCCCTGCTTTTGCTATTTTGGTTGTTCTTCACAGCCACGTGGGCCTGAACAGTTAACTTAACCTTTAAAATAATTTGGGAAAATTTTCTAAGTTTCTTCTGCCACCTCACCGGTCCACAACCAATCAGGTGCTGCCACGTGGCATCACAAGGCGTTAGCGAAGGAGCGAATTCCCTTTTTAGCTTAGCGCTTTGGAAATTGTTTGGGAAAAATTTCATAACTTCTCCCATCAGCCCGCCGATCTGCATCCAATGGATGGCTGACACGTGTCTTCGCAATGCATCCATGGAGGCACAGAACTTTTTAATTCTTTAAACCTTTTTCTCGAAAATATCAAATTTTTCTAAATTGCTCCGACGGCCCGATGGGCCGCAATCAATCATTGATTGACAAGTGGCATCGTTTGGGGAAGTTGTAGGCACGAGCTATTTTAATCCTTTGTGCTTTTAACCCTAAAATCTAAAATCTCTAATTTTCCCCGCAAGTCTGTTTTTTTTGACCAATCGGTCTTGACACGTGGCACTTTGGGCAATAGCGGGGGTGAAAATTTTTTGATTCCATAGCGCTTTTCGGCCAAAAGGATCATTGTCTTAAAATCCTCTGATGACCTGATTTTCCGCCAGAGTTTAGAAAAGCCGACACATTTTCTCTTCGGGTTCACGGGCATGTGGAGGCATATCACACTTTTTTTCCAATAAGGGAAAGTGAGCTAAAAATCTCCCCGCTCCACCGGCCTGCGCACAGGAAAATTTTCTTCCCGGGGCTGCAGACCTGCTCTTGGGAAAATTTTCCTCCAAAGGTTCGCTGCCCCATAACTTGAGAAATATGAGGATTTAGGAGGAATTCTTTATATCACCGGAAAGGTGAGGACATTTCCTATCTAATGCAAATGATTTTGAGAATCTTTGAGTGCATTAATTTTGATAAAATAAATTTGAATATTTTAAGCTTTGTTAGAGAGTGGTATAGTGAGAAATTACCCTCTTAACCTAATTGATTAATCTAACCCTAAGTTTGGACCTTGTGATCTTTTATAATTTTCGTATTAATAAAAATATAAGATATTAATAGTATTTGGCTTTGAAACTTTCTTGTGACAACTGTTGTCTTGTAACTTGGTTGTAGACTCTTTTAAACAAAAAAATTATTCCATAATTTTCCTAACTAATCCTAGGTTGTTCTTGGGTCTCAAGTGGGTTGTTTTAGCGGGCATCACAATCCTTGTGGTAGACATGGTTTAACACATCCTTCTTTCAGACCACCACAATAGCCACGAGTATGTAATAGACTCATCTACCGTATAGACATCCATAGAGAGTTGATGCACAAAGGGGACAGAGTATGGGGCCTCCTCTCAGGGCACCCATCAAGACTTAGGCACCACCGAGAGCTTAGTCTACTGGAGCTTGACAATAGTGGCCACAATAGTCCATGGAAAGATCATCGAGATCCACGACACATACCACTAGAGTACTTATAGGAGCTACATCTCATTGGAGGGGACTAGGTAGTTGTTATAGATGAAATGTACAAGGGCATCATTGGAGAGAGATTCTGGAGAACCCTAAAAACAAGGGTAAAGGACCTATTTCAGAGCCTACACTAGGTGGTATGGCTAAGAGCAACAAGATTTGTGTTGTGGTCAAGAACCGTCAGGCTGACTACGATGGCACAATTATTGAGACTTCAGGTAGCATTGGTGGTATTTATACCTCTATATTATTTTATTCAAGATCCTCATATTATTTTATTTCTCCTTCATTAGTAGAGCGTTGCATGCTAGTGGGAGTTAGGTAGGGCCTTAGTTGGGATGTTGAGATGGATTACGGAGCTAAGATCAAAGTGGACTCATTAGTCAAGGAGTGTGTAGTTGACTTAGGAACATTTACCAAGACTTTATATCTTCGTATCCTTCCTTTTAGTTCATATGGAGTTATCTTGGGCATGGATAGGTTATCTTCCCATAGAGCTAGAGTAGATTATTCTGACAAGAGTTATATCTTGTGTTCATGATCTAGGAGTTGAGTTAGTGTTTTTTGGCATTAGGAGACATGTATCCATTTGCACCATATCCACTATGTAGCTTAAGTGGTGTGCATGATGAGGTTGTCAGTTGTATGTTATCATTGTTAGTGATAGGTCAAAGGATGAGTCTAGTGGGCCGTCACTTGATCACCCTATTTTGAGGGAGTTTTCTGATGTTTTCCCGGGAGTTGCAGTTCTACTACCTCATGTGAGATATACTTTCATAGTAATTTTGTTCCTAGAGCGGAGCCTATCTCACACATGCCATATAGGATAACTACCCCTGACCTTTGTGATCTCAAGTTGTAGCTGGAGTTCCTTCTTGAGAAAGGCCTAATTTGTCCAAGTGTATCTCCTTACATGGCATGAATGATTGTTGTGAAGAAGGATGGATCTTTGAGATTGTATATTGATTACCGCTAGATGAACAAAGTAACGATCAATAATCATTACCCCCTTCCATGGATTGATGTTTTTTTATCGGATGAAGGGGGCCAAAAACATTTCTAAGATAGATCTTAAGTCTGGTTACCATCTGCTAAGGATCACAAAGGTAGATATTCATAAGAAAGCCTTCCGTACTCAATATGGCCACTATAAGTTTGCAGTTGTGCCATTCAGTTCGACAAATTCCCCCACAGTGTTCATGAGTTTGATGAATTGGGTATTCAAGACATTTTTAGATCGCTTCATGCTTATATTCCATGATGACATATGTATATACTCATGCATGCGTGAGGAGCACAAGGAGAATGTTTGACATGTTCTACTGAATGTCTTCATGAGGAACAATGGTATGGGAAGCTGGAGAAGTTTGCATTCTTTTAGTCTGAGGTTCGGTATCTTTGCCACATTATTTCGGGGGAAGGTATCACAGTTGATCCTACCAAGATTAGATCCATTATGGATTGGATAGTACTGACTAGTGTGATCGAGGTGCGTAGCTTCATGGGGTTGCTAGGATATTATAGGAGATTTGTCTAGGATTTATCATTTATTATGCATCCCATTGCTTCCCTTTAGAGGAAAGGGAAAAATTTTGTTTGGTTGGACAAATATGAGTAGGCCTTGATTACCTGAAACAAATGCCTTATGACAACACCTATTCTAGCAGTACTAGATCCACATAGGAATTTCTTTATGTGTACATATGTTTCTTTGGTAGGATTAGGAGGTGTTTTGATGTAGTATGTTCATGTAGTTTCATTTGAGTCCTAAAAACTCAAGGATTATGAGCTCAATTATCTAAATCATAACTTTAAGCTTGTGGTAGTGGTAGACGCTTTGGTGCGTTGCTGACATTTCGTTATAGGTAGGAGATTCATTCTCAGGACTGATCACTTGATCCTATAACATCTCTTTACACATCTAAATCTCAATGCCCGTCAACATCATTGGATGGAGCTTCTTTGTGAGTATGACATGGAGGTTAAGCATGTTAAGGGGAAGGAAAATTTGGTTGCAAATGCTTTGATTTGTCAGAGGCATTTTGTTATGGATACTTCAGTGGACATAGATTTACGGAGTAGGATATTGCAGTAGGATCCACATGACAACTTCTACCTTTCAGCTAGAGCGGACATTGAGTCTCAGATACCCCTTGAGGGGAATTTTTATGGATTTACATTAGAGATAAATGGACTTCTCAAACACAAAGGATGGATCTATGTACCCAGGGATGGAGGTTTGAGAGAGGATATATTGACAGAGGCTCATCATGCACCTTATCCATCCCATCTAGGGGTGAAGAAGATGCACTCTACTTTTAGATAGTTATACCACTATAGAGGACTTCAGAGAGATGTAGCTCATTATTTGTCTCATTGTTTGGAGTTCCAGAGGGTGAAGGCTGAGCATCAACATCCAGTTGGACTTATTTATCTGCATGTCATACTAAAGTGGAAACGGGATACCATTTCCATGGATTTTATAGTAGGCCTCCCTACATTGAGTAACCACCACGATGTCATTATGGTCACGCTGGATAGATTAACGAAAGCGGCTCATTTTTCTCTTGTAATGACCACATATACAGCTAGTGCACTGGCTAGAGTGTACTTGGATGAGATTATCATATTGCACTAGATTCTATGGAAGATCATTTGTGACCACGATCCCTTATATACATAACACTTCTGGACTACCATGTAGTATGCCCTTAGGATTAGAATCAAATTTAGCACCACCTATCACCTAGAGACATATGGTCAGACTGAGTGGGTGAACCATATTTTAGAGGACATGCTTCAAATGTACATCATGGATCATCAATCAAGGTGGGAGGAATATTTATACTTGGTTGAGTTTACATACAAAACCAAATTTCAAACTTATATTGGTATGGATCTTTTTTAGGTGGTATATGGTAGAGAGTGTAGGATATCGTTGAGTTAGGACAGACTAGAGGAAAAAGTATCTCTTGGACTAGCTATGTTTCAGGACATGGACCAAAAGGTTGGTTTGATATGATAGAGATTACAGGAGGCACAAGATAGACATAAGAAGTATGTAAATCGGAGGAGAGATGACTGTAGTTATGAGGTAGGAAAAAAGTGTTTCTTTATGTAAGAAATCATAAGATCCCTATCCATTATACTAAAGGCTCTAAGCTAGCTCCTAGATTTTTTGGTCCATTCGAGATCTTAGAGTGGATCAATCCTTTAGCCTACCTTCTAGCCCTTCTACCTAGCTTGTCTCATGTGCAAGATGTGTTCCATGTTTATGTTCTTAGGAGATACATTACGAGATCCTTCTCATCTATTAGATCGAGACTACATTACAGGTGTAGGAGTAGAGGCAGGTGACTATGGATCCCATACGCATCGTAGAGTGCAGAACCCTAGCCTTTCGAGGCCGTGAGATTGATAAAGTGTGAGTCTAGTGGGATAGGCATGATGAGAATGCGGCTTCTGGGAGGACGGTACTTGTTCTTGGCCCATTTTACACAACTATTTT
This sequence comes from Taxus wallichiana var. yunnanensis, assembly GCA_018340775.1. Lineage (NCBI taxonomy): Eukaryota > Viridiplantae > Streptophyta > Pinopsida > Cupressales > Taxaceae > Taxus > Taxus wallichiana. The sequence continues at coordinate 994,703,337 of CM031239.1, forward strand.
AGTGACTTCTAGGAGGAAGTTGAGTTTAAGGGGAGGGGGATGTAGTGCCCACTTCTCTTCGACACTTATCATATTTTTATTTTGATTACTATAGACTATAGACATGGACTTTATTATGTTATTTTGGTTTAGAATGATGATAGGTGGTAGAAATATTCTTACTATTTATATATTATGATTCATATTATGGTTGCATGAATTCTTAGAGGCATGGATAGGCATTCTGCATTGATTATGATGAAGTGTTAATTAGCTTATACATATATATATATATATATATATATATATATATATATATATATATATATATATATATATATATATATATATATATATCTTGACATTCTAAATTTCTATCGTGTTGACTATGTTTTGGTGTTTGAAATAATCTTGTGATCTCACCGATATTGATGAAATGGTAGAATTGAGATGTTTTTGAAATGATAAACAAATGATAGCATTGCTTATCTTGGATGATGAATTTGTGATGTGATGATGTTTATTGATGCATGTAAACGTATTTATTATTGATGTCTTTGATGTGGTGATGAGGCCAAAGGAGGTATTGTTCATTTGTTTAGGTGATTACACCACAACAAACAAAAGGGGGATATGAGACCATCCATAGTGGAATATTGGATGGACACATGAAGGTCACCATGGAATATTTATGTTAAGTTTTATTGTTGTGTGTTTTTTGATTATTGGAGGTTACCATGGGGGGATGATCTTAAATTGTTACCATAGGTTATGTGTGTTTTCCCCTTTCCTTTTTATTATTTGTTGAGTATGTGCTTTTTGTAGTAATGTGATTCACTTTATTATTGCTAGTTAATGTTCTCTATTTAAGCTAATTAATATTTTTAATCAAAGTAAATTGGGATGTGACCAAAGGGGTATTTAATTTTGGTAGATTGTCCTTGATTTTATTTTGGATTTGAAGGTATTTTTATTGGTTTAAGTGTTGTGTACTCAACCTTCCATCATCATTAGTTTTATCTTCACTAGGTAGCACAATCAAATCTAGAATTCCCACCATATACGATCTAGAAAGGATATCACCATGTTGACCTATTTACCAAGCTATTACACACAAATTGAGCTTGTGGTAAAGATAGATCCCATTATTTTGGATTTTCTCTAACTATGCAACGGAGGACATTTCCCAAGATTTGTTTCACTACTTTTGTCCTTTCATCGGTATGGGGGTGATATGCACTACAAAAATTTAGTTGTGTCCCCAATTTCCTCCACAGATTCTTCCAAAAGTGACTTAAAAGCTTCTTGTCCCAATCTGAAGTGATCATTCTTGGAACTCCATACAATCTAACAACTTCTAAAATAAAATCTGCAACTTTGAAAGCATAATTATTTATTTTACAAGTAACAAAAGTTGTCATATTAGAGAATCTATCAACCACACCAAAATATAATCATTCCCTCATTGTTTTTTAGGATTTCCTAACACAAAATCCATACTCAAATCAACCCATGGCCTTGTAGGGATAGGTAATAGCATATATAACCCAGTATTTTGTGCATGGCCCTTAGCCATGTGGCACACTCTACATCTTGTTACAATCCTACTTATGAACCTCTTTACCTTTCACCAATAATACTTTTCTACAACAAGATATATTTTCTTACTTATACCAAAGTGTCTAGCCAACCCCCTACTATGTAATTATCTAATAATATTTTCTTTCATTGAACCAGTAGGGATGCACAATTGTTTCCCCCTGAATAAACAACCATCATGCATCAAATAATCGGAAGAACCACTACCTACTTGTAGTGTCCTAATTAATTTGTCTCATAACGTCACCAAAATCAGGATCACCTTCATACAATTCCTTAACTGTCTCAAACCCCACTACTTCATTTTCCATTGTTGTCAAAAGTGATACACGCCTACTCAAGGCATAAAAAACTTGATTCTTCTTACCTGACTTATGCTTTAATACAAAAGTGAATTCTTACAAAAATGAAACCCATTTTTCATGCCTACTATTTAGTTTCTTCTGTATGTTTACCTACCTCAAGGCTTCATAGTCAGTGAAGATTATAAATTCCTTAGCTACCAAGTAATGTCTCCAGTGCCTTAATGCCTTGACAATAACATAAAATTTGACATCATAAGTTGAATATTTCATCCTGACTTCATTGATATTTTCACTAAAGAATGCCAGATGTCATCCTTCTTGACTCAGACAACTCTACTCCCGACATGTGAGGCATCACAATAAACCTTAAAGACCTTTTTGAAATCTGGTAATACCAAAACTGGTGCTTCGACACTTTGTTCTTCAAAAATTCAAAACTATATATTTTTGACTTGGTCCATACAAAATCCCTCCCCTTTGTACACTATGTTTATATGGTCATAGCAATGCTACTTTCTGAAATTCTGATGAAATTCATATGAAAAGTTGTCAATTCAAGAAAACTATGAACCTTAGTCACATTCTTTTGAATAGGTCATTCCAAAATTTCATTTAATTTTTCCTCATCCATCCTCTGATATGAAAATCCAAAAATAAAAAAAATTCTTCTGAAGAAATCTACACTTCTTTAAGTTTACATATAAGCTCTCTTTACGTAACAAGTCTAACACAAATTTCATATGTAAGAATTTTTCTTCCACTGTCTTATCGCATATCAAAATATCATCAAAATAGACAACAACAAACTTACCAGTGTATTCTTGGGGTACTCTTTTCATCATCCTCATGAATGTACTGGGTGCATTAAATAACCAAAATGGCATCACCATCCACTCTTTCAATCCATATTTTGTTTTGAAATTTGTTTTCCATTCATCCCCTTCACGGATTTGGATCTAGTAGTACCCACTACTGAGAGGTCAATCTTTCTAAAATATCGAGGCTCAAGCTACGACATCCATCATATCATCCAATCTTGGAATTGAGAACTGATACTTAATTGTGATCTTATTTATGGCCTTGATGTCTACACACATTCTCCGGTCTCCATCTTTTTTTGGAGTCAAGAGCACTGGAGTTACACATGGACTGATGCTTTCTCTCAATAACTATTTCTATATTATATTTTTCACTTGTCTATCCAAGTCTTCACCCTGTCTCAGATTTATCTGATATGTTTCTTGGTTTGGAAGTGTCGATCCTAGGATCAAATTAATATGGTATCGTTTATCATGTTTTGAAGGTAACCCATTTGGTAACTCATCTGGTATGACATCTTTTTATTATTTTAATACCTTTGTCACAACAATAGATATATTAAAGTCCTATATTTCCACCTTCTATGATATTAGTGCATAACACCATCCAAATTCTCCCATTTCTATAAATAACTCTTTTGTAGCCAATAAGCCCCCACTCTTCTCTTCTTCCTTGAAGAGTAACAATACCACCTTTACACCATCCTTCCAGAAAGTGTATGTATTTTTTCCCCCATCATGTGTGACCTTTATGTCGTATTTCCAAGGCCTCCCTAGTAATATATGGCATGCATGCATTGGGATAACATCACACCAAACCTCATCCTTGTAGGTATTCAAAAATCCAAAACATTATATGGCTTCTTTTATCTATGGTTACCGCATTCCCTTTCTTGAACCATGATACATGATATGGATATGGGTGCTTGTCACATTTCAGATTAATTTTATCAATCATCATAGTTGAAACCATATTTTCACAACTACCATCATCAATAATAATTTTTAATACCTTTCCTCCAGAGGTGCATATTGTTTGAAAAATATTTTTCCGCAACCACGAATCAGCACCAACAACATCCTATTCTTTTTGCTTCCTTGCGTCAATCAACGTTTTCCTTATCATGAGGGTTTCACCCAAGTCTGTAGTAACCTCCATTTCTTCTTCCTGTTCAACTTCCACAAGATTTACTCGTGGTTGTTCTCCTTGACATCTATCATGTCTAAGATAGTGCGGACACTCAAAATATTTGTGCCCCTCTTCACCACATCTGAAACATATATATTTCCTTTAGGGGTTATTCCATCCCCATCCTCCATTATAATATCTTTCCCTCTGAAAGCCCCTATCTCTTTGTAGTTACCATGACTTTGATCAAAATCTTCATGCCCTTCTACACTAGAGGATTAACCTTTTATAGATTCAAATCTACCTCTGCCTCTCATTAGAGATGATGATGGCCCTCTCTTCACACCGCTTCTAAATTTATTCCTCTTTTTATTTTCTTCTTATTTTAATGTGAGTTTGTAAGCATCATCTAGGATATGGATCTAGAGCATACTCATCTTATCTTGTATGGTATAACTCAATCCAATTATAAACCTTCTAGCCTTTTGTTCTTCAAACTCTCCCTATTCCACCATGATTGACAACTTGTTAAATCCATTGACATACTCCTCAATACTAAGATCCTTTTGTCTTAGGTTTTGGAACCTTCGAAAGAATGTCTAAGTATAATCTACGGAAGAAACTTTTCTTTTAGATTCTTTACCATTTTATTCTAGTTTTGGACCTTGTCCTTTCCATTCCTTTGTCTTTCATTTTGCATGTGATCACACCGATCAATTCATGTCTAACCAACTTAGTGCATAAAAACTTAACCTTATTCTACTATGAAAGGGTTTTCCACTCAAAGAGTTTTTCCATGTGATTCAACCAGTCAATCAACTCATCTGGTCATAACCCTCCACCATAATCAGGAACATTAATCTTGATGCCATCATACTTTCCATCTAAATCCTCAATAAATATCTCCTCAAATGGTGTGATCTCATTTAATGTGTCTTCATCTCTCTCATTTTCTTCTTCATCTCCTCCTTCATACATTAGTGGAGGTACTTCTTCACCATCACTATCGGTCTGCATCCCCATTTTCATGTCTCCTTCTAAGGCGAGTAACTTCTCCCGTGATCTCAAAACTTATCTTTGTAGCTCTTGCATATGCCTATTCATCTGGGCATTACCTCCGCTCTCGTGTCTAGCCATCCTTATATAAAATAGAGGAAAAAATTACACAAAAATGTAATATGTTACCTTAACTACTCACGCAAGATCAAAATCCTCTCTGCTACCAATTAATGTGGATCTAGTTGCAAGTGGTTGAAATACCTCCAAAACACACATAAACAACTTTGCAAATAAAACACGAAGTTTCAAAATATATTTCTTATCGTTACTGGAATCTAGACTAAACATGTACATCATTACAATCTTCATTTTATTTCATGTCTACTCTAAAAACCCTAAAATGCCAAAAATTAAGTATTGACAACACAACTCAAATGGCCCCAAAAGTTGCGTGCCAAATATGCCTTCATAAATTAAGGCTTGCGTAAAATTTTGACTTATTCTAATAAGCACATTATAAGTTATTAAACTTCTAAGACCTATTCGAAAGCGGAAAAAAATAATCGGAGCCAATTTTAGGCAACTAGATGAAGGAAAGTGATCTATAAAAATTATTTTAAGAATATTTAATTTTTGTTTGACTTACCATTTTATATGTTTTCATTAAATAATGTTAGCGAAGTATTTTATTATTTTAATGTCTCTATAATTTAATGGAAACTTAGCTTGAATTTATTATTAATTTATTTATCTAGATAATAAATGTCCCATTAAGTTAAAACCATTTATTATCAATTATTGTTTGTATAAAAGGTTTTTACAGATTAAAAATTTAATCATTTTATTTTATTTTTTTCATCTTTTCAAATTCATATTAGTTTCCTTTTTAGGTTTTAAATTAATTTTAATTTATTTAAAGGTAAAAATAGGTAATATATATATATATATATATATATATATATATATATATATATATATATATATATATATATATATATATATATATATATCGTGTTTAAATTTGAAATAAATATGAAAATGGGACAACTCATCTACTTGTCATGTTATAAGTGCTAATATAAGTGTCGTAACAAATTTTTTCTAGATTTAATAATATCTATTATATATTATAAATATATATTTTAATTAATCTAACCTAATGTTATTTTTCAATATATATACATACATATATATTCATATATACATACATATATGTGTGTTTTGAAAAATCATGACAAAATATATTTGATAATTAAAGAAAAATAATAATGAATATGAAAATATTAGAGTGAACAACTTTTTGATAGTTCTAAAGTCTGTTGGTATCTAAGGAAATAGTGAAACCCATCCACCATCTTATTTTATAATGTTAAATCTAATTAGATTATTTATTCGCAATATTACGTTAAAATTTAAAAGAAATGGCCATATTTGACCAAGTATCTCTTTGATTGAATGGGTAGCGGAAATATGACAATTTATTATTAAGAAATAAACAAAAACTATAGCCGATCAAAATATATTTACAATAGAAGAAAAGAAAGAATCATTTTAGGAAAGTGAAATTCACTAGTAAACTTTGTTATAGGCGTATGTAGGTAACCTGGAATATTTTCAGTAAGTTTTTCTGCGATTCGTTACATAGGTACCTGAGTTGCAGTTAGTAAACTGTTTAATACCATTATATGGCTTTTACAAATCTTAAAATAGATATGATACAGAAATTGAAACCCAACTATGCAGCACTATATCCATTTATATGAGTGGACCAGTACAAGGAAAATAAAACGAACAATAATATTAGTAATGGTTGATTCTTAACACATATAGCTCAACCCTTTCTAACGATACCGCCTACCGTGTTAAACATGGCTATCGTCTCCACTAGTATCCTTAGTGAAATCTACTAGACATTATATTATCAGCAACTGGAGCCTTTTCTGCAGGTGAGAACACCCGCAGTTGCAGTGATGGATCCCACAACAGACGAAGGCCTTGCCGCCATACTTGATGCTCTCGCATATGTAGAAGATGCTCCTGCGCCTGATGCAGTGAAGAAAGCCCCGTTCAACATTAAATCTCCTTGCGACCTCCAATTCCAATGCTGCCACACACTGTCTGGAGTATCTTCCCTCTTCGTCACCTAGTGCGCATTATCCATATTAAAAATATCAGACATCCGTTTGACACTGAAACATACACAGGTGTAAATGTAGGTTTTATACCTCCTTGTGGTCGTTAGAAGCAAGGAATCGATTGCCTTGACTGTTAATGGTGGGGTTTGCACTTCCCCCAATGGCGTACATTTCCCAGTGGGTGTAATCATTGTTCACCACATGAAAGTATCCATGTCGGCACCTGCATTATCCCCGTTATTCTAACCTTTTTATATCAAACTATGGAGCTTGCTTCATCCTAATTTTTCTGTAATGAAAGATAGATTTTATTTGTTCCTGGGCATACGTTGAACGAGCCCTTCTCCAAAGTGGTTGAATGCAATTGTTACTTGCATATTGACATCCTGTGTATAGTCGTCGTTGTGACCTAGAAGCATCACCTGAAAATAACAAAAGTACGGTAACATTAAAATGCTAATGAGGATTTTAAGAAAAATTAATGGCAGAGAAATTTTGTACCGCGCACCTTGTCATGGTGCGTAAGAAGTTGTTTGAAATGGTGATGGCAGTGGAACCTCTGATGGCGTCGATCAGTCCATCTGCACAGCTTGATAACGAGCAGTGATCTACCCAAACCGCTCTTCCTCCAAATATAGAAATTCCATCTCCATCACTGCGAGTTCTATAGCCATAATGGGTGGGGAACTCCTCACATTTGTATTTCCAGCAGGTTTACAGTCGTGGATATGAATTCCATGAATGATGATATTGTTCACGTACTGAATTGTAATGCAAGCTCCGTTTGCTATATGAACGTTGGCTCCTCTGCCGTCGATAGTCTTATAACTGTTCATGATAAGTTCTTCCTTGAGCTGAATAACCATATCTCTTTGGAAAATTATCCAGAGAGGCTCAGATTGAATGACAGCGTGACGTAGAGTGCCGGGACGGGGATTGACGGGGTCATCGTCGTTGGGATCAGTAACGACGTAAAATCTACCGTTCTTACCTCCAATGGCGTTCTTGCCGAATCCGATGGCACAGTCAGCAAGCCTCTTTCTGTTGTTAACCCAGTTTGGATCACAGCGCCAGCAGTCGTCAATGGGGTTTCCCGTCCCGCAGGACAAATAGCTCAGCTGCCTTTTCGAACTATTCATGCCCCTGCACACCATCTCTTAATTTCCTTAATAACTTCAACGAAACTATAACGTCTTTGTGTACATTCTTTTATACAAGCTTTAAGTGGAATCTATCTCGACAAATACGCATACGCATACAAAAGTGCCATTTAAATGATGCATACAAGAATAATCATAAAAGTTTTGAATAAGCAACTGCAGAAGAACCACCTTCAAAATTAGTAAACACAAATATTAGTTTTATTACCTTTTACATTCCATTATTAAAATTGAAAAATGCATAAACGACTACCAACTTTTAGACACTTAAAAGGTGACATGCTGACCTTTCTACTATTTCGACACCATGTTCAGACTTCCCAGCATGATGATTTACAGCATTTTCAAAGAGAGGTTGTTCCACTACCTGGTTCGTCGTGTTTCCGGGTGTTTCCAACGACAGGTCCAATCTTATGTGGAGGAAAAGCAAAGCAACAGAAAGAAGCATGGCTTGATTGCTTGCCATTTTGGCTCAAGGAAGACTTAGAGTAGAAGTTGTAGTGGGATAAAATGCTATGGCGTTGGCTTCCTTATATAGTAATCCGTGGCGAATGAGAAATAATCTTGACACCCACCGGTTGAAAATATGGCCTCCATGCACGTTATGAGGTTGGTAGTACCGTGGTGATGAACATGAATGGCATCTAAGAAATAGTGGCATAAAATGTTACGACTTTTCTGACTTGTGATGTGAGTCTTTGTAATAAGAATCGTAACTGCTATGTGGACTCAAAATCGTTATATTCAGTTATAAAAGATCGTCATTCCTTTTCCATGTACATAGAAATTAGAATTATCAATCGGAAGTTAACGTGGCTTGAGTTTATATATTGGGGTTAAATTGCACGAATCCGCCGATGATCCGGCACTTATTCACATATGATATCAAATCTTGCGTCAAAAAGAGAGAAAAAAAACGAGTTATGTATTTGTTTGATCCATAGCTTCTACGCCATTGAATTAATACATGAGCCGCCAACCTCTTGTCACTTCTTTAGAAAGCATGCGGGCTTGTCAACCTTGTCTGCCCTAATTCAGGTAAAGGATTATATTCCACCATGTGGCGTCAAAACAGGCGTAATTTGTTGCATTAATACATTAACGCATACCAATATCACATGCCTCGCACATTTAGTTGGTTATTCAATTGAATCGTTACGTCAAATAATTATATATACACACACACACACACTTAGTCTACAAATATGTGGGTAAGTCGGTCAATATGTACGGAAACTGATTTCTCTAATTTTAAAATATAAATTTATTTCCACATTTCATACAAATAAAGACAATAATATATTTTAATAACATTTGAATGATTATCTTAAATTAAATAGATCTTCACACAAAATTTGAATAAATTTTATTTAGTTCACATGTTTATTTATTTAGTATATCATTTGAATAATTTTAATATAGTTCAAATGTTTATTTATTTAATTTAAATGTCGTTCAAATATTTGAGGAATCATATTTATTAGTTATAAGAACTTTTACATGTCTTCATTATCTTAGAATAAACCAGCGATCTCTTTAAATTTTAAAGTTTGAAATTTCTAATTAATATATGTAATATACTCGACCAATATGTTTGAGTTTTTATTCTAATCTCCCTATTTTTCATAAATATGCATATAAGTTTGTTTATTATAAATAAATAAAAGGGATTTTAATGTCTATTATGTACGTTTGGAAATACATATATAATACATGGAATTTTAAAAAGGTTGCAAATATTAATTCAATCTTTGAACACTCACTTGTAATTATTTTTGTGACGAGATTATGAAATACCAATTATAGCGTTATTTTTCTATAGACATTATTATTTTCACCTTTATTTAGCCAGGTCACATTCAAACACTAATCGACCCTAAGGGAAATTGGTAAAAGGTGTATGCTTGGAGTGAGGAAATGTGTACCATTGACCAGTCACTCGAGCCAAGTAGGAGATAGGAAGTGGAGTCTTACATAGTATGAAAACCCACTTTTGTTTGTTTGGTATGTATGGCATTAGTTCAATGGATGTCATGTATATTGTGTTTCGCGGACACCTTAGGCTCGGTAGATGGCTACCTATACTCCTTTCTCTCTCCAGGGGCGTTTCATGCCCTAGGAAACTTAGGCAGTTGCCTAGGGCGCCAAACAAGGAGGGGCGGCTAATTTTTAACAAAAATTTCAAATCTCAAGTCGGCTTCACCAATTTGGCCCATTCAAAATTTCAATTCACATATATAAGTTACTATCTTTCTCCATATACTCACTAAGGCGAGATGTTATTCAACTAAACGCCGATACTTTCACTCAAATTCATTCCTTTTTTCTGTATTTTGTGGGTGATAACGTAATGTGGCTCCATTTTTTCAACTTTAGTTGTTCATCAATATTATATTACAGAGTATCGCCAGATTTAGTTGTTCATCAATATTATGAAGGATCATTGCGAGAGTATCTTTTGATAGAAGACTATACGTCTTGTGGTTGGAGGGACCTCTTCTGCAACAAACAAATACCGTACGCGTGGGATTTATTTAGCGGTGTTGTGGTTAAAGTTCCTTGTCTGATAAGTGTTGCATCGCCTTCACATGGTATAATAATAACAGGAATTGTGAGCGTTTCCAGCGGGCAAAGACAGAGTTTTACAGTTGTGGCAGTGGGCACAGATATTAGTATGAATAACAAGTGAGCTATACATACCTACAATACATTAAGAAATGATTCATGGCGAACAGAGATTTCGATACCAGAATACAAGCCTAGCGTTTATCATAGTTTGATTTTCTAGAATGGCCTACTTTTCTGTTTGATGGAACAAGACATGATAGGAATCAACGGTCAGTCTTTAGGAATCCCGAATCACTAATTTGCTTTGTGGCTTTGCCAGGCTGTACGCAGGACAATTCATTCACCAAACAAAGGAAAAGTTGTTGCAACTTGCAAGCGAACTTGAACAGGTATGATCATTGATCTGGGACATGTTTATATGCACAAATTTAGAAATTCTCTTGTTTGTTTAATTACATTTTTGGGTGTCATTTTGAGGTAATTCAGTACTCTTAGAAAAAATCAAGAACAGATATTTTGACATTATTATTGAGAGTGTGTACAATGTACTCCTAGAAATGGAAATTGAGCTAATGGCCGACTGAGATTTTCTGTTACATCTTTGTTTGGGTTATTTTTGTAGATCTTGAACCTTTTATAGCTTTAATTGAATATGTTAAAAGTTATACTATAATTGTTTAAAAAACATGCACATGTGGGTGCACAGTCTGGAAGGGGGTGGGAGAGGGGGCGTATTCTCCGAGTCCTGCCTAGGGCGCTTCAAAACCTTAATTCAGCCCCTGTCTCTCTCCCTATATGGTTATCGTATGCGGATTCAACCTAAGTGTAGTTATGACTATGTTGAACCTTGTGGAAGTGGTTGAGGGATGATTTAGAAAGAAGTGATGACCGTTGTATTATTTGATATGCTATTTTACAAGCTAAGGCTTGGCGTCCGAGTGTCAGCAACTCATTGAGTACCCCTTTGGTGGCCATATAAGGCCACATAGTTATTGTGATGTGCGATTTCTCTATACATATTTTATTCATGAATTGAACATTTTCTTTTTCTTACTAGAACCAATAGTTTTCTTGATTGATATGTTCTCATATTTTGGAAATTTTATTTGGTTGTTTCACAAACATGCGAATTTTTTCACTAACTATTGCTATTTGGCCATTTTCTTTACTTAGATTTAAAGTTGTTTTGCATGTTTAAATTTTTTATAGCCTAGCCCAATAATTTGGATTTTTTCCACTTGGCGTTTGAAATGGATTGTTATGTTGGTTCTCATGTTGTAATGTGTGGAATAGGGTCATGGGATGCACCATGGAATGGTTGAACCTATCGACCCGCTTCGTTGTATGGGGGTACGCCCTAATGGAGTTATAGATAACTAGCGGGTTGTTGAACAATGAGTTATTACGTCACCTGGGTTAGGAGTGTCTGGACTCTATGTGGCTAGGGCCATAGGGTGACCGATAGTGACCAGGGCCGAATTAAAGGTTGGGAGCTCCCTAGGCAATGGTTTGAGTGGGCACCCTCCTCAAAATTTAATTTAATATTTTTTTCCATAAAGTAAATAAATAAAATTTGTCTATATTTTTGTATTTTTAAATTTACATCATGGTCATAATAAAATAATAATAAAATATATTATTAAATTACTTACGGAAGAATGAAAAATATTTTGTGGATGGAAAAAATTAATCGTATGAGATGTTTAGAATGAAAAAAATACAATATTTTATACAAGGCTTCTTACAAGTTTGATTTAGCCATATCAAGTAGGTGACAAGAACTCTATCATGAAATAAATCACCATTTTTTTGCAAAGAAAAAAAAACGTTTATGTAGCTCCCATGGTTTTGTGAAGAGTCGTATTTGGACTAGGCCTACAGATTCCTCCATAACAAAATAATAGAAAATTTCCCCAAAAAATAAGAATAGAAAATTAAATACTTTTTTCCTTTAATTATACTCACCTCTACTAGATACACTAGCAACATTATAAAACATACATTAACCTTTTTCTAGAACAAATTACACACCTACATAATCTGGAGCTACATCAGAGAATGGGTAACAATACCAAAAAAATCATGTGCTTGTAAATATGTGATATTTTCTTTTACTTGCAAAAATATTACAAAACTTTTTTATGTGTATGAGTGAAATTTATGTTACTATACGATAAAATCTATTAAATGGGTTGATTAATATTAATTATTTAGATAAATTATTTTAAAGTTAAGTTCAAAATTAACCGACAAAAAGGAAATTTTTAGATTCAGGCGCCCCCGGACTGCTGGCGCCCTAGGCAACTGCCTAGTTTGCCTAAGGCTTAATCCCCCTCTAGACCGACCCCTTTGAGGGAGGCATAACTACAACAAACAAGCATTTTTTACCACAAGTCTTCCACAAATTTTCCACAATTTGACATAATTATAGAAAATTTGTGGCATCTATATGATCATTCAACTATTGGATTTTAATTATTGTGGATTTTCTCTAGTAAATTTATATTTTAAATAATTTGTAGATAACCACATCTCCAAAACTTCATTATGGAAATTCTACATTTTTCAGACAAAAATCTTAAAATTTATAATAAATATTACTAACCATACTTACACTTGTGCCACATTTTTTTATGAAGATCGATATAAAATCATAATGTTGTGGAAACACAACATTAAATAGTTTAGATTTCATTTAAAGTTTTACATATTTACGGAAATGCCACATTACATCAAATATATGTGTGTTGTAACATACTTTAAGAAGATTATGATAATGTAAATTCACTATAAATATTAGCTTTAAATTTGTATGAAACTAAGATGGTGTGGACATGTTACATTACCCAATTGATATATTTATTATTATATATTTTTAAGTACTAATAAAAAATAAAATACTATGGAAATATCGCATTAACGAATGCAAAAATGCCACAACATCCAAAAAATTAGAAAAAATATTGTAAGAATTTATTACAATTATTACCTATTGTGTTTACATTTATAATATATTTAAACTCAACTAATTAAAAATTATAATTGAATGTCTTTTGTTACCACAACCATTCCACAAAAAATCCACAATTTAGTAGAATTGTAGAACAATCATAAAATCTTTATTAAAATTTCATTCATTCATTTTTAGTTATTATGGATATTCCACAATTTACATAATTATAGAAAATTTACAATTTTTAGAAAGAAAAATTAAAATCTATCATAAAATTCAATTACCAAATTATAATTATAAAATATTTTTAAGTGATAAATATAAATTTATATTAATATTGAAATTCGACATTCAATAGTTTAGAAATGTCATTTTATATAAATTTAATATTCTTTTACATGTTTTAAGAATAAATAAATAAAAAATAATATTATAGAAATTTAATTGTATAAAAGAATAAGAGTAAATTATAATATATTTTAATATTAGTAAAAATCATTAATATGATAATATAATATCATATTTGTGTGCAAAATGTTATATTATCTAAAATATGCAGCTAAGTACAATATAAATTTCAAAAACTAATTTAAAATTAAACATGAAATTATCATGAAAATATTATATTACCAGAAAATTTTTAAAAATACATAAAATTAAATATAAGTAATACCTCTCACCCTTTCATTTATGACATATTTAAAGTAAAACTAATTTAAAATATTTTCCTAACAAATTAATAATTGATTATAAAATATCCCCTTTTCTGGCAATACTACCATGAGGAACAACTTTTATAAGAATCCAAAATTTTGTCAAAATGCTAAAGTACCATAAAATGTATCTGCCACAAAATTTTGCTAAATGAATGAGGTTATTGGATTTTTCACTCTCATTATATAGATGCCAATAATTATGAAATATCTTATGAGCTCCATGTGGTTAGTTTTGCACAATGCATGCAGGTTAAAGTGAATAATTTGTTTTCCTAACCTAATGGTTAGCATGGAACGTGTACACTTTGAGTGCATCACTATATGCTTACTCCAATCATTCTCGAGATAGATGGTAGATAATTAATAATTAATGGTGACTAGTTGATTGAAGAAATTTTATCATTATGAACTCGCTTGCCTTTTCAAGGATCTTGAATATTTGGGAAACAGGCTTCCTATTTAATGAAGATATCTGGGGATAATTTATGGGAAACAAAAGATTTATAAATGTGTAGTCAGTAGACTGCATTTTTGAGTCTGAAATTTTTGAGTTTGTTTTCGAAGGGATTGTTAGTAGGTCTTTTATTTCTTCTTACATTTTTTTCTGTTTTTCTTTTTGGATTATTCTGATCGGTATTTTTGTGTATGAATGCATCTTTCAATTGGGTTATATTGGGCATCTACAACATGATGATGCACAGAAAATTTAGTTGACTATTGTGTTTAGAATAGTTAGGATCTTCTATTCTGTTTGTAACGTCTGATTTTTTTGCCTAGGGAATCCTTCATCCACTCACAATTGATATCAGAATACAGAATGTAGCAATCTTTCCTACATAGTCATTGTTGCATTTTTTCTTGACGCCCCTGTTATATTTTTTCCTAGCTGAGTTTATCAAACATAAAAACACAAGCTTCAAAGATAGCCGCCGTAGAAGAATATCAATCTTGTCACATCACTTATTTTCTATTTTTTTTTCTCTCCAATTAATAAAAAATACGTGGGAAGGAAGATTAATTTTTACAGAGTAATTTAACACATGGAGATAGTTGTTGAAACTTGCTATAAGGAAATGGATGTTGACACACTTGGAGTGGCAGTGGTGTTCATTGCTAAAATGTTTCCTTTCTTTCTCAGCATGAGAGTTTCCACAATGGTGAGCAATGAATTCTAGGAAAACATGACCAACAGGGCATACAAGGTTTGATAGGGATCCTTGCCATGAACTTTACAAATGGAATACACTATAAATCATACAAATTTTTCATGAACGATTCAGATGTTTTAGCCAACATCCTCATCTCTATCTGTCGTAGGCCTCACATCCATGTATCTATTTTCATAGGCCTCTATGAACTTTGGAAAATTTCTTTAAGCAACGGGTGCGATGTTATGAGAGGAATTTACCCTACATTGGGTGAAAAATTCAATGTTAGATGCTTTTATAAGATTAAGATGCCATATACTATGACAAGATGAGTACAGGAATTTTCATACAACTTTTCACATCATAAAAGATACATCTATAAAAATAATCATGTCCAGTTTCATATTTAGATGTAACTATTAGCCACATAGTTGGGTGAGCATTGCATCTTCTACAATGGTATTTTCCAATTCTATTCATGGAGAAAAGATATATTTCTATCGTGTAGATTTTCAATTTTAATTTGTATATTTATATAGTTTTTTTAAGTAGCTTATAAATTTCAATTGATATAGTTATCATTCCATTATTTCATTAATAGATATGTATGTTTTGTTTTTTGATTGTAGTGAAGGGACAATTGGTCCAGAAAATATTATCAATTAGCTAATCGGAAAGATTATGCCATTGAGAGAAATGGACTTCCACAGTTTCTCCACCCATTCACATTAGAGATGCAGAATAGTTTGCATTAGACCCTTATCAAAGGGTTTGAATAGACAAAGGGCTTAGATGCAATGATTCTTTTTGAAGGATACACTCTTCTACCCATTGAAGTGTAAAAATATATTATGTGTATAATTTATATAATAAATAGAAATTATGTTTTATATACACAATTTTAATTATTTTTGGTATTGTGGTTATAAATTATTTTAAACAATTAAAAATAAATTAAAAATTTGGTTGTTAATAGTAACATTTCTACATTTTTAGAAAGGATAATTTCACAATTAATAATTGTGGAAATCAAATTGTAGCTTCCACCTACATGTTTTTGTGGTAACAACAATTGTAGAAAAAATTGTTGAAATTTCTACAATATAACATTGATGAGAATTACGAATTTGTAATTTGTGCAATATTTACAAAAATGGAATATATAGAAGAACCACATTAATTGTGAAGATTGTTGAATATTAACAAAAATATAAATTGTAGAAATGTTACAAATATCAAGAAATGTGGACAATGTACAATTTAAAAAATGGAGATTATCTATAAATTTTATAAATTGTAGACTATCCATGGTATAAAAAATTGTGGAAAAACTACAATAATATATCAAAGAGTGGATTAGCTACAATTCCAATGCCACAATTTTAATTTTTGGAAGACCATATAACCACAAAACTATTGTTGAAAAATTGTGGCAAAAGGCTTACTTTGTTGTAGTGTAGTGTCTATACTGTATGCTAATGTCCTCGAATTGAGTGTTAATCTTAATCTTTTAGGGTCTAGTCATATCACTATCACTTAATTTTGTGTCTCTTTGACATCAATATAGGGTTTTTTCTCACACTTGTACCTACAAAACAAACCCTCATTTTTTGTGCAAGGCTCAACAAATTAAAGATTAGATGGAATAAAATATTCATATACTTGAGTGAGACTAACATTGGAGGTCACCCCAATCTTATTATTGCTAATCCCTATACTGCATTTCAGACTTAATGTAGTTATGATGTGCATTTGATAGAGTTACTTCCCTTGAAACTCAGTTTCTCTTGTACTGCCAGTGGCACCAAGATAGTAGTCTATAACTACTTTTCCCCAAGATAATGTGTGTGATTGAATTTAGAAATTTCCCTTCCTATGCAGTGAATAATGCATCCCAAATGCAATCTTTAAGTTTCTCCTTTTCCCAAGTAGTAGAGACAAGTAGCCCAATTGCCTCTATTTCTTAGTTTCTCCTTTAGAATAGTTAGTAGCTCATATATATATATATATATATATATATATATATATCTCCTTTGGTTGAATTTTTTCATTAAAAATCGTAAAGGCCAACCCAAAATGATAAATAAAAGTTTAAGAAAAAGATACGAATGATGTGGCATTTTAAACATGAGAAAACAAGGTAAAGGGACATGTTCCCAAAGGGAGAACAATGCATGGGTGCTCCTATCCCTACTAAACTCTACGGTCTTGAGAGATTCAAAGATAAAATATGAACTACTAAGTTAGGTAATACTTTTTCAATACCCAAAATTAAATGGATAATTTTACAAAATAAAAAAGTGAAAAATAGAAAGATAAAAAAACATCACTGCAAAGCAAAAATGGTGTTTTCAATGTCTATTTTAATTTCTTATAAATCATACATATAATTAAATACTATATGGGTGATGTAATACTACTAAACTGTGTATAATTTTATGTCTACATTTTCCCCACTTTATGCTGGTGAATGAATATTTGGTAGCATAAAATAGATAAGATGAGTGTACCTCATGGAGAGCAAAAACAGGCTATAACCATTAGTGTGTTGAATGGAGATTGTAGGATGTGTATCATGAAATCTAAGAGTGGATGAGAACCTTAAGGTCGACTGTGTGTAGTGGAAATGAAACCTACATTTGTAACAGAGTATTTATTTTTTCCTAAACGCTTTGTTGTTGAGATTTCTCCTTGTTCCTATTGACCAAAATAAGCTCACACTTATTTTGGGTCAACTGACACCATTTCCCCTTCTGTACTTCAATCTGAATTGTTACATATTTTAAGCACTTAAGGCCCCCTAAAGCATTTCCATCAAATAGTAAATTTCTTCCCCTTTCCATATATATAAATAATTCATTCTAACTCTTCGTATTTTTCAAGTTACCGGCCAACGGGCCTTAGAGGAATTTTTTGCCAAAAGCGGGCTAGCGTCCCCAAGGAAGAATTTTTGCCAAAGGAAATCGTCGATAGACGAGGCAGTGGGAGACATTTTGACATTTTTACACTTTTTGTAAAAAAACACTAGTATAATTGCGGGCCCACGGCACGAGAAGGATTACTTTTTGCAAAGTGGAAATAGTGGGCTGACGGGCCCAAAGATGTATTTTTCCAAAAATTGGGAAAATGTTGATTGGTGGGCCCAAGGATGAATTTTTTCCAAAAGCGGGTTTGTGGGGCCGAGGAGGAAATTTTTCCCAAGTCTAAAAGTGGGTTGGCGGGTCTGCAGGGGACTTTGAAACTTTTTCACTTTTCGCAAATGGCGCAGATTTTCAAGTGTGGGCCCACGAGCCCACGGGGTCTCATTGGTTATTGAAAATTCACAGACCCACGGAGGATGCCATGTGCCTCATCGGCGCAACTCCAAAGATAGGATAAAAAACATAGACCCTAAATAAGCGCCAGGCTTACACGTGTCCCAGGTCTGAAATGGGACAGAGTCGATAGTTGAAAAGTAAAAATGGGGCAAAGTCAGCGGAAGTCGCCACGCGTCAACTTGACGCAACTTCAAGGGTAAAATCCGAAGCGATTTTTCCAAATGAGCGCAAGGATTCCACGTGCCCCAGGTCTAAAATTGGACATAATCGATAGTTGAAAAGTCAAAATGGTATAGAGCCAGCGGAAGGTGCCATGTGTCGACTTGGCGCAACTTCAAAGATCAACTCTGGAGGCGGTTCCCCAAACAAGTGTAGGCTCACAACATACTCAGAGTCAACAAAGGGGATAGATTCGGCCACCTAAATCAGCTAATTATAAGGGTTTCGACGGAAGCCTCCACATGTCTCATCGGCGCAACACCAAGGCTAGGTCCAAAGAGTGGGTTTCCAAATGTGCGCAGACTCTCCATGTGTCTTGGGTCCAACAAGTCAAATGGATCAAGGCCCAAATTAGCTAAGTATAGAGAGCCAGCGGACAATGCATGCCATGTGTCTTAATAGCTAAAATTCAAATGTGCGACCCAAAGTGGAGACTCAAATGAGCGCGAGGCTTCCACGTGTCCCTATCCTGAAAAGGGAGCACGCTCAAATCAGCTAAATACAAAAGGTAAGCGGAAGCCTCCACATGCCTCATCGGCACAATTTCAAAAATAAAATCTATAGGTAGCCCTAAAATGAGCGCAGGCTCGCCATGTATCCAATGCCCAAAAGTAAGAAGCAGTCATTCAAAAAGTCAAAGTAGAGGTAGGCTAGTGGAAGGAGCCACGTGTCAGCATGGTGTAATTTCAAAAGTAAAAATTGGAGCGGGATTTTAAACAAGTGCTAAGACTCCATGTGTCCAGGGTTAGACTAATAGCCCTGCCAAGCAAAAGGGACTTAGCAAAAATACAAAGAACTAGGGTAAAGCCATGGAGGGTGACACGTGTCTCAACAGCATAATTTCAAAGGTGCGGCCCAAAAGGTAGTCCCCAAATGATCACCAACCCACCACGTGTCCAAAAGTCTAGAAAGATAAGGTCGTCCGTTTAAAATTCCAAAAGCCTATGAAGGCCTCCACATGTCTCATCCGTGGAACTTCAAAATCAAAATCTAGGGGCAGTTTCCAAAGAAGTGTGAAGCCTACACGTGTCTCAGGTCAGGCACACCATCTCCACCAATAGGAGGGACTCAGTAGAACACAAAGGAAACCAAGGAGCCTGTGGAAGCCGCCACGTGTCAATCCGACATAATTTCAAGAGCGAAAGGAATGATTCAAATCTTCAAGATGCGCAAGGCTGCCATGTGGACTTGGTATGGATAGACTCTTTTAAACATTGTGTGCCCACGACCCTGATCTTTAGATAGCCATATCTTTCGATTGGAAACTCAAATTTGGATGGGAGAGGATTTTTGGAAAGATCTCGGCGCCGGATTCTCACCTTCCACCATTAATGTTTTAGCCCTCTAATTTTTGGGGCTGTCAATTCTCTCACCTCCTACCATGATGAAGAATGGGCCTCTTTCTTGTCCAGTAAGGGACAATGACGGAGGCATCGGTGTTGCAGCCAGACTCTTCATTATGGCAGGTGGAATACAATCCATATCCTAAGGTGGTTGAAGTAGGATTTAGATTTTCCCCCTTCTCCTTCTCTCTTTTAGTAGGTGGGATTCAATGCGTTGCAGGGGTGGTTGGAACAACTTCCAATTTTCCCCCTCTCTCTTTCTCTCATTCTTCTATATATTGTAAAGGAGGGTCATATTCAAATGGTTGTTCATCTTTTCTCTCCTGCCCCCCTCTCTATTTATTCCTTAGGGTATAATGCAGAGTCTAAGCCTCCTCTCATGGCTCTGTAATGTTATTTTCTTACCCCTTGCCCACTGATGATGTACTGTGCAAATTTTTGGAGCAATAAAATTTGTTTTGTGATGCATATTTCCATCTATTCTTATTTTTTTATCTCTCCTTACCTCTCATCGTTGCAAGGTATACTTTGCATACTCTGATGTTCATTATAGGATCTGGGAGCTGTGCTTAATGGCTCTTGAAGTGGTGGTCCATGTGACATTCATCTTTGGCCCGTGGTGCATCTTATCCACCCCTTCCATTACTCACCTCTCTCCACTTCAGGCAGTTTGGATATGTGATCATCCAATTCCTTTTCTGGTGTATCACCACTTATTGTAGGCTCTCTTTCACCCTCTTTCTCTCCTTATCTCCTTGAAATTTCTAGATTAGGATAGGTTAGCTTTTCCTGCACTCAAGTAGCTTGTGGCAGGTAAATTAGGAAGCAGAAACCAACCTTCTCTGGAGGTCCATCTCAGGTTTGCAAGTCCCACAACTTGAGAGATGGTCCAATGTTGTGAAGTCACACTGAATTCCCCACTTCAAACTCAGGAAATTTGGGGGTGTTGTGATTTTTCACTAACAATTCCATTTGTGTTGTCTTTCTCTACAATAAGGAATTTTATAAGAAGATAAGTGTAGTCAATGACCATAACAACCGATATTTAACTTTAACTTAGAGAAATAAAAATAGAAATGCATATGAAATACAAGTGCATAAAAGATATAATACACCCGAATGTCGAAAGAGAAAAGATAGAATTTTTCATGTGTGTTTGTTGACTTAACTTCTCTCTAATGAGAGACCCTGAATTATGAGGCACCAAGAAATAAATTGAGCTTGGGTTCAAATTTGGGGTTGCATTCCTGTTAAGCCTTAGGATCCAAGTGTCGACTTGTTATCTCATTTTTGAGTTTATGCTAAAAATAAGATAACCCTAAGAAATTTTTGAGCTGGTTTTCTAAGAGCCACCTTTCAGAGAGATAATTAGGTTTTCGGGTTTCACGAGCAAGAAAACATGTGTTTTGGATGCTTCATGTCGTGTGTTCCCCGAAACCCGAAACCCGCATCAAGTAAAGTGAATTGGGTTTTGGTCTTCCAAGCATCGGAACATGCCTTCGTCAAAACATGCCTCATGTCACGTGTCTTCCGATTCCCGAAACCCGACTTACTCCTTTGTTTCGGGTTTTCGGGTCTTCCAAGCATCGGAACATGCCTTCGTCAAAACATGCCTCATGTCGCATGTCTTCCGACTCCTGAAACCTGACTTACTCCTTTGTTTTGGGTTTTCGGGTCTTCCAAGCATCAGAACATGCCTTCATCAAAACGTGCCTCATGTCGCGTGTCTTCCGATCCCCGAAACCCGAATTGCTCTGAAACCCTTTGTGTCGGGTTTCCAGATATCCCAAGCATGCTGACATGGCATTATGGCCGAGTTGTTGGGTAGTTGGCACGTGTCAAATGAAGTGTATTAAATCCAGAATTTCTTATAAATATTTGGATTTCCAAGTCATTTTTACCAGGCATACTTTTTACCTCGTGGATTTTCGTGCATGAATCTTCGACCCAGAAACCCGTCTCGCCTCTGTGCCTAATTGCATTGCTCATTTTTTATCATTTCTTGTTCTGGTTGAAGGTATTTTCCTTTATTCTTTGTTTATCGTTTTTGTGGAATAATTGTGTAAAAAATTCTTCCAGGTTTCTGTCTTTTCTTATCAGGGTTGTTGGGGTTTTATCTTTTCCATTTTGGGTGTTGCTTTCTAAATCAGGTTTTTGTTTTAGGGTTACCCCTTTGGAATAATCACTTTGTTTTATTCCCTAAGATGTCATTGTAATTAAAAATATATTGGGGATATCAACAGTAAAGAAAAACTTGCATGTTTCAACTCAACAACTACCCCATTCCCTTTTCTCAAGTTTCACAGGGTGCTTTGTAGTGTTCAAAACTCGCAGTATATCAGAAAGTTTAAAGTATCAGGTTTTCCAAACTCTCCAACATCCTCCCAATGTGTCGGGTTTTCCAAACTCTCCGGCATCCTCCAAGTGTGTCGGGTTTTTCCGTCTTTCCGGCATCTCTAGTGTGTCGGGTTTTTCGAAGTGTTCAACACCTTCTGATCTCTGACACTCTCCTCCTTTGAAATTCCTCATGTCGGACCCTGGTCCATCACAAGATAAGACTAAAAAATTAGGGAGGATGAAGTACAAATTCAAGAAGGTGGAGTCTCCCTCCTACATTGACTGTAATTATGACATCCGGGATACAGAGCTCGAAACATAGATATGGAGGATTTTTGGAATAGGGTCAAGAGCTCTTCTCAGACTCCATGGATGAAATCAATAGTTGACAGTGGTCTACCTCTTGCAGCAGGTTTCCCTATGTCCACTCAGTGCCCCGAGTTCATCTTAGCCTATGCTTTGAATTATGACTCTGCTTCTCGTTCTGTGAAAAACCAGGCGGGAGAAGTTGTAATCAAGTTGGACGGAGGTTACTTCGATGACCTTCTCAAGATGCCTAATTTTGAGGAATATGGAGATGTGGATCTCAAGTCAGCACAAAAATCTTGGGACAATGATCAGGAGGATTACATCAAGCACATGAATAGGAAATTCCTAATCAAAGCCAAACCGACTGTTTCTAGGTTCCCAAGACTTGTTCCTAGAAGTGATTTCATTCAAGAAATCAATGATATCATTACTCTATTGAGTCGGGTTTTTGGTTTCCCTGAGTCAAATGTTTTCCAAGGATGGATGTACCAGTTCATAATCATTATTAAGAAGAATCAATAGGGAATTGATTGGGGTACTCTTATCAATAACGAGATAGATTCTCAAATGACAACAGTCCTATCTATGGGAAAGTTTTATATGTCCTCGTATGTTACCTATGCAACGGCCGGCATGAGGAACTATCCCGGGTTGGACAACAAGGGGAACAAGATAGAGGAGCATGTTTATCAGTATTTTCCTCAACTGACAAGAAAAGGGTCTGAAGACCAATTCAGAAGGGTAAACGATGCCTTCTCTTACGAGAACATCTGTAGGTTAAGCCCCGAAATGAGGAAAACAAGAGTCTCTGATGAGGCATGGGCTGAAGTTTCAAAATGGGGTTGTGTCTTCTTACAATTTAAGAAGTTCACATATCTTTGAGTAGTCATATACCCAAGGGATCCTTTCCATTTGCCCAGATATCCAGGGGACAAACTAATCTTGATGGAGTTGGTCAGGAAATTGTTGGATTTTCACAAGTTCCAACAGAGTAAACACAAGGCCGCTATATCTTTCCCAATTTCTATTGGAAGGTATACTTGTTCAACAGTACTGAAAGCCAAGAACGTTATCCATGAGCTTTAAGATAAGTTGAAGAAGCACATGAAGCCCCGAGATGGGTTTGATTTTCGAGGATTCCTCAAGGCATATGGAACTCTGCACCCACACATGCCAAGCGTAGAAGACATCTGGATTGATTTACGTGATGAGGTTGCTATCCGAAGAAAAGATCATAGCAGGTTGACACTTGCTGAAATTTAGACACTTGAGCTCGCTGACATACCAGAAGGTACTAGCGATAATGAAAGTGTTCTGGATCCTTCCTACGATTGATTGAATGAATATCAATATGTTTCCCCACCTATTGATTGGTCTATCATTGAAAAAGCCTCCATTACAGATAGATCAGCCCTGATTTTTGCACACACCAAAGCATGGCTCACCTCTTGGGGAATGAGTTTTAAAGATGATAATTTTTCAAAGTTGGTTGCTGCAGAGGCGGGGCCCTCCAAAAAGGGAAAAGACAAAAGATCTTCTAAGGGACCTATAAAGGTCAAGTTTGTCAAGAAGAGAAGAGAACGAGAAATCTCTTCAATTGTTACTCCAGTTGAAACGGTGAATGTGCCAGAATCACCAACACCACCAAAAATAGGAGAAATTTCTTTAGAAGGAGAAGTAAGCCAGCCCCTAGTTTCACCATTTGTTGACTTGCCCAACTGAAGTGACCTTATCTCTTGCATCCCAGGCTTTGGAGTCGAGATTTGCGCTTCCTCCTTCACAACCACTTCTACCTCCTCTTTCCCCATCTACTTCTTCAGTCATGGCTAGCATTTTCTCTGGACTCTCACCCCTCTCTGCTGGGACCAAAGTAACTACCAACATGCTCCCTCCTGTGCCTCTTTTTACTGAATCTGCTACCACATTCGTAACTGTCCCCACTCCACCAGTGGATCCCTCTCCCCCTGAAAGTATGATACCAACTTCTACAATAGTGGCAACTCCCTCTGACATGCCTCAATGGCTACTTGAGAAAACTCTGAGGAAGAGGAAGGTGATTGTACCCATACCATCCTTTGATTTTAGTTCACTCAAGGCTTCTACTGCTAAATCAGCCAAGAAACCCAAAATAGTTTCAAGGGTTTTGGTGGACACTTCGGGGCATAAGTTTGCAGAGATCGCCACTCCTGCGACTGAAAAAACCAAAGAGGACATAACAGCCTCGACTATCAAAGAACAAGGGTGGCTCTATGAGAAGTGACAATGTAAAGGAGCACAACAGGATGCACGGGATGTTATAAATGTGCTATGCCAGAAATTGAAGGAAACAAAAGATAGCAAAGATGAGCTTAAAGAAAAGGTGGAGTAGTTAACTAAAGTATTACTTAAGCTCTCAAAACACCTTGAATCCATACCATCTTCCTCTGTCCCTATCAGGTTTGATTTCTCATCAGTTCCTATAATCGAGAAGATTAATGAAAAAGGGAGGGTGGTCGATGAATGGATCCAAAGGCTGCTCCAACAAGGGAAAGAAGTGATTTGAGACACCGTGGAATTCTATCAATATTTGGGGAATATTCAGAGTGATGGAGAAAAGATGGATGATGATTTCTCCCAAGAAATTGGACACCTTGATTTGACTTTTGAAGCTCTTCAGGTATTGAAGCAAATCCCATCACATTTTGGTAGAAGAAGGTGTCATCCCACATGTGGATAAGCATTTCCAGCTGACCAAAGCCATCAGGTTCAGGTTAAAAATTCTCAACGAAGCTTGCGGTAAATTGAGAGAATCAAGAGATCAGTTGATCACTGGAAAGAGCGACCTGGAAGAAGAACTACTGAAAATATGTGCAAAAGTGTTAAGTGGAAACTCGGGCATCCTATCAGCTGATGATCTTTTCAAACAAATCCAAGAATCAATTCAGCATGAACCAGCTCACGGATTTGGTATTGAAATCATCGACAGGTTTGTGAAGATCGAACATTCTTTGGAGGCCTTGAGAAAACTCAACAAAAGATTGAGAAAGCTTCCCGGTAGTGCCAGTGACACTCATGAAACATGTGAAGTCTTGAGTGATCACTCCATTGTTCCTGATGAAAATGAGATGCAAGGTATAATTCAAAAGTTCCAAGAATTTCGGAACAAACAGGCTCAGTTAGAGGAAGAGAAAGATGAAGAAGCAAAAGATGACGATTCAGACTAAGTCTTGACGCAACGTGTCATTTCAATCTTGAAATTGACATGTCTTTTTCATTTGTGTTTTGTCACATTTTGAATCATATTGTGACTTGGTCTCTTGCATGAGAGCCAAGCAAAATAGGACTCTTTTTAAAAGACTGTTTTATAGGGTTTGTCCTATTTTCTCTCAACTATTTTTATTATAAATAAGGGATGTGTGTACATTCCAAAGGGTTGAGATTTTTGAAATATTGGGAGCTATTGTGAAGAAGAAAAACTTTGTGTTTTCTTTTAATCATTTGAGGAATAGAAGCTGATGTTGTTTTCGCAAACTTTGTGTTGTGAGAAGTGTTTTTCTTAAGATATTGTTCTTATGTTCGCAATCTTAAGCTATTCCTTGTTTAGTGTCTTGATGATTCTAATCATTTCAAACATTACATTTGTTATCTAAAGCTCGTATGATTATTTCGTGCTCTGTGTTTACTCGAAAGAAAATACGTTCCTCTCCTTTCCTTTCCATTGTGCTTCTTACATTGTAATAATTTCCGACCCAGTCCATTTATAAAAACAACATCTTCACATAGTGCGGATATGGATTTCGGGATTCTATCCCAACCCCAATGGTTAGATTAGTGTGAATACTATATATATTATTTCTGCTATGTTTTAGATTAGTAATAAACAGGCAGCCTCACCTGTCTTTGAGGAGGGATTTAATCCCATGTACTATGGTTGAACCTCATATTTTGGCTTGACAAAATATCCAACCAACAGTTTTTGGCGACTCCGTTGGGGAATATGGATTTATAGTGTAAAGCTTATCCTCTTGGTGTCTAGTGACTCCGTATTTGCCTTATTTTCAACAAGATCTCTTTCCCGGTTCAAGCTGGCCAGAAAGATCTTCACTCGGTCCCACCGAGCCCGGGGTGAAATTGATCCACTCTTTGAGTTGCTACAACAGCACAATTTCAGTCTTTCCCCCAACAACGTTATTTCTAACCGAACCAGAAGTTCTTCGCCTATTTGAAGAAACTAGATCCCCGTAGAATGGGAAGCATCTGCAACTTGTCATGCATTATTCTTTTCTGACACTCGGATCCCTATATGCACTCTTTTCAGAAGGATGGCAGCACAACATGTACCCTGGGGCGCAACTATTGGTCCTCTTTCTTTAACTCCACCATTGCACGAGTTACCACATGGATCACGTAAAAACATTCCCAAGTTCAATGGGGATGGGAAGTAGCATCCTGATGAACACATTGCATCTTTCTTTGTAGCATGCGGTGTTCTTGGAGTAGCTCACGAAGATGTCTCTATTCGACTCTTCGTTAAAACGTTGCATGCGCAGCAGCCAAATGGTTTTACCACCTTCCAAATGCATGCATCACAAACTAGGCTGCCATGAGGACCAGATTCGAAGCACATTTCAAACCAGCCAAAGATTCTCATGCTTTGTTAGCACAACTTACCCATATGAAGAAGGAATCGCATGAACCCATCCAGGACTTCATGGCAAAGTTTAACAAGCTGATCCGAAAGATTCCGAAATAGCTGTACCAACTCCGAGAAAATCAGAAATGCTTCTTCATTAATGCTCAGCTTCCCGATGTGAGATTTCTATTAAGAAGGTCGGCTATCCCAGATTTGGCTATCACTCAGTCAACAGCTATTGAAATATAGGATGATCTCATTTTGGCTGGGAGAATCAGGAAAGATGTACCCAAACCTAAAAAACAAGGTCCTTCTCAAGGTAATACTGACCCTATGATTCAAAAAATGGCTAATGACTTGATTTCTTTAAAAATGTAAATGTCCCAAGAAGAGCAATATTCCGTATCGGGATATCCCTAGACGGAATTTCAATAACACCAATGGTGCGCCTGCAAGAGATAGGCCGCGGTTAACCCCTACTCAACCGAGGCTGGAAATCGAAGCTCCTCCTATCAATGCAGCAGTAGAAATAGTCAAAGAAGAGGAGGAACCCAAAGAACAAGATTCCCCTGAGGCTTTTGAAGCTTTAGGATACGCTGATGAGTCTTATGACGATTCGGTTGGCAACTCCAGCATTGGGTATTTGGAATATGAAGAGGATGAATGTGCACCGGATGGTCAGTCATTTGTTGTCTTCACTTGATCCCAATCTCAAAATCCAAGAAAACCTCTTGAAAGCCCCAAGGAGAAGAACAAGGAACCTCCCATAGCCATAGTTAAGAGAGGTGCTCCTATTTCAGCACAAACTGAAAGAGAAGTCACCAAAAAGGTAACAACTTCTCCTCATTCTCTTTCTCCTAAGGTTAGTGCCCCAGCTCAAGCTCACATGATTAGAACTAAGCCTACCATCACCCCTTCTTATACTGCTTTTGACATTATCGATCATGTAAAAAGAACCAAGATCCGATGTCAGAAGCGGAATACCTTCAGTCAAATCCTGAACAGTTTGAAAAGCTTGCCAAATTCGTTAGAAGTAAAGCCGCCATTCTCTCACCTCCAAAAGGACTCTTGCCAAATCCTACTCAATCCCCACCTTAGAACAATCTGACCTCTGCTTCTTCTTCAGGAAATATTGAACCATTTTATTTGTCTTTGCTAATAAATGGGTTTAAACTCAGCAATTGCATCATTGACTCAGGGGCCTCTGACAATGTTATGCCCACAAAAGTAGCCCATGCCCTTGGGCTTACTTTGACTAAGTCATATGGATGGTGTTACTCCATGGAAACCAAACAAGTTCCCTTGATTGGTCAAATCAAAGATGCACAGTTTGCATTCGTTGCCTTCCTAGAGAAGAGAGTGAAAATGACCATTCTAGTTGCCGACATCCCTGCAGCTTACGATATCCTCTTGGGTAGAGGTTTTTGTAAAGACGTCGAGAGGAGAGATTAATATGGATTGGACCAAGGCCAGGATTCCAGTCAACGGGGTTTATCAGGTTCTCCATCTTGAACCTCAAGCAAAGTATTTGGTAACTAAATCAGATGACCCTAAGGCTCAAATTCTTTTCGAAGACACTAGTTTTGGAAATTATTTCATGACATCAGAGATATCAGCTGTGGATGTCAAGAAAGAATATCCTAATGCTATTTGGACCCTCGAATTTGATGGTAGCTGTTCAACCACCGGATCGGGCGCTGGTATAGTTCTTATATCTCCTAACTCCGAGATCTTCCCCTCTGCTTTCAAATTGTAGTTTGATAATACTAATAACACGGCTGAATATGAAGCTCTGTTACTAGGATTAGAAATGGCCAGATATAAGGGAATTCGAAACCTCAAGGTTCAAGGGGATGCGGAGCTGATTGTCAACCAGGTCAAGGGAATCTATCAAGTAAAAAATGATCGCTTGAGACATTACAGGAATAAAGTTTGGGATAATATAGAATGCTTTGATGCATTCTCCATTAAGGTGGTTTTGAGAGATTATAACAACAAGGCTGATTCTTTGGCCGTGTCTGCATCCCTCCTCCCTCATCCCCAGTTCAAACAAGATACATACACCATTGAGATCGTGTATCATCCCAGTATCCCAGATAACATGGCTCATTGGCAAGTGTTCAATGATGATCAACAAGTGTTGACTTTTCTAGAAAAGGCTGACAATTTTAGTGAGCTGTACTTTGAAGGTTTGGGATTAGCTTTCCGTGAATCTATCTCAGATCCATATCAAGAGGTTGATGGTGAGTTTATTCAGCTTAAAGGCAACATGATACCCAAAGGTCTGGTTTCTTTGGAGGGTTTGTTTGACAAGCATGATCGTTTTATTCAAAACAAAAAACAAGTTGAAGAAGCTTCTTCCTCGGAAGTAGATCAAGTCAATCTAGGTTCGTCTGATAAACCTCGGATGGTGAATATTGGGAAATGTTGTTCGCCTGAGGAGAAAGTGAAATTCACTTCACTCTTGAAGAGATACATGGATGTCTTAGCCTGGTCTTATGCAAATTTAAAATCCTTCAAGCCCAAATACGTTCAGCACAGTATCCCTTTGAAGCCTGATGTAAAACCATACAGGCAGAAGCAAAGACATTACAATCCCAAGATCTTAGGGACTATCCTTGCAGAAATTTAGAAAATGTTAGATGCCAGAAATATTTTCCAATCCATCACTCCACTTGGATTGCTAACATTGTCCCTGTCAGGAAGAAGAATGGCGAGATCCGGATTTGTGTTGATTTCCGAAACCTAAATCAATCTTCGTTAAAAGACAATTATCCCTTGCCTATCATGGATTAGGTGTTACAGACCGTTACTGGATCAGAAATGCTATCCATGCTCGATGATTTTCAGGATATAATCAAGTTGAGGTAGCTACGGAGGATCAACACAAGACGGCCTTCACAACCCCATGGGGGACCTTTGCTTACAGGAGGATGCCTTTCGGCTTGATCAACGCCAGAGCCACCTTTCAGAGAGCTATGGACTTGGCATTTAGAGACCTGATGGGCAAAGTCATAGTGGTATATTTGGATGACTTGACTTTTTCTCAAAAACGGAGTGATCATTATGATCATTTAGAGCAAGTACTTTTGAGATGCAGGCGTCACGGGATTTCATTAAATCCCAAGAAGTCCATGTTTGGAGTGACCAAAGGAAAGTTGCTGGGTCATATCGTGACTAGAGAAGGAACCAAAATCGACCCAGAGAGGGTAAAGGCCATTCAGAGCCTTACCCTACCCACAAGTAAAACTGGAGTTCATTCCTTCTTCGGAAAGGTCAATTTCCTAAGAAGGTTCGTACCTGATTTTGCTGATAAAACCAAGGATATCCTTGGGATGATGAAAGGCAAAATTCCATTTCGATGGAGTACTAAAGGGAAGTTTACATTCGATGAAGTCAAAGGGCAGTTTCTTGCGCTCCTATCCTAGTATGTCCTGATTTCAAAAAAGATTTCATCATGTACAGCTACGCCTCTGCTCACACAGTGTCGGCCATCCTGATGCAGGAGAACGGGGAGGGCATTGAAGCTCCCATCACTTTTATGAGTTGTCCATTAAAGGAACATGAGCTAAAAATGTCACAAATTGAAAAGCATGCTTATGCAGTGGTACGAGCGGTGAAACATTTCAGGTACTATGTGCTGAATTCCCATACCCTCGTTCTCGTTCCCGACACCACCGTTAAATCCATTTTGACTCAACAGGAACTGGGGAGTCAATGAGAATCTTGTTATCCAAAATTCACCCCCAAGGTAATTTTGATAACATGCAAGCAATTATATTGATTCAGGGCGAAAAGTCATGTTTCTAGGGTCCCCTCATATTTGTCTAACTCCCCTGTCCAAGAGGAAGAGAGTAAGTTCTGAGAAAATACGAAAAAAAGGTTAAAGAAGGCAAATAGGTCGATCCAGGAAAAATCGTGAAAATTGGCTAAGTCCTGCTCAGGGTCGCCTCCGGGACGTGTGGGACAGAAAGGCACGAACCGGCCGGTTCGGCCGAAATCAGCACAAACAGTCTGAAACGCAGCAGGGACAAATGGGACAAAAGTACGCGGCGGGCGCGAAAAGCCGATCCGGCCAAAAGAGGAAGAAAAATTGGCTAAGTGTTGCTCGGGACATTTGGGACAAAAAGACCCGAACCGGCCGAACCGGCCGAAATAAGCACAGGCAGTCAAAAAAGGATTGGGACATCTGGGCCGAAAAGGCGCGAACCAGCCGGTTCGGCCGAAATCAGTCAAGGCAGTCCAAAACAAAGTGGGCCAAGTGGAACAAATGGACCCGAACCGGCCGGTTCGGCCGAAATGGGAACAAATGGTCCGAAAGCAAATGGGACATGTGGGCCAAAAAGGCGCGAACCGGCCGAACCGGGTGAAAAAGGTCGAGTCAGTCCGAAGGACAAAAGTACGCGGCGGGACAGATAGACGCGAACCGGCCGAACCGGCCGAAATCAGTCAAGGCGGTCCAAAACAAAGCGGGCCAAGTGGGACAAATGGGCCGGCAAGGCGGTTCGCCCGAAATCAGCACAAAGAGCACTGTACCAAATAGGACAAAGGGACGTGTGGGACGCGAAAACCCGAAGGAGCCGAGGACCAATCAAATCATGACACATGTCACAGAAGGAAAAGTCAACGTTTGGTCCGGAAACTTCAAACGGCCATAACTTTTGACTCCGAGCTCCGATTTTCATAAAATTGGACTTTCTGGAACGAGCACGACGTCCTCTACGCCACAAAAACTGGATTTCTTAATTTTAATGAGGATAGATATATTTAAATAAGGAAACGTGTTCGGCTCCAGTCAGTTAATGCTCATTCCCGTCAAATGACAGAAAACGCCTGCCAGGCCCAAAAGAGCTGCCTGCACTCAGAAGGCCATAACTTTTGCATTTCTCAACGAAATCGCACAAAATTGGTACTGTTGGAATCGTGTTTCCGAGCCCGATGCACAGAAATCAAGAAATTCCAGATTTGATCAGAAATTGATCGATATTTTTAAGAAAACGTGGCCGGGTTCAGAACAGTGTTTTATTTGGTAGCTGGGAGTGCAATTAAGAGGCATGGTCATCATTCCTTCTCTGCTGCAGCACATGGGACAGTATGGGGAGCCTTTTGCAAGTAATGTATACCCATTCCACTCAATTTAATGCCTCTTACAGGTGGTTGAAGGACAGATTTCGGGATTTCCATTTTTCCCTTCTCTTTTCCTTCTCATTTTTCTATAAATTGGAGTGTTGGGCTCATTGTAAAAGGGAGAGTTTTTGGGTAACAAAGCTCTGTCAAAATTGCTTTGTGAAGCCAGTGTGTTGCAGGCCCTTGTAGTGGACTCCTTGCATGGTGATCCAGGCCCTTATCTTGTAATAGATTGAACTGTGCATATCATGAAGCAATAAAATACCAGTTTGTGGATACATCTTCCCCTGCTGTGTTTCCTTGCATTCTTCTTGCCCCTTTAATCTTTTCTACAAGTATATTGTGTCTATTTATTATGTTCTTGCAGGAATTCATTATCATTGTGTGTGCTTGAAATATTACTGTGAATGCATTTTGCTAGATTGTGGAGAACTGTCATCACCTCTTCTAGTGTGCACTTTGCCTCTGTATTTCACACATTTGGAGACTACTCTCCCATCCTCCTTTTCTGGTGTATCACCGCTTTAGTGTAGGATTTCATTTTATGTATTCTCTTTCCCTGGTCCCTTGGAAATTTAGATTAGAACAGTTAGCTTATCCTGCATTAGAGTAGATTGTGGCAGGTAGTTTAGGAGCAAGAACCAGCTTTCTCTGGAGGTCTATCTCAAGTAGCAAGTCCCACAACTTGGAGATAGTACCCATGTTATCCAATCACACTGTGAGTTCAAATATATGCACAGGGGTGCTGTGATTCGGTGATAACAGTTTTGGCACGCCGGTGGGACCTAGAGGTCTTTAATTTCATTGCAACAAGATTGATGTGCACTTGTTGTAAGTTCCAGCTTTGAAGGAGCTTTAAAATCGCACATCTGGCGACTCCAAAAGAGGCATAATCCGCTGGTTTCTGCAGTCCAAGCCTGACAAATTTATGAGAAGAATACAGACCAGGTCAAGAACTAGGGAGGAAGGATTGTTTGTTTATCTACACCTATCTCCAGGCAGAGAAAGAAGGGGAAGAAGAGCTCAAAGATCTGCGTCTCCACCTAATAGAACTTTGTCTACACCTCCACCTGGTAGACCTTTTCTCGCATCAACAAGGATTCTCAGACCAATCAGAATGGCGCAACCACTAAATCCCTTTGTCAATTTCACTGGCAGCAGCCCACTTGCCCTCAATGCACAAAATCCAGTTCCAATTGCAGCATTGAAGAACATTCCATTTTTCACTGGAGAAAATCATACCACTCCTGGTGATCATGTCAAAGACATTGCTAACGTCTGTGCAATCCATGAGATAAATGAAATGGATGTGGCTGTCAAACTGCTGGCATCATCGTTCAAAGGGAAGGCATTGCAATGGTTCAGAAGCCTTGAAGCTGGTTCTATCACAAATTGGAATCAGTTGTGCATAGTTCTCCATGAGCAGTTTGGAGAGAAGGGAGACAACTTGTCTCTTCTAGAACAATTGACAACTATCAAGAGAGCCCCCAACGAGCAGCTGACTGACTTCAACTTCAGATTTCAAAGGTCTTGGGATAGGATTCCAGTGGCAGTCAGGCCAACAGCAGAAGGTGCTTTTCTATACTATCTTAAAGCTTTGAATTCTGATATTTCTATGTTAATTCAATCTATGGGAGGCACAACCTTACCTGCTTCTTATAGCATTGCCATTAGGGCTGAAAACTGTCTTATTCAAGCTGGTAAGCTAGCTCCCAGGCCCCCAATGCCATTATACCCAAGTTTGGAGAGCCCAAGTACTAGTCAAGCACCTGTCTTAGCTCCTATTCCCACTCCTAGAAATCAAAGTTCAAATGAAGCTTCCACTTCATCTCCAAGTGCCCCAAATGAGCTTCAAGAAGTTATGAAACAATTGCAAAATTTAGGTAATGAGCTGGTCACACTCAAGAGACAGCAAGCTCAAAGTTTTAGACCTTCCTATCAGCCTCAAGCTCAACCAAATAGGCAACCATATCAACCTCAAAGACCACCCAATCCAGCTGCAAATCAGAATCAAGCAAGGCCTCCTGCCAACAGACCATTTCAGCCCTACAACCCCAATGTTGCATCTGCATCCAGAGCTTTGGTGCCAGTCCAAAATAACATGGCCCAAGAGTATGATTGGTGTTTCCCATGCAGTCAGCCACATAACCAATCAATGTGCTTTAATGGTGCATTAAATCAGGCTCTAATGGTGCAAACCATTGGTGGGTCGCAAGAGTCCAGCCACGAAGGAGATCAGCAGCAGGAAGCATCTCAGCAAGGAACATCTCCGAACGAAACTACTCTTGTCAATTGGCAGGCTGAAGATTTCTGTGGCATGAATCAAATACCCCCTCAAAGTGTTACAGCCAACACAAGGTCGAAGAGGAGAAATTTGGGTGAAGAACAGCCATTGGCTTCAAGTACTCCACAAGCCGCTGGAAAACAAACTGTAGATCCAAACATGCAAGGAGCATCCATACCAGCTCCTAAACCAACTCAGATGCCAGCTGCCGCTGCTCATTTGCAAGGAATGAATGTGCAGGCCAAGGGAAAGCAGAGGGATACTTCATCTCCATTCAGTATCATTGATCAGATGAAGAGGACAAATGTAAACATATCCATGTGGGAATCACTATCTATCCCAGGACAGAGAGATTTGCTACAAGCTGCCATGAAGGACTGGTCAACTTCAAATCACCATGTCCAGATGCAAGAGGAGGTACTCACAAATGCTGCCCAGCCTGAAGGAAATCATGGAGGACAGCAAGGTAAAATGTTGAAGCCCCCTCCATTTTATGTTTCATTGATCATAGGAGATAAGCTGGTGCATAATTGCATGATTGACTCTGGGGCAAGTAGTTCAGTAATGCCAAAACAAATAGCTGATCAGCTAGGACTCCAATATGAAGTCTTCTCCAAGGGTGTAGTGCAATTAGATGGGACAGCAGTGACAACGGTTGGAGTAATCAAAGGTTTGAGCCTCACACTGCACGCATGTCCCAATGTAGTAGTGTTGCAAGATGTGTCGGTCATAGACCTACCACCACTCTTTGCATTATGCTTGTCAAGAGACTTCACTGCTAAAATTGGAGGCTATCTTTCGGCGGATTGGTCACACATGTTGTTCAGAACAAGGTATGGAACTAAGGCTACAATCAGGTCTGAACCTATTGCAAACTTCCACATTGAGCCTTACACTCCAAGCCAAATCAATGCCAACTGCTCAGCGTTTGATCAAGAAGATTATCCAAGCACTGTCGAAGTTGACACCAAGGTTGGGAGCATCCCAGATTTGACTCTTGATGAATGGGCAAGCAAAGTGCATGCTTTTGATCCCTATCAAGAAATAGAAGAATCCGAGCTAGGAGTCTATTGCATACATGAAGAAAGTCAACCTATTCCCAGCATCACCAAGCCAGATCATAAGGACAAGAATGAAGTATGGCAATTGTTCTTTGATGGGTCAAGGAGCAGACAAGGTGCAGGAGGAGGAGCTATGCTCATTTCACCGCAAGGTATAAGGTATTACTCAGCCTTCCGTTTCCAGTTTTCCTGTTCAAACAACACAGCTGAGTATGAAGCCTTAATTCATGGACTGCACTGGGCAAAGAAGAAAGGCATCAGAAATTTACAAGTGTTTGGTGATAGTGAGCTGATCATAAACCAAGTCAAGGAAAAAATGCTGCCAAAAATGATCTGTTGAAGAACTACAAAAATAGGGTATGGGATCTTATTGAAGATTTTGAAGCTTTTAGCATCATTTCCATCCCAAGAAAAAGAATGAAGCATTGCAGCAGTCGGCAGCATTGGGGCTGCGTTTGATGTTGTAGAAAGTATCAAAAGTGAGAAAACTCAGCCTCATATCAAAGTGGTTGTGAGACCAGCTGTTCCGGATAACAACACAAGTTGGCAAGTCTTCGAGAATGATCAGCAAATTGTTAATTTCCTGCAAGAAGAAGCTGAGTTCTCCATGAGAAATCAAGACAAGCTGGAGCAGCAGTATGGCGACCAAGTGGTGCAGCTGAGGACTAACAAACTGCCAAAAGGCCTCATAACGCTGGAGTCAATCTTCAACCCGAATGATCAGTTCCAGAAGGAGAAAGCGAGCATTCAAGTAAAGGGTGAAGATTCAGAGCCTATTTCAGTGGAAGAAGGCAAGACATTACAAATTGGCAAAGTAAGTACTCCACAAGAGAAATCTGATTTTGTTCAGCTTTGTCAAGAATTCCCAGATGTTTTTGCTTGGACTTACAAAGATTTAAGAGGTTTCAACCCAAATTTGGCACAACATACTATTGAGTTGGATCCGGAATCCAAGCCTGTCAGGCAAAAGCAAAGGCCAGTAAATCCTCATATCGAACCTCTCATGAGAAGAGAGTTAAGCAAGCTCATTGAGGCCAGTATCATCTTCCCCATCAAACACTCAAGTTGGGTTGCAAATTTGGTGCCGGTAAGAAAGAGAAACGGAGAAATAAGATTGTGTGTGGACTTCCGCGATCTAAATAGAGCATCACTCAAGGATCATTATCCGCTTCCATCAATGGAACAAATATTGCAAGTTGTAGCTGGTTCAGAAAGGTTTTCATTGCTAGATGGATATTCAGGCTATAATCAGATAATGGTGAAAGAAGAAGATCAATTCAAAACGGCCTTCACTACAAAATGGGGCACATATGCTTACAAGAAGATGCCATTTGGACTATCAAATGCCGGAGCAACATTTCAGCGAGCTATGGATATGGCGTTCAAAGGCTTGATCAACAAGATAGTGCTGGTATACCTGGATGATATCACTGTCTTCTCAAAGAATGCAGCAGACCATCTCTTTCACCTCAGGCAAGTATTTCAGAGGTGTAGAAGGTTTGGAGTGTCATTGAATCCAAAGAAGTGTGTATTCTTGGCACACGAAGGCAAACTGTTGGGCCACATTGTCTCTAGGGAAGGGCTAACAATTGATCCTGAAAGGGTTGAAGCCATCCGAACGCTTCCATTGCCACACCACAAGAAATCTCTCCAAAGCTTCTTAGGAAGGATAAACTTTGTCCGCAGATTTGTGCCTAATTTTGCCACTCTCGTGAAGCCTCTCACAATGATGTTGAAAAAGTCGGCATTCAAATGGACAGCGAAGGCAAAGAGAGTTTGAAGACATCAAGTGTGCAATATCACAAGCTCCAACTCTTGTCAACCCAAATTTCTCAAAGGACTTCATGTTGTATGCATTTGGAGGATCAGATACAATCTTAGCTATCTTGACACAGCTGAACAGAGAAGGTTCAGAGCAGCCCATAGCATTCTTCAGTCAAACCTTGGAAGATTACGAAATAAAATATTCTTTCATCGAAAAGCATGTCCTTGCTGTCATCAGGAGCTTGAAGAAGTTCAGACACTTGGTCTCAAACAATAAAATTCAGCTGCTGGTGTCTCATGCTGGTGTCAAGGACTTCCTCCTAAACAAGGATTTAAATGAGAAGAGAGCAGGTTGGATCACTCGGGTGATGGAATATGATATCGAAATCAAAGTGACCAAGCTGGTTCGTGGCAAAGGCTTGTGTGAGCAGCTCGCTTCGGACAACCGACGAGTCAAAAAGTGAAGAGGATGCTGTCCTGCTACTACAGAATGATCAAGAACAGCCAGCTGATGATGCACCCATCCCATGTTGGACCCAAGACTTGGTGCACTACCTCCAAACAGGCTTGTGCCCCCCAGAAGTGAGCAAAGCAAAAAGGAGATACTTCAGATTACAAGCCATTCCATATGTGCTTGTTGACGGAGTTTTGTTTAAAAGGGACATCAATGGTGTTCTATTAAGATGCATTGGAACAGGTCAAGTTGAGAAAATCCTACACGAGTTCCATGACGGAGAAGCAGGAGGCCACTTTGCTCCACGAGTAACAGCTCTAAAAATCATGAAAGCTGGTTACTATTGGCCTACTGTGTTCAATGATTGCTACTCATGG
Source organism: Taxus wallichiana var. yunnanensis (assembly GCA_018340775.1). Classification (NCBI taxonomy): domain Eukaryota; kingdom Viridiplantae; phylum Streptophyta; class Pinopsida; order Cupressales; family Taxaceae; genus Taxus; species Taxus wallichiana. The sequence goes on from CM031239.1 coordinate 994,742,050, forward strand.
GTCAAGAAATGCAAGAAATGTGCATTCTTCACGGGAAAGAAAGGTTAGCAGCGCTGCCCCTTCGTCCAATTTCAGTAAATCAGCCATTCATGCAATGGGGATTGGACTTCATTGGAGTCATCAATCCCAATTCAAGTCAGGGCCACAAGTGGATACTAACAGCAACAGACTATTTCACCAAGTGGACTGAAGCAGTGGCACTCAAGGAGGCAAATGAATCTAATATCTTGGATTTCTATGAAGGGATAGTCACGAGGTTTGGTGCCCCTACCACTATCATATCAGACAATGCATTGGCATTCCTTGGCACAAAGATCACTGAATGGGCTGTCAAGAATTGTGTGTATCTCAGCACTTCATCGAACTATTACCCTCAAGGTAATGGCCAAGCTGAGTCTACGAACAAGAACCTACTAAGAATCATCGGGACTCTTGATGAGAATCGAGAGAACTTTTGGCATGCAAAGCTCAAATCAGCTCTAGGGGCGATAGGATCACGCCCAAGAGATCTACAGGAAGCTCTCCATGGTACAAGCTTGTGATGCACTTGAGTTGCCAAAGACTGAACTCATGAAACCATTGGAACTAGCTGAGGTTGAACCATGGAAATCGTATGCAGAGCAGAGTGAATTAGAAGAGACAAGAGAGCAACATGCGAGACCATAGAAAAAGATAAAGCATTGGTCAAAAAGAGTTTTGACAAGAAAGCTAAGGCATCTACAAGCTGGAGATTTGGTACTGAAGTGGGATGCTGATCGTGCAAAACCAGGAAAGCACTCCAAGTTTGATGCCATCCGGAGTGTGATGATCATCGAATGCAAAGAGTATCGATGCTTTCCATTCGCTAAGTTGGATGGTGAAGAGTTCTCCCGATCATGGAATCTATCTCAAATGCTGCTACTAGAAAGATAGCTTCTCATCCTTGTAAATATTAATTTAGATTTTCCATTCCTCTAAGTGCTTATGCACATTGTACTGCTGTTAGAGTAGTTTTTATGACAGAAAACGCCTGCCAGGCCCAAAAGAGCTGCCTGCACTCAGAAGGCCATAACTTTTGCATTTCTCAACGAAATCGCACAAAATTGGTACCGTTGGAATCGTGTTTCCGAGCCCGATGCACAGAAATCAAGAAATTCCAGATTTGATTAGAAATTGATTGATATTTTTAAGAAAACGTGGCCGGGTTCAGAACAGTGTTTTATTTGGTAGCTGGGAGTGCAATTAAGAGGCATGGTCATCATTCCTTCTCTGCTGCAGCACATGGGACAGTATGGGGAGCCTTTTTCAAGTAATGTATACCCATTCCACTCAATTTAATGCCTCTTACAGGTGGTTGAAGGACAGATTTCGGGATTTCCATTTTCCCTTCTCTTTTCCTTCTCATTTTTTCTATAAATTGGAGTGTTGGGCTCATTGTAAAAGGGAGAGTTTTTGGGTAACAAAGCTCTCAAAATTGCTTTGTGAAGCCAGTGTGTTGCAGGCCCTTGTAGTGGACTCCTTGCATGGTGATCCAGGCCCTTATCTTGTAATAGATTGAACTGTGCATATCATGAAGCAATAAAATACCAGTTTGTGGATACATCTTCCCCTGCTGTGTTTCCTTGCATTCTTCTTGCCCCTTTAATCTTTTCTACAAGTATATTGTGTCTATTTATTATGTTCTTGCAGGAATTCATTATCATTGTGTGTGCTTGAAATATTACTGTGAATGCATTTTGCTAGATTGTGGAGAACTGTCATCACCTCTTCTAGTGTGCACTTTGCCTCTGTATTTCACACATTTGGAGACTACTCTCCCATCCTCCTTTTCTGGTGTATCACCGCTTTAGTGTAGGCTTTCATTTTATGTATTCTCTTTCCCTGGTCCCTTGGAAATTTAGATTAGAACAGTTAGCTTATCCTGCATTAGAGTAGATTGTGGCAGGTAGTTTAGGAGCAAGAACCAGCTTTCTCTGGAGGTCTATCTCAAGTAGCAAGTCCCACAACTTGGAGATAGTACCCATGTTATCCAATCACACTGTGAGTTCAAATATATGCACAGGGGTGCTGTGATTCGGTGATAACAGTACCTAGATAGCTAAAGTTCAGGAGTATGACTTGGACATTAGACCTACCAAGTTGGTACAAGGAAGGGGCTTGTGCCAATTGATCGTGGAAAACCATGTTGAAGCAGAATGTGAAAAGACCAAAGATACCTCTTCAAAGTTTCCCATGGTGCTTTTCGTGAGTACAACTGATGAATGGTACATAGATATTGCTTTCTTTCTGACTTATGGTGAATTCCCCCCACATTTAAGCCAAAAGGAGAAGAGGACGGTCAAGTTAAGATCTGCAAGATACCTCCTGTGGGATAATGGGATATATAAGAAAGGTATTGGTGGTGTATTCCTACGCTGTGTTGATAAATCACAACAGTTAAAGTTGTTAGAATCCTTCCATAGCCTAGCATGTGGAGGACATTTCTCTATAACAGCTTATAAGATCCTGCGGGATAGGTACTATTGGCCTACTCTCTTTCGGGATTCAGCAGAGTGGGTGTCCAAGTGTGAAGCTTTTCAATATTTCGTTGGTCGTCCTAAGCTAGCAGCTCTTCCCCTGAAGCCCATAGTGATTGAAGAACCTTTCCGCCAGTGGGGAATTGACTTCATTGGAACATTTAATCCTGCCTCCAGTGCCGGACACAATTACGTGCTAACTGCTACAGACTATTTTACCAAGTGGGTGGAAGCCGTGCTAATCAAGCAAGCAACCTCAGAAGCCGTGTGCAAGTTTCTTAAAGAAAATATAATTGTCAGATTCGGTGTGCCTCACAGGATTATGGCTGACAATGCCTCCAATTTCTCATCACATGAGTTGACAGAATTTTGCTATGGATTTGGCATCACCCTGGCTCACTCATCTGATTATTATCCCTAAGGCAATGGGCAAGCTGAATCCAGCAACAAGAACTTGGTTACCATAATTAGAAAGCTAGTAGATGAAAACCAGAGGACATGGCACAAAGCATTATATGATGCATTGTGGGTTGATCGGATTACCCCAAAGCGAGCTATAGGAATGTCTCCTTTCCAAGTATTATATGGGATTGATGCTGAGATACCTATCTCAGTAGAGTTTCCAGCCTTACAGTTGGCCAAAGCAGTCGAAGATGTGACCTTTCAAAATTCTATTGAAAAAGGGTTATGTACCTAGCTAGGCTAGAAGAGGAACGAAGCAAGGTGGTTGATCACATTGCAGATCATCAAAGCAAAGTAAAGAAAAATTTTGACAAGAAATCAAGGCAACGTCATTTCCAAATTGGAGACTTGGTGTTGCTTTATGGGATAAGAGGAGGGAGCAGAAAGGAATGCACGAAAAGTTCAATTCTTTGTGGAAAGGACCTTTTAAGATCCATCAACTGAGTGGTGAAAATAGTTTCCATCTATCATATCTTGATGGAGAGTTACTCCCTTTTCCTTTCAGCGGCCAACATCTAAAGTTGTTCCATCATTAATGCAAGATGCTCTTTTGCATTGTACATACTTTACTTTCTGTCGTGTGTTTGCTTTTAGTCTTCTTTCTTTCCTCATTTTGTTTTTTGGTTTTCTTCTTTTCTAACTCCGTAGCCCAATGGATAAAGCCAGAGATTCTGAGTTCTCTTCCTTTGATATCACAAAGAAATTCCCCAACTAGAGCCAGTTGTTATCTCATTTTTGAGTTTATGCTAAAAATAAGATAACCCTAAGAAATTTTTGAGCTAGTTTTCTAAGAGCCACCTTTTAGAGAGATAATCAGGTATTCAAGTTTCACGAGCAAGACAACATTTGTTTTGGATGCTTCATGTCATGTGTTCCCAAACCCGAAACCCGCATCAAGTAAGGTGAGTCGGGTTTTCGGGTCTTCCAAGCATCGGAACATTCCTTCGTCAAAACATGCCTCATGTCGTGTGTCTTCCGATTCCCGAAACCCGACTTACTCCTTTGTTTCAGGTTTTGGGTCTTCCAAGCATCGAACATGCCTTCATCAAAACATGCCTCATGTCGCGTGTCTTCTGATTCCCAAAACCTGACTTATTCCTTTGTTTCAGGTTTTCGGGTCTTCTAAGCATCGGAACATGCCTTCGTCAAAACGTGCCTCATGTCACGTGTCTTCCGATCCCTGAAACCTGAATTACTCTGAAACCCTTTGTGTCAGGTTTTCGGATATCCCAAGCATGCTGACATGGCATTAATGTTGAGTTGTCGGGTAGTTGGCACGTGTCAATTAAAGTGTATTAAATGCGGAATTTCTTATAAATATTCGGATTTCTACGTCATTTTTACCAGACATACTTTTTACCTCGTGGATTTTTGTGCATGCATCTTCAACCCAGAAACCCGACTCACCTCTGTGCCTAATTGCATTGCTAATTTTTGATCATTTCTTGTTCTGGTTGAAGGTATTTTCCTTTATTCTTTGTTTATGGTTTTTGTGGAATAATTGTGTAAATAATTCTTCCAGGTTTCTGTCTTTTCTTATCAGGGTTGTTGGGGTTTTAACTTTTCCATTTTGGGTGTTGCTTTCTAAATCAGGTTTGTGTTTTAGGGTTACCCCTTTGGAATAATCACTTTGTTTTATTCCCTAAGATGTCATTGTAATTAAAAATATATTGGGGATATCAACAGTGAAGAAAAACTTGCATGTTTCAACTCAAAAATTACCCCATTCCCTTTTCTCGGGTTTCGCAGGGTGCTTTGCAGTGTTCAAAACCTGCAGTATATCGAAAAGTTTAAAGTATCGGGTTTTCCAAACTCTCCGACATCCTCCCAGTGTGTCGGGTTTTCCAAACTCTCCAGCATCCTCCTAGTGTGTCGGGTTTTTCCATCTTTCCGGCATCTCCAGTGTGTCGGGTTTTCCGAAGTGTTCAACACCTTCTGATCTCCGACACTCTCCTCCTTTGAAATTCCTCATGTTGGACCCTGGTCCATCACAAGATAAGACTGAAAAATCAGGGAGGATGAAGTACAAATTCAGGAAGGTGGAGTCTCCCTCCTACATTGACTGTAATTACGACATCCGGGATACAGAGCTTGGAAACATAGATATGGAGGATTTTTGGAATAGGGTCAAGAGCTCTTCTCAGACTCCATGGATGAAATCAATAGTTGACAGTGGTCTACCTCTTGCAGTAGGTTTCCCTATGTCCGCTCAGTGCCCCGAGTTCATCTTAGCTTGTGCTTCGAATTATGACTCTGCTTCTCGTTCTGTGAAAAACCAGGCGGGAGAAGTTGTAATCAAGTTGGACGGAGGTTACTTCGATGACCTTCTCAAGCTGCCTAATTTTGAGGAATATGGAGATGTGGATCTCAAGTCAGCCCAAAAATCTTGGGACAATGATCAGGAGGATTGCATCAAGCACGTGAATAGGAAATTCCTAATCAAAGCCAAACCGGCTGTTTCTAGGTTCCCAAGACTTGTTCCTAGAAGTGATTTCATTCAAGAAATCAATGATATCATTACTCTGTTGAGTCGGGTTTTTGGTTTCCCCGAGTCAAATGTTTTCCAAGGATGGATGTACCAGTTCATAATCATTATTAAGAAGAATCAACAGGGAATTGATTGGGGTACTCTTATCAGTAACGAGATAGATTCTCAAATGACAACAGTCCTGTCTACGGGAAAGTTTTATATGTCCTCGTATGTCACCTATGCAGCGGCCGGCATGAGGAACTATCCCGGGTTGGAAACCAAGGGGAACAAGATAGTGGAGCATGTTTATCAGTATTTTCCTCAGCTGACAAGAAAAGGGTCTGAAGACCAATTTAGAAGGGTAAACGATGCCTTCTTTTATAAGAACATCTACAAGTTAAGCCCCGAAATGAGGAAAATGAGAGTCTCTGATGAGGCATGGGCTGAAGTTTCAAAATGGGGTTGTGTCTTCTTGCAATTTAATAAGTTCACATATCTTCGAGTAGTCATGTACCCAGGGGATCCTTTCCGTTTGCCTAGATATCCAGGGGACAAACTAATCTTGATGGAGTTGGTCAGGCAATTGTTGGATTTTCACAAGTTCCAACAGAGTAAACACAAGGCCGATGTATCTTTCCCAATTTCTATTGGAAGGTATACTTGTTCAATGGTGGTGAAAGCCAAGAACGTTGTCCATGAGCTTCAAGATAAGTTGAAGAAGCACATGAAGCCCCGAGACAGGTTTGATTTTCGAGGAGTCCTTAAGGCATATGGAACTCTGCACCCACACGTACCAAGCATAGAAGACATTTGGATTGATTTACGTGATGAGGTTGCTATCCGAAGAAAAGATCATAGCAGGTTGACACTTGCTGAAATTCAGACACTTGAGCTCGCTGACATACCAGAAGGTACTAGCGATAATGAAAGTGTTCTGGATCCTTCCTATGATGGATTGAATGAAGATCAATATGTTTTCCCACCTATTGATTGGTCTATCAGTGAAAAAGCCTCCGTTACAGATAGATCAGCCCTGATTCTTACATGCACCAAAGCATGGCTCGCCTCTTGGGGAATGAGTTTTAAAGATGATAATTTTTCAAAGTTGGTTGCTGCAGAGGTGGGGCCCTCCAAAAAGGGAAAAGACAAAAGATCTTCTAAGGGACCTATAAAGGTCAAGTTTGTCAAGAAGAGAAGAGAACGAGAAATCTCTTCAATTGTTACTCCAGTTGAAACAGTGAATGTGCCAGAATCACCAACACCACCAGAAATAGGAGAAATTTCTTTGGAAGGAGAAGTAAGCCAGCCCCTAGTTTCACCATTTGTTGACTGCCCAACTGAAGTGACCTTATCTCTTGCATCCCAGGCTTTAGAGTCGGGATCTGCGTTTCCTCCTTCATAACCACTTCTACCTCCTCTTTGCCCATCTACTTCTTCAGTCATGGCCAGCATTTTCTCTAGACTCTCACCCCTCTCTGCTGGGACCAAAGTAACTACCAACATGCCCCCTCCTGTGCCTCTTTTTACTGAATCTGCTACCACATTGGTAACTATCCCCACTCCACCAGTGGATCCCTCTCCCCCTGAAAGTATGATACCAACTTCTACAATAGTGGCAACTCCCTCTGACACACCTCAATGGTTACTTGAGAAAACTCCGAGGAAGAGGAAGGTGATTGTACCCATACCAGCCTTTGATTTTAGTTCACTCAAGGCTTCTACTGCTAAATCAGCCAAGAAACCCAAAATAGTTTCAAGGGTTTTGGTGGACGCTTCGGGGCATAAGTTTGTAGAGATCGCCACTCCCGCGACTAACAAAACCAAAGAGGACATAACAGCCTCTGACTATCAGATAACCAGGGTGGCTCTAGGAGAAGTGACAACAGAAGGAGCACAACAGGATGCACGGGATGCTATTAATGTGCTCTGCCAGAAATTGAAGGAAACAAAAGACAACAGAGATGAGCTTAAAGAAAAGGTGGAGCAGTTAACTGAAGTATTACTTAAGCTCTCAAAACCCCTTAAATCCATACCATCTTCCTTTGTCCCTGTCAGGTTTGATTTCTCATCAGTGCCTATAATCGAGAAGATTAATGAAAAAGGGAGGATGGTCGATGAATGGATCTAAACGCTGCTCCAACAGGGGAAAGAAGTGATTCGAGACACCGTGGAAGTCTATCAATCTTTGGGAAATATTCAGAGTGATGGAGAAAATATGGACGATGATTTCTCCCAAGAAATTGGACACCTTGATTTGACTTTTGAAGCTCTCCAGGTATTGAAGAAAATCCCATCACGCATTTTGGTAGAAGAAGGTGTCATCCCACATGCGAGATAAGCATTTCTAGCTGACCAAAGTCATCAGGTTCAAGATAAAAATTCTCAACGAAGCTTGCGGTAAATTGAGAGAATCAAGAGATCAGTTGATCGATGGCAAGAGCGACCTAGAAGAAGAACTGCTGAAAATCTATGCAAAAGTGTCAAGTGGAAACTCGGGCATCCTATCAGCTGATGATCTTTTCAAACAAATCCAAGAATCAATTCAGCATGAACCAACTCATGGATTTGGTATTGAAATCATCGACAGGTTTGTGAAGATCGAACATTCTTTGGAGGCCTTGAGAAAACTCAACAAAATATTGAGAAAGCTTCCCGGTAGTGCCAGTGACACTCATGAAACATGTGAAGTCTTGAGTGATCATTCCACTGCGCCTGATGAAAATGAGATGCAAGGTATAATCCGGAAGTTCCAAGAATTTTGGAACAAATAGGCTCAGTTGGAGGAAGAGAAAGATGAAGAAGCAAAAGATGATGATTCAGACTAAGTCTTGATGCGACGTGTCATTTCAATCTTGAAATTGACATGTCTTTTTCATTTCTGTTTTGTCACATTTTGAATCATATTGTGACTTGGTCTCCTACGTGAGAGCCAAGCAAAATAGGACTCTTTTTAAAAGACTGTTTTATAGGGTTTGTCCTATTTTCTCTCAACTATTTTTATTATAAATAAGGGATGTGTGTACATTCCAAAGGGTTGAGATTTTTGAAATATTGGGAGCTATTGTGAAGAAGAAAAACTTTGTGTTTTCTTTTAATCATTTGAGGAATAGAAGTTGATGATGTTTTCGCAAACTTTGTGTTGTGAGAAGTGTTTTTCTTAAGATATTGTTCTTATGTTCTCAATCTTAAGCTATTCCTTGTTTAGTGTCTTTATGATTCTAATCATTTCAAACATTACATTTGTTATCTAAAGCTCGTATGATTATTTTGTGCTCTGTGTTTACTCGAAAGAAAATATGTTCTTCTCCTTTCCTTTCCATTGTGCTTCTTACATTGTAATAATTTCCAACCCAGTCCATTTATAAAAACAACATCTTCACATAGTGCGAATATGGATTTCGGGATTCTATCCCAACCCCAATGGTTAGATTAGTGTGAATATTGTATATATTATTTCTACTATGTTTTAGATTAGTAATAAACAGGCAGCCTCACCTGTCTTTGAGGAGGGATTTAATCCCATGTACTGTGGTTGAACCTCATATTTTGGCTTGACAAAATATCCAACCAACACGATCAAGATTTAAGGATCCAACGAGAATTGAGCTTGTTTATATCATAAGAAAAAAGGGACACAATATTGTAAATCACACCAGATCGGTAGTTAAAAAAGGGATTTATAGATTCCACGACTAGTCCTACCACCATGATGTAGGAGGTTGCAAACCGTCTTAAGAAGCATAACATTAGGCATTAGCTCCTGAATTTTGAGTGCATATGGAAGATAAGAGTTGATCAAATTAAATTTCCATTTTAAATCATGTCAAGGAAGCCAATCTCTCTAGGGAGATAAGGCCTCGAATTGTATTCATGCCCTTGAAAGAAATTTGAAGTGCGTTAACACAAGGAAACTCGGAAAATGGGACATTTTTACTTCTATAGATAGGATAACACCATAAGTTGTGATCATTGAATGAAATCCCAGTGCAAAATCCATCCCCAATCCAGTGAAGCAATGTTTTAACAACTTTGAAATATTTCCAGATACTCTTCATAACGAATGTACATATAATTTTAACTGACACTATGGTGATTATCAAGGTATGTAACCCAATATTTTTCCATCCATTTTTCCATAAGAAGAGGATGAAGAAATGAAATTTCGTAACAACATTTTCCAATATTTCCTTCCATTTATGCATCTTATAATCCATTTCGCACAAACAAAAATACTTTGTTTGTAAACATTTATAACTCTCATACCACCGTGATCACATGGAAGCCGAGTGCATATTTCCAAGGCAACTTGATGAAATCCACCTTGATGTTGTTTAGACTAAAGATAATCCCACAAAATTGTATACATTTTTTCAAAGGATACCTATGAAGGGCACTAACTGGCAACATAATAGATTTGGATGACAACTAGAATTTTAGTGTAGACTTGAAAATTGTCAGCCAATGAGAGAGACATGGAGACAAAATTTTGAACTTTTTATTCTATCGGATCAATGACATATTGACAAAGAGTGGTAGAGTTGATATCAAAGGCAAAGGAAATCCAAGAGACTTACCTAATTGAACATTGGATCTAGAAGATTGACAAAAGGCATCTAAAAAACATAAAGCTTCATATATGTTTTGTTCATTATCATCTAAAATAAGTAAAGAGTCATCTGTGAAATTCCCATTGACAAGCTAAAAATCATGATTAGGGAGAAAGATTCCCCAGATTCATCCACACTCCACCCTTATGGTAAAAAAATAGCTAAGGACATCATGTACAAGAACAAAAAGATGATTCAAAGGGAACCCTTTCTTGATATACCTAAACATATTGATAACATGAGATTGATGTCCATTGGTAGTGAGGAAAGAAGAAGAATCAACTAAAAAAAGTTTGAGAAACATTGATAAAGAAAGTTCCAAACCCAAGGGCTTTAAGCATAACAAGAATAAAGGGCCATTCAATCTATCTATAAGCCTTCTCAAAAAAGTTTTTAAGAAAAAAACCATTGTAGAGAAATATTGGCCCACTCCATATCTTCCTAGACAAAAATGAGATTATCAAGAATGTATCTATCTTTAACAAAACCAATCTACTCCGGGTGAACAATCTTAGGATGAAAGTTAGCAATTTGGAGAGCAAGAGATTTAGAAAATATATTATAAGAGACATTAAGGAGAGTAATTGGATGTGAACTATTAATGAGCTCAAGATTCCTGACTTTAGAAATAAACTCGATATCTCCCTTATTAATAAAATTGCTAAGAGCATGGTTTTTCAAATATTCTTTATAGACCTAAATAAGGTCATTTCCAACCATAGACAAGATTTCCTTATAAAATTACATGGAAAACCATCAATGCTAGGATATTTATCATTATAAATAAAATATGGCATTATAAAGTTCATATGAAGATGTAGGAGTGGCATAATGTTTCCTTTCCTAATGATACAACTTGCAAAGAACCACTTCCACACTATATTGTAGAGTAATGTGAATTTATTTATAAGGTTATGAGACCAAAAAGACAAGGTATAATGATTCAAATTGGTATTGAAAATATCTGAAAGACTCGTGACACAATCATGAGCTCACTGAATAGCTTAGTTTTTTCCTCAAGCAAATTTATCCATAATGGATTTGAAGAAGATCTGGGAAGTTTTGTCTCCCAATTTAATCTGGTGAAGTCTGCAACAAGTCTAAGCTCCTCTGGCGTTTTGATTTTAGATAACCTTAATTTGGTAACAAAATTTGGCTACTTGAAGCTCAATAGGGATGTCGAAAGGTTGAGCTTCAATAAAAATATAGTTTTTCTTGGATAAGTTTGGAATCCACCCTTTTTCAAACTCGAGCAACCTATTCTGTAAAATGGCAAAGAAAATTGGTAGTACGCTGAATGGAGACATTTCAAAAATTAACCCACCTAGCAGCGTAGGGCGGACATGGCATCATACTCCAAACTTTTGTAATGAGAGAGATGACACCAGTATGACTCAACAAGGAAACATTAAGGTCGAATTGATTATTATTATCCACCTTAAAATGGATCTCACTTTATTAAACTTTAAAATAAATGTGGTTTTTCTTAGATAAAATGACACCCAACCAAACGATGATCAGGGAATGAGCATTACTATCCATATCAAAAGCGTGTTACCAAGATATAATTACATCATCCATACGTTTAATGATTTTTCAATACCTGCTTGAAAATTGGACCAAATAAACCAATTTTGAGAAGGTAAATCATTTTTTCATATAAAAATAGGGTCATAAAGGCCCCAATGGTATTTAAAATAAAACCAAGCATCTCGTTCCTCCATGCTCCCCAATTTATCCTTGGGATGTTCAATCATATTAAATTCTCTGAAAATTAATCAATAATAATATGGTAAGTTATCTCCCAACCATCACCATAATGCAATCATTAGAAGTATAAATATTGAGAATTCCAAGAGAATAGCCATTAATTTCAAAAATAATCCACATAGCATGATTTTGAGGATCGCTACTCATGGAAGAAATTAGAGCAAAAAATAGGAGAGACAAAAATAGAAACAACACCACTTCCTTCCATATATGAAGAATAAATATGATTATAATCATGATAAACATTAAAGTGGTTTGAAGTATAAAACCAATAATCTTAACTTAATGTAAACAAATAAGATAATATATTACTAATTAATTGAAAATAATTTTGCACATATTATTTTCTTGACAACTTCGTGAGGCCTTGTACATTCCATGAGATAAAATTCATGAGATTTCAGCCATATTAAGCTCCCCTTGGCATTCCTAAAAATCATCCTTGGAGTCAAACAAAATAAAGTTGTTAGAAAGTGTAAAAAACTAGTTTAAATTTTGTTTCTCAACCTAAATAAAGCAGCATTTATCCCCATTTTCACCATGCTCCCACATAGACACATCATGAGGTGGAATATGGGAGTGATGCCAAAAAATAGAGGTATATGGAACAATTCTAGTTACTAAATTTTTCTACAAGGATAAAAACTTACTCTATGTGGGCTGAGCTACAAGTTGTCTTAGTGTTTCATATCTTGGATGCATCATAAAATTATTAGTTGATGTTGGTTATGAGATAAAAGAAGACAAGGTCATTGTAGAAGTAGCTTTAGGCCTAAATGAATTGTTACCACTAACATTAATCCAATCTTCATCCCTAGTATCATATTTAAGTGTAGGGGCCATAGGGTATTTGGGAGCTTATTTCTCTTGCACTATAAGAGGACATTCAAGAATGTGATGCTAAAGATATTGACACCTAAAATAGGTGTTAGGAAAGTTGAAATAGATAAATTTTTAGGAAAACAAAATGGACCCTACCGAAATATCAATATGGTCCCATAAATCCTTGGCAAGATCAACCTTGACAAAGACTTGTTTATGAAATCAATCATAAACTAAGTATTCATGTTATTGACATATAACTCTTCTAATGGGGTGGACTATCTTTTTAGAAAATACCAAAGATACAAGAGAAGACTAGATAGCTCTCCACAGAAGGTATTAGGAGTGTTACCTAATATGAAGGGTGAAAATCAGGTATCCAACATGAAAGAAAAATAAGGGTATTTTCCAAATACCAACATGTAGTCTGTGAAAAAAAAGCTTGTATGTGACAAGCTGGTTCACAAAATGAAAATAGGTAAAAAACCTTAGTGAGATTGCTGATACCAATGACTTGGATACCACTAGACTCCCATTGGCTCTTAATCCATCCTTGAAGGAATGATTTTGAGGAAATATTACCACAATAGTATTCTATTAGACAATTATTACTATAATACTTAACCACATGATCAATAAACTCAATAACTCTAACAACATAAGGAGGGGATTCGAGTCATTACCTCATCATAAAATTTATAGACAAACTTCCTTTCACGCTTTGGATCCATCATAACCACCACTAGTAAATAATATTTCCTACATGGTTGAGAGACCATTATATATAAGCAATTCATGAGCCAAAAATGGTGGCTTAATTACCCAAGGATGTGACCTAAAATATATAGAATGGTCGGAATGGTGTGAGATTTACTATTAATATGTGAAAAAGAGCTTCCATGATATTCACTTAAACCAACATATTTTTCCTCCTAATTTAATATGTTAATTCAATGAGTGGTGCACCATTCTAGAAAGGAAAACAATGGGTATTTATTCTAACAACCTGTTTCACCTGATTTCTTATTTTTCTGAGAAGTACTTGACGAAACAGATAAGGTAAAGGTGGTAAGAGGAATACCTGGTTTGAGATGGTTGAAGGTTGTATGCGCATGTATCTGAATTTTGAATCAAAGTGATTGTGAGATCTTCCTTTTGGCTAGGAGGAACTACCTATATAAGAACCAAAACAAGACCACCAAAGAGAGTTAAACAATATATGCAGTGGACTGCCTAGCATGTGCTAGATCCTAGAAGTGTGATACTTCCTAGATGGTTATCAATCCACTGTTTAAAACAATTCAATGCTAAAACAAAGTAAATATTATCCTACTGTAGTTTAATATGATTTAGGTATCTCATACAAAATGCAATAGGCTAGATCTAATCTAATAGGCTAGGCTAGAAGGAGATCCAGAGGTCAAGTAGGTTGGTTATAGGTGAATCTGAGCTAACAAGCTAGGTTAGATACAGATCTGAAGGTCAAATAGGTATTCAAATAGGTATATGTCAGAAACAGGTTGTTATTCTGGTAGAGATCAGGTGACACAAAGACCAACCATGGTTTTATGAAACCGATGACGGTTTTACTGTAACCGGATGGTTAGAGATGACCAACAATGGTTAAGTCGAGCTAGTAGCATCACACCACGTGTTTGGAGTTTTGGGGAAAAGGTGGAGTGGAAATAAGGTGAGGATTGATCACGAGAGGTTGTGCAAATATTTTATGAAGGTCACAGACCGGAGGAGGTAAAATAGGAAATTAGGCCAAGTATTAAGATGAGTAGGTATGGAAGGTGGCTGCAACTTAAGAGAGGGAATGGAAAAAGAGTAAAAGACTAGGTTCCTTTACCCCAAAGACTACAACTGATGATAAGAAAATGAAATAGAGGGAAGGAGGATACTTACTCTTCTATGAGGTACAGGTCTGAAGAATCATGAAGAAGTTTCTATGTTAGAGAATGTGGGGAAGAAAGTTTCACTGTTGTGCCAATGATATTTAGTTGCCTTTGTTGATCACAAATCAATCTTCGTTTTGCTATCACGTCTAAAGAGATCGAACTCAAGATCAGAAGTTTTCCCACACAACCAACCAACCCATATTATAAAGCTGTAGATGGGGCTAAATAGACCATTTGGTCCATTCTGGTATAATCGGCGTCGATTTAGGGGAACCGACATCGGTTTAGGTGAACCGACATCGGTTTGGGTGCTATATCTCAAGTTGTTAAAAATTTGCCTAGGAAGTTGTTCCACCATTTGATAAGGGTCTCTTCTTTTCCTCGGGGTGAAAACCGACCTTAGGAGGATTTTAAATGTGAGGTGAGGGGATGGGTGTAATGTTAGGTTTTATTTAGGATATTGGTTTAGGGTTTAGGTTAATGGGTCAAATGATGGGGGTGGTTAGGTGAGGGGCATTTAAAAAAAGGAAATTGTATTAAATAGGTGTATGAGGGTAGTGAATTAATTTAATGTAAATAATTAAATTAATATGTGTGTGGGTAAAATGTCATTAACTTAATTAAAATAATTAAATTAATATGTATGGAGGTAAATGGCATTAATTTAATTAAAGTAATTAAATTAAAATGTGTGGGGTGCAGGAGGTAAGTGATAAGGTGTTGAGGATGAGGAAGTGATTATAGGGCCACGCTAGAGGACCAAGGTGATTACGACATGATTTCGGTGTCTACATTTTTCCTCTTTTTGTTGCGTAGTTTGTATTGGTAAGTGATGCAACAAAAATAACATGTGGTTTCCCCAAGTGGGAATGAGGGTGATCCCCCTCAAACTAGGAATTGATGAGGTGACAGGGTGAATCGGAGAGTGGTTTGATAAAAGTGGATGCAAAGAAGAATGATGAGAAATGAGGAATGGGGTAAAGGGCAACTCGGGTATATAGGTAAATGAGTAAATGGTCCAAGGTCAAAGGTAGGGGTAGTTAAACGCATGCACATGTATAAACTGTGACACGGTACCAGGTTGAAGAGCTTGCAAACTCTACATCATCTAAGGTCGATAGGTTTATCCAAACAAGGTTGAAGTGATTCTGGTATCCAAGGTATAGGATATGGTCAGGAAACACAACATAGGTTAGGTGCAGGAATGGTTAGGTATGTTCTGGTACACCAAAGGTAGGGTCAGGATAAATGGTCACGGCAATAGGCAAGGTAAGGTCATTAGGTCAAACAACACAGGTAACAATGTCGCAAGGTATAGCGAGCACATTGGTTCAAAGGTCACAAACAGTTTTCCGAGTCCAGGTAGATAGGTCACAACATGGGTAAGGTTGGGGTAGGGGTAAAATAAGGAGACGCCAATTAGCTAACGAGGTGAGGTTAAAGAAGGTGGAGGGCCAGAGAAGAAGGTAAAGCAGTCTGGTAGGTGTAGGTGAGGCAAAAGAAAAAGGAGGTAAGGAAAATAAGGTCAATGTGAGGGCAATGAGTAGGCAGGGTAACCGATAGCGGTCAGTATGAACCAATGATGGTGGAGAGGAACTGATGGCGGTTAGGTAGGGCAGAAGACCGGTAGCGGTCAAGGGTTAACCGATGTCAATTGAGTCAGGTAGGGTATAAAAAGTGAAAAACCCGCGTTTGAAAAATTCATTTGTGCATTTGGAAAAGGAGAAAAGGACAAGAAGAGATAAAAAGAGGAAGAGGACAAAAGAGAGCATCAGGGAGCTGAGTTGGCGAGCCACATAGGTGAGATTGATTGAGTGAGAGGTGGGGTCCCGAGATCGGATCGAGTGAGGTGATTGGTGGAGAGAGTTGGAGGTTAGTTGAGGATGGCAGAGGCCGGAGAGGGATCGAGAGGAGCGGCACGGAGGCCGAGAGGTTCCACCATGATGGTAGCAGTGGGATCAGGTAGGATTTGAACCTTTGTTATTGATGGTTTGGTTAAATTAGCTAGAATATAGGAAATATGAAAAAATGGGGGTTTTGGGGGGAAAGAATTTCAAAACGGGAAAAATGGAGGGCAATGGGCATGGGGAAGGGTAGGGGGTAGGGTAAAAGGGTAATGTAGGAACAAATAAGGGTGTAAGGAGGGATTTGGGTGGGTAGAATGACTAGGAAGGGAAAAAGTAGGGTTGGGAAGTCGGGGCAGGCGGTATGACAGTGACCGACGTCGGTCAACTTGTGGCCGACATCGGTGGGTAGTGACCAATACTGGTCAAAAGAACAGTTGGACCGGTGCTGTCAAAGGGAGACCGTGGTCGGTCAAGGGATAACCGGATCGGTTAATCCTAAGATTAAGTTGGGATAAAAAATGGAAGAGAGTAAGGGTAGGGTGGGAAAGAATTAGTTAAGAGGGGAAGGGTTTAGGGTGAGAAAGTAGGGTAGGTGGGGAAGGGTTGAGGGTGGTTTCGGGTGAAGGTAAGGTAGATAGTTTCGGGTGGATGGGTTTGGGTAGGTGTGGGTGAGGGTTAGAGTAGATAGGTAGGGTAGATGGGTGTGGATAGGTGTGGGTGAGGGTTAGGGTAGATAGGTATGGTAGATGGGTTTGGGTAGGTGTGGGTGAGGGTTAGGGTAGATGGGTTCGAGTAGATAGGTAGGGTAGAGGGGTTTTGGGTAGGTTTGGGTGAGGGTTAGGGTAATGGGAAGGGGGTGGGGAAAAATATTAGGTTAGGATGTGGGGTGAAGTAGGGAAGTTGGAAAAGGTATACTAATACATTTCGTTTGTGGGATGCAGGTGAGAGATGAGCTGCGGATGAGGGCCTGGGTGCCACCCTTATTATTGATAGTACGAGTGACCACGACGTAGGCGGAGTGGCAGCATGTTACAGAGGTGGGGTTGATAGGGGTGAGGTGCTACCAAGTATGTAGTCTAGGAGGTAAGTCTTATGGTTGCCCTCATCAATAGATGGGACTCGACGACCAACACCTTCCACTTGTCGATGGGTGAGATGACGATCACCCTAGAGGACGTCTACAGGATCCTACGGTTGCCCATATTGGGGGCCAGGTTTATTCCATCTCTTCAGAGGCATCTGAGGAGTTACTAACACCCATTTTTGGTGAGGGTGTAGCAGATATGACGTTCCATAGCGCTAGCATGAGCTATGGAGCGATGTATAGAGCTCATCCAGAGGAGATGAGGTTAGTTGTACTCTTGATGGAGGTAGTGTGCTACTTCGCATTGTCAGATGCAGAGGGTGGGAGATTCCCGAGGTCACTGATGGGAGTCCTCCATAAAATGATGATACAGTGGACACGGTTTGCATGGGCACCTGCATTGCTGACACCTGTATAGAGAGCTATGGTCCTACAGGTGACTATGGAGATTCAACATTTGTTGCATCGTATTACTGCATTGTTGGGCTTACGAGCACATTGTTTTTGTTCGACCAATGGGGATGCCCTAGGCAGATGCATTCCCATGAAGATTTTTGAGAGTGGGGTATAGGCGGTGGGTACCGGCCATGGGAGAGGCCCGAGGAGCTAGAGATACCCATGATGTAGTGCACTACATAAGGTTGTTGGAGGGGCTATCCTTGGTGGATGTCATTTAGAGGCCGTATGTGAGCTTTCCTTCATACAGACAGATGGCCACAGAGCTAGCTGGGCTACAGATACATATGTGGATAGAGGGGAGGAGAGCAGGAGAGCATGAGAGCATGAGAGGATACCCATAGAGTGGGTTAGATACCAGCTTGGATTAGTCTAGGGTGTAGCACCTCCATTCTGACAGTACAGGAGAGAAGACGTGGAGATACCTATGTCTCCACCACGATCCATAGTGTCGACTGGATAGGACAAGCATCTTGTAGATACACAGATTGATGATGATGGGGTTGCAGATGGGTATAGGCAGTGGTGGGCGGCACAGCTGAGAGCCATACCACCAAGGCCGGGCATCTAGACTTATCCACCATCACAGTACAAAGGGACGCCCTACAGGGGCAAGTGGCTACCTTGGTGACGTAGCTTGGGATTATGGAGGGGCATCTCATAGGTTCAGAGGCACAGGTTGCCACATTACAGGCCCAGATAGTAATGCTACAGGCTCGGGCAAGGTAGGGACAGGTACCTGCGCAGTGGAGGCAGGGGGAGATGGAGATGGAGAGGAGGTAGGTGGAGATGGAGGGGAGATAGCCGCTCTACAGGCGCAAGTACAGGCTTTACAAGGCCATTTGGCCATAGTGCAGGGGTAGGTTATGGGTCTACAGGGCCATCTGACAGTAGCACAGGCACATGTTACTACCTTGCATGCCCAGATATAGGCACAGGCTCCAGGGCCGACTTGAGGTCTAGCACCATCATAGGGCTCAGTGCAGGTTCAGGGACAGGGTCCCATTATATAGGTACCTACATAGGTAGTGGGACCCATGCTCCATAGATAGTGCCAATTGTCAGGTTTAGAGATTCCCTAGGAGAGGCACAGTATTACCAGGATCATTTGTTAGCTACCGGGCTAGATTTGCCCTCCTATGTGGAGTATAGAGCACAACAAGCCTCCAGTGAGAGGACTAGATCCCGCACTCACAGCGTGGAGAGTACAGGGGGCTGGTGAGCCCAAGGATAGGGTTGTGGTGAGGCCAATAGTGTGTAGAGACCAGCCCCAGGTGAGGGGCCATCAGTAAGAGGTGAGGTAGGTGTCGGCCCCCCGACAGGCGCGGCAGAGGGGTCGGGAGAGACAAAAGCATAGGGAGAATTTCCCAACATCAGATGGGGAGATGATTGACCTGTTGTGGACTGGCCTGCATGCCGAGTCATTTTTGTATGTATTATATATGAGATTGGCATGCGTGCTGAAGATATTTTGTATTTATTATTGTGTTGTACATGATACCGACCTATGTGCCGAAGATTTTTATATTGATTCATTCATGTTTTTGTATTTATGAGACTAGCCTACGTGTCAATGACATTTTTATTGTATATTAGCTCCTGCGTGCCGACATTTTGAGATGATGGCCATGATGAGACGGGCATGTATTTTGAGATACATAGTTATTGATTTATATGATGAGATACATGGTATTTTGTGATGTGTTGATGTGTTGATGAGATATTGGTTTATGGCTTGTGTTAGATGAGATATGGATTTGTTAAGTTGTATTAGATGAGATATGGATTTGTTACTTTGATATGGATGGAAATTAGGTGAGTTAGGCATGATGGAGTCGGTCGGTCTAGGCATGGATCGAGTTAGGTTCTAGGCATGGTTGGGTCAAGTTGGTTTAGGCATGGATTGATTCGGGTTGGTTTAGGCATGGATTGAGTCAAGATGGTTTAGGCATGGTGGATTCGGGTTGGTTTAGGCATGGATTAAGTCAGGTTGGTTGCGGCATGGTGGAGTTAGGTTGGTTTATACATGGATGTTCATTTTGGTATTTTGATAACAAATGACAATATAAATGCATGAGATGGTGTAAAATGTGGAAAATTCTGGTTAGGTATGAAAATGTGAAATAAGATAAGTGGTAAAAGTTATGTGGTATATGGTTTAGATGTCAAGGTTTTTGATATGAATAGGAAATTAGGTAAAGGTGGGGAAAATGGTTAGGGTAAAGAGTGGTCAAGCTAACCTTCTAAGGCCCCATGCCCAAGAAGTGCTTCGTACATAGTCCTGGCAAAAAGGGGACCTCATACCGATGTAGTTCTCCCATAAGCTAGGGAAGAATATGAGAAGATAGAAGAATAGGTAGTGAGGTTGATAGTTAGGTTGGATTTGAGGTCATAGGTATGATTAGGTCAAGGTCGATTAGGTTCGGTGGAATATAGGTAGATAGGTATGTGTGATTTTAGGTGGATAGGTAGTGTTGATTCCAGGTCAGATGTATAATTAGGTTGAGGGAATTGAGGTTGAGGTTGATAATAGGTAGATAGGTAAAGGTGATGTTAGGTTGTTTGAGGTGGGAGAAGAAAATCCCAAAAGACAGGTGTCGAAGCTCTAGTCCTATATAGGAGGATCAAAAGGTAATGAAGAAGAGAAAAGATAAGAGGGGGCAAGAAAGCCACCTGATTGGCAAGGATCAAAACATATGAAACACATCTACAGATAGGCTAGTGAACGTAAGACCCTAAAGACATTGCATGATTGATTACTCTAAAGGTGAAGAATAGTCACAGAATCACCAAATGTCATAGGTTCAGTAGGTCCCTTGAGGCAGTATGAGGTGAAGAGACAACAGGTAAGGAGGTGAAGGTAATTAGGTCATAAAATGGGAAGTAGAATGCCTTGGGCAATAGAGCCAAGATCACAATAGGCAAGTCCATGACAAAAAAGGCTACTTTTCTTTTTCTTTTCCTTTTTTTTTTATTATAGATAGACTGATCAATGAGGGAATTCTATATGTGATGAATATATGTCTCCTTGAGGTCTTCATGAAGCTGATTGATGCGGGAAGCTTCAAAATTTTGATTTTTGAGAAGATAGTCCTCTTTTTGGAAAGACTATGTAGAGAGTTGCAAGCTTTTTATAGCTGTCCTTCGAGGGAGCAGTCTACTTATAGCAACAATTGAAGGTGGAAGATGTCCTTTTGAGGGATTCATCTTTTATATTGGAAGTTTGACTCAAGGAGTTAATCCCTTATTTTTGGAAATAATTTTTTTGGCTTTTAAGTCATGGACTAGACTATAACGAAGCATTTGGTTCTTATTGAGAAGGCAAGGATGAACGACCATGGGATCTCATCTAAAAGAAGACAAAAAGTATCCATGAGAATTATGCTATGTGCAAAGTTGTGGTGCACATATTTAAGATAAGGTAAAAGGATGACGGGTAATCACATGATTCTTGTTTAGTCGTTGGAGATGAGGTGTGAAAAATAAAAAGGTAAATAGCACTCAAGGGATGAGCATGAATGTGAGATAGATAGTGATGTAGGACTAAAAGTCAACAATAGAACGGTCGAAAATGCAAGGAATTGAGGGGCTCAGTTTCGGGCTTACCATCAAGTTGAACACTAGCTTTTCGTAATAGAATGGGTGTTATTATCTGGTCAGTTATTTGTGATGGCATTACAGTGGGGTATGACAGTTCACAGTTGTGCGTAGAGTTGACAGGGTTGTAGCATTTCAGTTGAACACTAGCTTAATTGGGTGTTATTATCTGATCGATTATGTGACTAGCCAATCAACTATTTGCATTTATTTAACCCATAATGTTATTTTGGGTTCTTGTATGTGTTTTTGCAATGCAGGAAGAGATAGCATGTTTTTATGGGTTGATACACAACTTTTTGTGGACAAAAAGCCTTTCTCAGTGGGGAGGTGTGATCAGGGGATCATTTTTGAAAAATTTCCCTAAACATCCCTAAATGGTGTTAGTGCAGAAGATCATCTTGAGAGCTTTTCAACGACTATGAGAACGCGAAAAACGGACATCGGGAGCTCTAGATATGTCTGGTCAAAATTTGGTAAACAAGAAAGTCAACTAGTCAACTAATGGACCAATCGCACTGCGACACGTGGCGAAAAGGCAAAAGGGAGTTTTTTTTTTGTTTTCGAACACCGGTCTTCGATGAGCATAAAAATGGTGCATGGGAACAAGAGGATCAACTTTTATTACGGAGGGGAGCCTGGCCGCCGTGTGGACTATGGTATTATTGCCAACGTGGTGGGTCCACAAGCCACCACATGGCTTGCCACCACTCATCGATTTCACTCGATTTTCCTATCGAGGGTCGACAAGTGGTATTTATTGCCATATTTAATTTGGAATGTCATTATATTGCTTGTGTCAAAATTTATATTACCTCGTAATTATTCACCATGTTATTCTTGGTAATGTTTGGGCTTATATTATTCTCCATGGTCGAGTTGATCATATTTCCACATGGCACGTATGTTCGTATTTATATCCCATATTATTCGGAAATGGATGAAGCGGTGTTGGAAGGGGCAGTTATGCCCACGTGGAAGGATGGAGGATGAAGCAGTGTTGGAGGGGGCAATTAAGCCCATGTGGTCCCATGACCACTTCAACAATGCGTGGAAAAGGCTTATTAAAGCCTTAAACTTTATCAACCCACAAAATGTGGGATACACATGCGCTCCATTGGGATTTTATCCCATTTAAAATGCACATCCGCTAAAAATAGAGGCCACTGGGATTTGATCCCCTGACCTCATGGGTCCAAGACCAATCCTCCAACCAACTCGCCTAGAGGCTTGGGCGCACTATAAAATGGGGCGCTTCATCTTATACTGGGGAGACAGGTCTGTGCAAGTAGCATAAGGAGGTAGTTTCAGAAAATGCTATTTTTGAAGGCCTTGCACACAGATTGGGCATTTGGAGTAAAAATATGAAATGAAGGAAATTCTGAGATGATTCCAAAAATGTAAGATTTGATCTTTTTTGTTAATTTTTAACCTATTTTTGGAAGATTTGAATGCAGATTTTAACAGGGATCTTCAAGACAGCTAGTTGGAAAACATGAATTTCAATGCACTTCTGGTCCGAATTGTGACTTGGTGTAAACATGAAAAGTGTTCAGAATTAAGATCTGATCTCAGATATATGATTTTTTTTCATAGAAGTTTTTAAATCTCCATTTGTAGGTGTTTTTCTAACATAGTTGCAGGGAGATCACATTGTGAAAACACTGTAGGAGCCACGTATCATTCTTGGGACAGTTTTCTGCTATTTTTCAGAGTTCTTGGGACATTGATCAGCTCATTTGTAGGTTTTGATTCATTATTGGTTGTTTGTAAGATTAATTGTACTTTCATTTCAATATTATTAATGGATCGGTTCAATTTGAACCCGGGGACATAGGAATTTCCGAACCCCGTAAACAATCTCTTTTGTTATCTGAATGTTTCAGTTTTCTGATTATTTATTTACTACACAAGTTTTCCGCACTTCTATGGATGCATAATAATCAAAATTTAATCAATTTGTGGAGTTAAGAATACTTAAAATTGGTTAAGAAAATCACGATATTTGAAAACTTTTAAAAGTGAAAAAAGTACAATTCACATTTTTCAGATCAAGTTTGGTATCGAGCGCTTAGATTGCAGATTAGCTTCTAATTGTGTTTGGAAATTTGGCTTCAGATTTGATATTGATTTCAGTCTTTCGATGTGCGAGACATTTTGGGGCTTGTTAATCTTCTTTTGCGGTGTGCGCTTTTGGAAGAACAGTTGTGTTTGCGAGAACTGGAATCATGGGCAAGTCATCCAAACAGGAGCAACTGGATGAGCTTGAAGCCATAAACCACCAACTCCAAGAAGAAAACTCTTTCTTGAGAGCTAAATTTTATTCCTTGGAAGAGGAAATAGTGCGGTTAAAATCTGAGCCACAATCCTCTATAACCAAGAAAGAGGAGTATGCCAACAAGATGCTTGAAGAGAGCAAGAAGTTGATGGGCTTTGTTAAAGAGTTGTAGGAAGAAATACGGACCAAGGATGCCCTCTTGGAAAAGCTGCAACAAGGTGAACACAAGAAGGAAATGCCTTCCAAATCAGATGCAAGTACTATGACAGAATGCACTGTAAGTTGTTCACATTTTAATTCTTCCTCTCATTCAGTTTCAGATATTCCTTTGGGTCAGTTTGAAAAACACACTAAGGGAATTGGGTCTAAGCTAATGGTTAAGATGGGATTTAACAGAACGGGCCTTGGTAAAAATGGACAAGGTGATGCTAACCCAGTATAGGTAGAGGATCAGCCTCGATTTGCAGGTTTGGGTTATTCTAGTGGAAAAATGGAAATTGGAGAAAGTTCCAAATCAGCTGAAGGAAGACAAGCTTCCAACAACCAAGGATCTACGCCACGAGAATTAAAAGATTCCGCCATCAAGAGGAACAATGAAAGGTGTAAGAAAATAGGTAAAAGAGGTAATCAGATTCCACCTCCTTCCACTTACACTAAAAATAGCACTAAGGGAAAATCAAATCCTAAAACTTCTAATACACTCTTTCAATTGGAACAATATAGCTCTGGTAGGCAGAAATATGCTTTCCCTTGCACATTTTGTGAAGGTACTAATCATTCTGTTGCATATTGTTGGAAGAGGAAAATTTTGATTAAGAAGTTAATGCCTTTTGTGAATGATAAGGTAGGTGCTAAAGACCAATCTCACCAAGGAAAGGCGAGAAATGGCAAGAATGTTACCTCTCCTTAACAGGGGAATCATTCTCGTAGACAGAGTTCTGAGAATGGTAAAATGGGTAAGACTCCTAAAAACAGAGAAGTTAAATTTTGTTCCCATTGTAATAGGAATGGTCATGATGTTAAGGTTTGTATGTTTGTTCCTAAACAACAAAATTGGAAAGTTGTTAAAAAGAACAATATTGTAAAACCAACAAGCTAAACCTAACTAAAACTCATTGTGGCATTAAGAAGGTAAAACAACCAAAACGGAAAAACCCAAGTGATTGGTTTAGAAAAACACTCCTCAACTTTATATTTGCACTACAGTAAAATGTTGATAGTAGGCAAGAAAAATGTTTTTCAGAGCTATATTTTAGGGATTCTGATTGATGAGGATTTGTTCCTAAGTTGATATTTAAAGCTTTGAAAATGAATGGAAACAATGAAGAGAAGATTTGAGTGATAGGTTCATCATACTCATGTTTTGTTTTCTCGATTGGTTGGTAGTTCCATTATTGAAAACACTATGCGAGGATAGGCATCGTAGCATGTCTAAATTTGAAACTTGCAGTTGTAATCAGCATAATCACAAAGTGTCAGTAGAACACTAGCTTCTGCTATAGATGGGTGTTATTATCTGAGTTGTTATTTGTGATGGTGATACAGTGTTTTGGCATATTCATGTTGATTGAGTTGTTGACTATAGCTATTTTTGGATGTTGATAGTCTATTATATTCTGATAGTGAATACTTGTAGTTATTCTGATTTCGAGATGGGCAGTGGGCACTAGCCTAATTATGGGCAGTTTAGATGTCTTGTATACTGATATGTGTTATGGAATTGTAATTTTTGGTAATCAGCCGTATCACAAAGTGACAGTTGAACACTAGCTTTCCATAATAGAATGGGTGTTATTATCTGGTCAGTTATTTGTGATGGCATTACAGTGGGGTATGACAGTTCATAGTTGTGCGTAGAGTTGATAGGGTTGCAGCGTTTCAGTTGAACACTAGCTTAATTGGGTGTTATTATCTGATCGATTATGTGACTAGCTAATCAACTATTTACATTTATTTAACCCATAATGTTATTTTGGGTTCTTGTATGTGTTTGTGCAATACAAGAAGAGATAGCATGTTTTTGTGGGTTGATACACAACTTTTTGTGGACAAAAAGCCTTTCTCAGTGGGAAGGTGTGATCAGGGGATCATTTTTGAAAAATTTCTCAAAACATCCCTAAATGGTGTCGGTGCAGAAGATCATCTCGAGAGCTTTCCAACGACTGTGAGAACGTGAAAAACGGACATCGGGAGCTCTAGATATGTCCGGTCAAAGTTTGGTCAACGAGAAATTCAACTCTAGTCAACTAATGGACCAATCGCACTGCGACACGTGGCGAAAAGGCAAAAGGGAGTTTTTTTGGTTTTCGATCACCGGTCTTTGACGAGCATAAAAATGGTGCATGGGAACAAGAGGCTCAACTTTTATTACGGAGGGGAGCCCGGCCGCCATGTGGACTATGGTATTATCGCCAACGTGGTGGGTCCACAAGCCACCACGTGGCTTGCCACCACTCGTCGAATTCGCTCGATTTGCCTATCGAGGGTCGACAAGTGGTATTTATTGCCATATTTCATTTGGAATGTCATTATATTGCTTGTGTCGAAATTTATATTACCTCGTAATTATTCACCATGTTATTCTTGGTAATGTTCGGGCTTATATTATTCTCCATGGTCGAGTTGATCATATTTCCACATGGCACGTATGTTCGTATTTATATCCCATATTATTCGGGATTGGATGAAGCGGTGTTGGAGGGGGCAGTTATGCCCACGTGGAAGGATGGAGGATGAAGCGGTGTTGGAGGGGGCGGTTAAGCCCATGTGGTCCCATGACCACTTCAACAATGCGTGGAAAAGGCTTATTAAAGCCTTAAACTTTATCAACCCACAAAATGTGGGATATACATGCGCTCCATTGGGATTTTATCCCATTTAAAATGCACATCCGCCAAAAATAGAGGCCACTGGGATTTGATCCCCTGACCTCATGGGTCCAAGACCAATCCTCCAACCAACTCACCTAGAGGCTTGGGCGCACTATAAAATGGGGCGCTTCATCTTATACTGGGGAGACAGGTCTGTGCAAGCAAAGCAAAGCATAAGGAGGAAGTTTCAGAAAATGCCATTTTTGAAGGCCTTGCACTCAGATTGGGCATTCGGAGTAAAAAGATGAAATGAAGGAAATTCTGAGACGATTCCAATGATGTAAGATTTGATCTTTTGTGTTGAGTTTTATCCTATTTTTGGAAGATTTGAATGCAGATTTTAACAGGGATCTTCAAGACAGCTAGTTGGAAAACACGAATTTCAATGCACTTCTGGTCCGAATTGTGACTTGGTGTAAACATGAAAAGTGTTCAAAATTCAGATCTGATCTCATATATATGATTTTTTTCATAGAAGGTTTTTAAATCTCCATTTGTAGGTGTTTTTCTAACACAGTTGCAGGGAGATCACATTGTGAAAACACTATAGGAGCCACGGATCATTCTTGGGACAGTTTCTACTATTTTTCAGAGTTCTTGGGACATTGATCAGCTCATTTGCAGGTTGTGATTCATTATTGGTTGTTTGTAAGATTTATTGTACTTGCATTTCAATATTATTAATGGATCGGTTCAATCTGAACCCGGGGACGTAGGAATTTCCGAACCCCGTAAACAATCTCTTTTGTTATCTGAATGTTTCAGTTTTCTGATTATTTATTTGCTACACAAGTTTTCCGCACTTCTATGGATGCATAATAATCAGAATTTAATCAATTTGTGGAGTTAAGAATACTTAAAATTGGTTAAGAAAATCACGATCTTTGAAAACTTTTAAAAGTAAAAAAAGTACAATTCACATTTTTCAGATCACCTGCAACTAGATTTAATTATTTCACGATTAATAAATCCTTCAATTTAATTAACAATTAATTAATCATATATTAATTCAATCATTTTGGGCTTAAATCCCCTTCTAGGGTTCCCGTTAATTCTCATTAATTAACCCTTACAATTTAAATGTCGTTTATTTTCCTAATACCCTAAGGTTAAGGTCTCCCTTACCCTAATCATATAATTTAGTTCAAATATATTAATCCCTATTATAATACTATCTAGTTGTCGGTGTATAAAAATTAATTTTAATTAATTCCTAAAGTCAAGTCCTTTACAAAAGTCGCTTAACTAAGGCAATAAAGGTCACACTTTAATCCTAACATTCTAACAACCCTTTAGAGGATCCGTTCACAAATTACACATGCATTTAAATTAAAATATATTCCCACCAAAATATCCTCACCTAACATTTGTAGGATTTCTTCTCAACCATTATATGGATCCATTTAGAGCCCTTGGATCTTAGGTATTCAATCTAACCCTAAACATTCTTATGAGGTTCTCTTATTCATTACTTTTACCCTATTTTCTAATTTTCATTTTGTAGGTTTACGAGAAGGAGGAGGATGGAGACCACGAAAGGTTGTTCAAGCTCATGGATAGATATAGACATTTTTTTGTTGCTTATTTCATTTGAAACCCTCTCCAAGGGCTTGCTCATATTATTATTTGTTATTGTGTATTTTATTTGCATTTACCCTATTTGGGTATGAGTTTTTTTGCCCAATTTTTAGATATGGTTTTAGATGGTGTATATACAATATGAGGGGTTTTTTGAGTATATAAATAAAAACACACACACATACAGATATATTTATATTGTGTATTTAAAGAGCCAAGGCCGCGCTTTTTTAAATATACGTAACAATGCGTATAAGGTAAGGTTGTGGCCTAAAAACATTCCAGGGTTTATATTTTAATAAGAAGCCGCATTATTTTTTTTTCTGGCCTTGTTTAATATTGTGGGGGGGGGGAAGGGGGAGGTCACCGACCCCACTCCCCCCACCCCATATATTACATATGGGTTTGGGGGTGGGTTCGGTGGCGTCCCCCCCCCCCCCCCCCCCCCCAAAACATTTAATTAATAACCCAATACAATGCCGCAACCATTTGACCTTTGTTTAATTTTATTTATATGTATTCTTTTTATATATAATTTTTATAATATATATCATAGATTATATATATAGTTATATCTATTATATATACATATATATATATATATATATATATATATATATATATATATATATATAACCTTATATATAAAAAAATTAAGTATATTTACGATTATAAATTACATGATTTTCATGTATACTTTGTTCTACCTAAAATTAAAACATTCACTCAATTTATTTATAGGTGAAATAGATAAACTAATGGCTTTACTTATCCAACCCAATACAACTAATGAAGAGAATATGTTGGTATCCAAATTGATTCTCCTGCGAGGATGAACAACATCACGAAACTGGCAGGATGCTTAGAGATAGACAAATCATGATATGAGTCGTTTTGTATCCGAGGAGGGGACTCAGCTGACTCTTTGTTACTCAGGTGTTGGAGAAATGGATAGCACTTTACTAAGGATTTTATCTACCCTCACTACTTTAGGTTGTTCCTTCAACCAAGGTGAGAGGACCCATTCTGTAACCCGTGTTGGTGAAGGATATCAAGAGATCCTTCTTTGCAGGATTTTCATGAAAGCCTTGAGAAAATATGCTCAACAGAAAAAAATCTAACTCTCACGAGTTTTCACACTAGAGAGTGGAGATGTTTTTTTGACAAGGTTTGGGTTCCTAAAGACAATAATTGAAACCTCGATTGTCTCTGCATACTTTAGCAATGGAATTTGTTTGATGATTTTGGATACACAGACAAACAGGGGTAGTTCATGTAGGATTCATCGTTTGATAAGTTTTTGGTGGGAAGTTAATCAAGATAAAGCTGATTATACCAAATCTTTGCGAACCTTTACAAATATTGGAAAACTCACAGACAAAATGCTTCAAAATAGCCAAAATATTCCTTCAACCGTAAGGTGTGTATGAATGGAGTCCCGAGATGCACGGTTTCATACACTCTTCAATAATTCAACATAAGGATCATGCTAAAGAATCAATTAAACATTGAAAGTCCTTGATTCTTCATGCTTAAGATACACTCATAGACTTAAAAACAATATTTTTCAACCTATTGAAAGTAAAGTGATTTTAAATTATTTATTTCATTACAAGATGAAAGCTCTTCTCACAATGAAATTGTAAATGCGAAAATACTACCACAGGGATAAGATCTTGTGTGATTTAGAGGGATTTCAACATAAGATTACAAAAGGAACAAGAAAAACTATTTGAAAACATTCTGAAATAAGAGAAAACGTAATTGTGCTCATGATCGACATGTTGGTGCTCAATTTAATCTCGCCCTATTTGGATTTAATCTTTCCTTGTTTGTTCAAAATTTCTCGAGCCCTTTGGTTTGATGAACTTTATGTCCTCCCGTATGGGTGTGCAGAATTATTTTCCTTCACTAGGATGTCATTTTCAGTCCTTTCCTTGGGTCGTGGATCACATTGAGTCTTGGTATTATTTATAGTCTTCTCTTTGCGGGGAAATTTTTTGTTATTGGGCGTCTTCCATGATTGTGTCTCCTCTGTAAATCCTATCCCAATACCTACGGATACGTGGTATTCTTTGATTGGACATGGCATGATGGGTCTATTTGGTAAACTTGTCACTTTTTGTCACATTTGTAAAAAATGCCCAGTTGGTCCTGCAACTCCGATGAATTCTAAGTGGCTATTCAACAATATGAAGTGGTGAAGAAAATTTCTTACTTTGACCCTGAAGATGGACATGTGGCGGTTTGAAAAGTCAAAGGCGAAGAGGTAGATCGTCGAGCATTTTGAAGATTTTTACCTTTTTGTGAAAAGGAGAAAAGTTATAAAATGAGCCGTAATTCATCTGGGGACCAAATAATGTCATGTGTTTGAGTCAGCATTGAAAATTCAAAGCAGGGAGGTGGGTCACTAGAATACTTTGGGAATTTTAGATTTTTTGTGAAAATGAGTAAAGTTATTAAGTAATTCATAGCCCCATCAATGCTCAGGAAATCCAGGTGTAAAGCCTATATCAAAAGCGGATGGACGGACCAAATTGTCCAAAAATGCACAATTTTTGTAAGTGATACAAAATGTAAAAAGCACCCCAAGGCTTGCTTCAACTCAAATTTTTCCACATGGAGGGCCCGTGCTCATTTGAGGATCCGCCTTTGGGTCTTACCTTTAGAGTTGCGCCAAGGAGACACGTGGAGGCTTCCGCTGTCTCCTCTCTATACTTAGACTTCTTAATGGCCGAAGTGACTTTCATAGGCCCGAGATACGTGGAAGGCCCGTGCCTGTTTGGGGACCTGCCCCTAAATTTTACTTTTGAAATATCACCGAAGAGACACATGGAGGTTTCCACTGGATATTCCCATACTTAGACTTTTCAAGTGTCTGATGTAACTTTCTTGGGCCAAGGGAACGTGGAGAACCTGTGCTCATTTGAGGTCCCGCCTCTAGACTTCATCTTTGAAGTTACGTCGAATAGACACGTAGAAGCTTCTGTTGGACTTTCTGTAATTTTAAGTGACCGGTGTAACTCTCTCAAGTTCAGGGCACATGGAGGGCCCGTGGTTATATAAGGAACCTACCTCTGGACTTCACCTTTGTATTTGCACCAAGGAGACTAGCGGAGGCTTCCGCTGGCTCCTGTTTTCACTTGGCCGACTCGGACTCGCAGTTCAAATGTGTGGTATAATCCATGTGAGGACACTCATTTCTGAGAGGCACGAATGTAGGTATCTATTCCTCAAGGTGTATTCTCAAAGGTGAAAAGGATTTCTTGTCAAATCAATCCATATGGAGCCACCTAAGAATTATTAAAAATGGGATTTCTTACATGAAAAAATCAAAGAATGATTAAAAAGACTATCAAAATTTATGATATGGCATCCCAGTCATAGTTGAGGGACTGAGAAATGTGATCAGTTCATGATTTATCCACCTGGTAGCTTTTGGGTGTAAATTTGTTAAACATCACTTTCTGGAACAAACTTGTAACAAAAAAAGGATTCCTCAAATATTATTCTTTTGGGGGAAAATTTAAGATAAGTGAGTGAGTGAAATTGTATAAGTGCAATGAGAATAATCTTGTAAAGGGGGGTTAAGTTTTCTGATAAATTTTAAGAAAAACCATTTTCTTGAGAGACCGTCTAAAAAACTTGTTTATTTTCCCATGTTTTAGATTTAATCACGTCAAGATGGTTGCAAGTGTACAGCCATTGACAAGCTCTAGGATTGTTAAAGAAATTTTCCCCTGCTGATGAATCTAATGAACCTTGAAATGAATTTTTGTTTATCATGACCACAATTGTGTTTACTCTTATTTCAAAATGTTTTCAAATAGTTGTTCTTGTTCATGTTGCAATCTTATGTTGAAATCCCTCTATATCACACAAGATCTTATCCCTGTGGTAGTATTCTGAATTTGCAATTTCATTGTGAGAATAGCTTTCATCTTGTAATGAAATAAACAATTTAAAATCACTTTACTTTCACTAGGTTAACAAAGATTGTTTGTAAGTCTATGAGTGTATCTTAGGCGTGACGAATCAAGGAATTTCAATGTTTAATTGAGTCTTTAGCATGAGCCTTTATGTTGAATTCTTGAAGAGTGTATGAAACCGTGCATCTCTAGGCCTCCATTGATACACACCTTCTGGTTGAAGGAATATTTTGGCTATTTTGAAGCATTTTGTCTGTGAGTTTTCTAATATTTGTAAAGGTTCTCAAAGATTTGGTATAATCAACTTTATCTTGCTTAACTTCCCACCAAAAACTTCTCAAATGATGAATCCTACATGAACTACCCATGTTTGTATTGTGTATCCACAAATGAAAAAATTCCATTGCCAAAGTATGCAGAGACAATCATGTTTCAATTAGTGTCTTTAGTAACCCGAACCTTTTCCAGGAAACATATCCAATTTCTAGTGTGATAAATCGTGAGAGTTAGATTGTGTTGTATTGATCATATTTTCTCAAGGTTCTCATGAAAATTGTGTAAAGAAGGATCTCTTGATATCCTTCACCAACATAGGTTATAGAATGGGTCCTCTCACCTTGGTTGAAGGCATGACCTAAAGTAGTGAGGGTAGATCAAACCCTCAATAAGGTGTTATCCATTTCTCCAATGCTTGAGTGAAAAAGAGTCAGCTGAATCCCCTCCCTAGCTACAAAATGAATCATATCATGATTCATCTGTCTCTAAGCATCCTGCTGGTTTTGTGATGTTGCTCAGCCGTCATAGGAGAATCAATTTGGATACCAACACCCAAATGGTGACATTGCTGGGGACTATTTTTACAAATGCATACACATACGACCCTGGTAATGTTTCTTACACTTTGTTTAAGTACAAATACGTTGTTTAAACATCATCCTTTGTTGAGATTTGTAAGATTTATGCAAGATTACAAGTTCATTGTGCAATATTTCTAATTTCTAGTGGTTATTGTACTAAATTTGCATCAATAGTGATAAATGTGGGTAAAGGAAGGTTGGATCTGTTAAGATTTGTAGAAATTAAGCATTAATAGACATTTGACAAGTTACTTATACTACATCTCACAACTAAGGTTAAAATCCTTAGTGGCAACTCGTGTTGAATTGAAATTTTGATGATTACTAGTGTAGTGTATCCTCGTATCAAGTGAAATTTGTCATTAATATTTACAAATCTGTAGGGAAGAAGTTCTTTCTTCACTAGAGATCCTACTAGAAAGTTATTTCCAGAACTGGGAAAAGCAAATTCAGAAGGAAAATAAGTCTGGAAAGTGATTGGAAATCAAGAATCAAGAAAGGATATATCAGTTCTGAAAGGTGATCAATCTATGGTTGAATATTACCATACGTCTTCAAGTGATTGTGAACCAAGCAATATTTATATAAATTTGAGTTCTCTAACTGGAGAGGCGCCATCATATGTGTCTGAAAAGTGTGCCTCTCAATTTTCCCCTATTTTTTCAAGGTTCATAGGGTTTTCTAAGAAAATGAGTCATTACAGAATATTTACTTTGAGAGTTATACTCATATGCCCCAGAGACCCCTTATCCCTTATCATTTTGATCCTCCTACAATATCACCTCCTCAAGGTAATATGGCTCAGCCTCCACCTAGACCTCCTTTTGTTGTCAACACTTTTGGACCTATAGATTTCAGAGGTATGGATGGATATCCTAATATGGTGCCACAAGATGTCAGAAATAGGTTTCTAAAATTTCAAGGGAATAATGCCATCATTGGTGACTAGCATTTAAAACTCTTTGTTGACATGATGGAAGATTTTGAAATTGAGTTTGAAGACATGTATGTAAAGCTATTTATTCATACTCTTGAGGAGGATGCACGTGAATGGTACAAGGATTTATCAGATAATTCAATAGATTCATGGATTGAGATGAAAAATGCCTTTAGATTGCAATATGGGGATAAGACAGATCCCATGTTGCTTTAATCTAATTTGAAAATATAAATAAATATCCAAATGAATATTTCCATGATTTCAATACTAGGTTCAATAAAACCTTGAAAAGGTTACCTATAATCTTAAGGCCAAGTGATGAATCATGTTTGATTAAGTATTCTGATGCTTTTGATAAAAGGTTGCTTATTACTTAAGAGATAAAAACCCGGGAACATTGAGGCAAGCCTTCACTATGGATTTACAAATTGAGAATAATATTAAGGCAATTGGCAAGCCTCCTAAGAGGGAAGGTGTTAAGTTGATCAATCCTAAAAAGCCTCAGTCAAGCAAGGTTGTGGATCTAGAAGAGGTTGTAAAAACTTTGGCTGGAGCAGTTAAAGAGATATCCTATAAACTGGCTAGAGCAGAAAAGGGGATAGGACAGAATTCCTAAGGTCAACATAAGCCACAAGGTCAGGAGAGATTTGGAAATCACCCTAGAGGGGATCATAGACTAGATGACCAAGGAAAAGGGCCCATGGGGTCAGGAAATAGACAGCCTCAACCCTAGGAAAATAGATTAGTTCCTAATCCTTTGACTAGCTACAATTACTACCATGGAGGAGGCCCACGTTATTGAGTGGTGTGATAGGTGTTTCTTACCACATTCCCATGTGATGTAGATCAATAAGTTGAGGAAGAAGATGATGATGAGACGTCTGATGATGTGTGCATAATGGAATGCCATGAAAACTCACAGCAACGGACAACCTCAACTGAATTGATAAGTGCCAAAACTATTGAAAACTTATGGCATTATGTTCATTGGGTATTGTCTCTTCCTCCTATTAATACTTTTGAAATAGATATGGTGCAATCATTTGATCTTCCTAATCATGATTTTGAATACTTAAGGGCCTTGATGATTAAAAAGTATGATGGAGGGATCCCTTCCGAAGAGGACAGGCAATTGTTAATGAATGCAGTAGTTGCTTAGGAGAAAGAATATAACACCAGAAGTAAGGTTGTCAAATGGGAAAGGCCAAAACCAAGCCAAAAGTTCAAGTTCTTACCAATATCTAGAAGGAAACCCCGAGAAAGATACATCTGGCAAAGGCCTAATTACCCCAAATAAAACATGTACTCCTGCCCATGCCTAGACTCTAAAAACTCCTATACTATCAAAGGAAGTGGTGAATCTCCCTCCTAATACTACCCTACCCAAATATGTTCCTTATGACATAGCCCAAATCTTGAGTCAGATCAAGGTCATTGTTCCCATTGTTGAATTACTCAAGATCCCTGAGCATAGGAAAAGGACATTCAAATATTTGGGATTTAAAGAAGAGAAAATTACCCAGGGAAAAAGTGTGAAAAATGTAGAGGATCCTCCTATTACTGCAGAATTAGAAATACCATAGGTATTGGAGGAACTGGGAGAATCACCTGAGGTGTATTGGGAACTTCTCAAGTTGAATCTCAACTTAATGTGGATCCATTTTTTACCACTTTGATTATTAAAGATAGGCTAGTACATAACTGCATGTTTGATTCAGGAGCCTCATGTAATGTAATGCCTCTTGAGGTCATGAATGAGTTAAATATCAAGGTAACAACAGCTTTTGGGAAATGTAATACTATGGATTCAAGAGAAGTGCCAGTAGTTGGGTATGTCAAGGGATTAGTAGTGCAGTTGGTAGCTTTTCCAGGAAAGTGCTTAACCATGAATGTGGTTATTGTGGACTGTCCTACCAAATGGGGATGTTATTATCCAAAAAGTGGGCAACTAGTGTGGGTGGAAGTGTGCAAATGGACATGTCATACACCACCATACCAATTGAGGGGAACCTTGTGAAGTTGTACGGTGAGAAGAAAATGTTATATCTCATTGAGGACCCTAACAATGCTTCTTATGAAGTATTGTATGCAGACGTTGATGTCGACAACTTTGTGGGTTATGCTGATTTTAAGGAGCATAAAATTGATGAGTGCAAGTATCTTGAGTAGATTGGTTCTCCCTAGACTTTGATGTTTGATGGGGTTTGTTCTAGATTTGGTAAAAGCACAAAGGATAAACCTATGAGAATATGGCTAGGCAACAACTTGAACAGAGAAGAAAAATAGTCATATGTCAAGTTGTTAAAAAGGTATCAAGACTTCGTGGCTTGGTCGTACTCAGAATGGTGGGAAATTAAAAAATTTCCTTGATTGATTTCTCAGAATCAAGGTACGCATCATTGTACAATGTGTAGTCTTTGGTTTTTTTTTTTTTTTTTTTTGGTTTTTCTATTTCGGTTTATCCTTATCCTTGGTAACCAGTTTTTGTTGGTTTCTTGGTTCATTCTTGGGAGGTTGGTTATTGTTTATTTGTTTTGGAGGTCGGTTCTTAACTCCATTTCCCAATGTATTTTTGGCACATGGTTTGTTATGTTTTTCATGTGGCACTCGCAGGGAGTGCCCATCCCCAAGTCGGAGCCAATGTTGGTGCTCAATTTAATCTCGTCATGTTTGGATTTATTCTCACCCTATTTTTTCACAATTTCTTAGCCTTCCTAGTTTGAGGCACTTTCTGTCCTCTTGTATTGGTGTGCGTAATTCTTTTCCTTCACCAGGATGTCATTGTTAGTCCTTTCCTTGGGTTGTGGATCACATTGAGCCTTGGTATTATTTACAGTCTTCTATTTGCGGGGAAAATTTTTGTTGTTGGGAATATTCCATGATTGTGTCTCCTCTATAAATCTTGTCCCAATGCCCGTGGATACATGGTATTCTTTGATTGGACATGTCATGGTGGATCTATTTGGAAAACTTGTCACTTTTTTCACATTTGTAAAAAATGCCCAACTAGTCCCGTGGCTCTGATGAATTTTAATTGGCTATTCAACAATATGAAATGGCAAAGAAAATTTCTTACTTTGACACCAAGATGGATATGTGGTGGTTTTAAAAGTCAAAGGTGGAGAGGTAAACCATCGGAGAATTTTTAATATTTTGTCCTTTTTGTGAAAAGGAGCAAATTTATAAAATGAGACGCGATTCCACTGGGAACCAAATAATGTCACATGTTTGAGTCATGCATTGAAAAGTCAAAGTGGGGAGGTGGGTCGCCAGAGCACTTTGGGAATTTTGGATTGTTTTTGAAAGGGAGTAAAGTTATAAAGTAAGCCATAGCCCCATCAACACCCAGGAAAGCCACGTGTAAAGCCTATATCAAAAGCAGATGGGCAGGTGAAATTGTCCAAAAATGCATAATTTCTTTAACTGATACAAAATTTAAAAAGCACCCCCAGGCTCGCTTCAACTCAAATATTTTCCACATGGAGGGACCGTGTTCATTTGAGGATCCACCTCTGGGTCTTACCTTTGGAGTTGTGCCAAGGAAACATGTGAAGGCTTCTGTTGGCTCCTCTCTGTACTTAGACTTCTCAACGACCGAAGCAACTTTCTTAGGCCCGGGACACATGGAGGGCCCGCACCTGTTTGGGGACCTGCCTCTGAATTTTATTTTTGAAAGAGTGCTGAAGAGACACGTGGAGGTTTCCACTAGATCTTCCCATACTTAGAATTTTCAAGCATCTGATGCAACTTTCTTGGGCCCAGGACATATGGAGAGCGTGCGCTCATTTGAGGTCCCGCCTATAGACTTCATCTTTGAAGTTACGCTGAACATACACGTGGAAGATTCCACTGGAATTTCCCATGCTCATACTTTTCAGTGACTGGTGCAAGTCTCTCAGGTTCTGGGGATGTGGTGGGCATGCGTTCATCTGAGGAACCTACCTCTGGACTTCACCTTTGCCTTTGCGCCAAGGAGACACGTGGAGGCTTCCACTGGCTCCTCTTTACACTTGGCCGACTCAGAATTGCAGCACACATGTGTGGTATAATCCATGTGAGGACGCTCATTTCTGAGAGGCACGGATGCAGGTATTTATTCCTCAAGGTGTATTGTCAAAGGTGAAAAGGATTGCTTGTCAGATCAAGCCATATGGAGCCACCTCAGAATTATTTAAAAGGGGATTTATTGAAATAAAAAATCAAATAATGATTAAAAATACTATCAAAGGCTATGATATGGCATCCCAGTCATAGTTGAGGGACTGAGAAACATGATCAGTTCATGCTTTATCCACCTAGCAGCTTTTGGGTGTAAATTTGTTAAACATCACTTTCTAGAACAAACTTCTAACAAACAAAGGATTCCTTGAATATTTTTCTTTTGGGGGAAATTTTGGGATGAGTGAGTGAGTGAAATTGTATAAATGCAATGAGAATACTCTTGCAAAGAGGGGTTAAGTTTTCTGATAAATTTTGAGAAAAACCATTTTCCCAAGAGACCATCCAAGAAACCTGTTTATTTTCTTGTGTTTTAGATTTAATCATGTCAAGATGGTTGCAAGTGTACAACCATTGAAAAGCTCTGATATTGTTAAAGAAACTCTTCCCTGCTTATGAATCTAATGAACCTTGAAATGAATTTGTGTTTATCATGACCACAATTGTGTTCGCTCTTATTTCAG
The DNA here is from genome assembly GCA_018340775.1 of Taxus wallichiana var. yunnanensis. Taxonomy (NCBI): domain Eukaryota; kingdom Viridiplantae; phylum Streptophyta; class Pinopsida; order Cupressales; family Taxaceae; genus Taxus; species Taxus wallichiana. Next base: position 994,780,695 of record CM031239.1, read on the forward strand.
AATGTTTTCAAATAGTTTTTCTTGTTCCTATTGCAATCTTATGTTGAAATCCCTCTTCAAATCAGACAATATCTTATCCCTGTGGTAGTATTCTCGCATTCGCAACTTCATTATGAGAAGAAATTTCATCTTGTAATGAAATAAACAATTTAAAATCACTTTACTTTCACTAGTTTGACAAAGATTTTTTATAAGTCTATGAGTGTATCTTAGGCGTGATGAATCAGGGACTTTCAATGTTTAATTGAGTCTTTAGCATTATCATTTATGTTAAATTCTGTAAGAGTGTATGAAACTGTGCATCTCTCGGGCCTCCATTAATACACACCTTTTAGTTGAAGGAATATTTTTGCTATTTTTAAGCATTTTGTCTGCGAGTTTTCCAATATTAGTAAAGGCTCTCAAATATTTGATATAATCAACTTTATCTTGCTTAACTTTCCACCAAAAACTTCTCAAATGATAAATCCTACATGAAATACCCTTGTTTGTACTGTGTATCCACAAAGACTTAACAATTTCCACTGCCAAAATATGTAGAAACAATTAGGATTCAATTATTGTCTTTAATAACCCGAACCTTGTCCAGGAAACATCTCCACTCTCTAGTGTGAAAACTCGTGAGAGTTAGATTGTGTTGTATTAATCATATTTTCTCAATGTTCTCATGAAAATTCTGCAAAGAAGGATCTCTTGATATCCTTCATGAACACAGGTTACAAAACAGGTTCTCTCACCTTGGTTGAAGGCACGACCTAAAGTAGTGAGGGTAGATCAAACCCTCAATAAGGTGATATCCATTTCTCCAACACCTGAGTGACAAAGAGTCAACTAAATCCCCTCTCCATCTACAAAACAACTCATATCATGATTCATCTGTCTCTAAGCATCCTACTAGTTTTGTGATGTTGCTCATCCCTTGTAGGAGAATCAATTTGGATACCAACACGACACAAATTCATTTTAAGGTTCATTAGATTCATCAGCAGGGAAGAATTTCTTTAACAATCTCAGAGCTTGTCAATGGCTGTACACTTGCAACCATCTTGACATGATTAAATCTAAAACACAGAAAATAAATAGGTTTCTCAGATGGTCTCTTGGGAAAATGGTTTTTCTCAAGCTTTCTCATAAAAATTAACCCCTCCATGCAAGAGTATTCTCATTGCATTTATACAATTTCACTCACTCACTCGTCCCATATTTTCCTCCAAAATTCTAAATCTTCAAGAGAATATTCTTCTTTACAACATACCGTTTAATCATGTTTATTCCCTTGAAAATATCTTACTTTCTATTGTTAGGTGGATAAATCATGAACTGATCACATTTCTCAGTTCCTCAACTATGAATAGGACACCATGTCATAACTTTTGAAAGTCTTTTTAATCATTATTTTATTTTGTCATGCAAGAAATCCCCCTTTTAATAATTATCAGGTGGCTCCATATGGCTTGATCTAACAAGCAATCCTTTTCACCTTGAGGAATAGATACATGCACTCATGCCTCTCAGAAATGAGTGTCCTCACATGGATTATACCACATATCTGTGTTGTGAGTCTGAGTCAACCAAGTGTAAAGAGGAACCAACATAAGCCTCCACGTGTCTTCTTAGCGCAACTACAAAGGTGAAGTCCAGAGGCAGGTTCCTCAAATGAGCGCAGGCCCTCCACGTGCCTAGAACCCGAGAGAGTTGCACCGGTCAATGAAAATTCTGAGCATGGGAAAGTCTAGTGGAAGCTTCCACGTGTCTATTCGACACAACTTCAAAGATGAAGTCTAGAGGAAGGACCTCAAACAAGCGCAGGCTCTCCACGTGAGTTGGTCCTAAGAAAGTTACCTCGGCCATCGAAAAAGTCTCATTATAAAGAGTAGCCAACAGAAGCCTCCACATGTCTCTTCAGGGCACTTGTGATATGGTTCCCAAAAGTGGAGATTCCAAACAAGTGTGAGCTCTCCAGGTGTCTCTTCAATGCACTTTTGATATGGTGCCCAAAAGTGGAGACCCCAAACAAGCATGGGATCTCCATGTGTCTCAGTTTGGAAACATTGACTGCTATTTGTTGAAAATTTTTAAGAAGCAGCAGAAGGTGCCATGTACCTAGGGTTTGATAAAGTTGCATCGGATGATTAAAAAGTTTAAGTATGGGAATATCTAGTGGAAACCTCCACGTGTCTCTTCGGTGCTCTTTCAAAAGTAAAATTTAGGGGCAGGTCCACAAACAGCACGTGCCCTCCACATGGAACAGATTTGAGCCGAGGCGGGCCTAGGGGTATTTTTCACATTTTGTATCACTTAAAGAAATTGTGCATTTTGGACAATTTGGCCCGCCCATCCACTTTTGATATAGGCTTTACACGTGGCTTTCCTAGGTGTTGGTGGGGCTACAACTTACTTTATGACTTTCATTCTTTTTCAAAACAAAGCTAAGAATCTCAAAATTCCCTGGCAACCTGCTTCCCCACTTTTGATGTAAACTCAACATGTGGCTTTATCTGGGAACTTGCAGGGTTGCACTTCACTTTTACACCTTACTCCTTTTTTCAAAACAAGACTAAAAGTTTCAAAGTCCTCCGGCATCCCGCCTCCACGCTTTTTACTTTTCAATGCTGACTCAAACATGTGACATTATTTGGTCCCCAGCGTAATTGCGGCTCATTTTATAACTTTTCTCCTTTCCTCATAATGCCTTAAAACAAAAAAGGGCCCGCCTTCTCGCAAATGTTTGACTTATTAACAAGTGTACATCTTCGGGGTCAAAGTAAGAAATTTCTCCGCTTCTTCGTATCATTGAGTAGCTAATTAGAATTCATCGGAGCCACAGGACCAATTTGGCATTTTTTACAAATGTGAGAAAAAGTAACAAGCTTACTGTTATCCAAAATTCACCCCCAAGGTAAATTTTGATAACATGCATCAAATTCTTTAGTCCCAAGCAATTATATTGATTCAGGGTGAAAAGTCATGTTTCTAGGGTCCCCTCATATTTTTCTAACTCCCCTGTCCAAGTAGAAGAGAGAAAGTTATGAGGAAAGGTAAGAAAAATTGCAAAAAACAGGCTCGGGCCAGAAAAAATTGCGAAAAATGGCTAAGTCTTAGTCCCCGGGCAGTCGGGACATGAGGGACATCTGGGCGCGAACCGGCCGAAAGGCCGCCAGGCGGTCTACGCAGCATTTGGGACAAGTGGGACAAAGGGACGCGCGGGACGCAAAAATCCGAATCGCCAAAAATGGAAAAATCGACTAATCATTGAAACAGTGCGATGGGACATCTGGGCAGTTAGTACGCGGAGGATGCAAGTCGGCCGAAAAGACTTAAGGCAGCCGGAACAGTTGGGCCGAAGGTACGCGAAGTACGCGAACCGGCCGGATCGGCCGAAATGAGAACTTTCATACCGGGACAGTTGGGACAAAAGGGCGCGAACCGGCCGAACCGGGCGAATCGGGAAAATTTGTCCCAAACAGTCCGGGACAGTTGGGACGAGAGTACGCGAACCGCCAGCGGTTCGGCCGAAACAGGGAACTTCAGCACTGGGACATTTGGGACAAAGGGACGCGTGGGACGCGAAAAGCCGAAGCGGTGAAGGCAGAGAAGAAAAGTCAACGTTTGACCCGTGAAAACTTCAAACGGCCATAACTTTTGACTCCGAGCTCCGATTTTCACAAAATTGGACTTTCTGGAACGAGCACGACGTCCTCTACACCACAAAAACTGGATTTCTTATTTTTAATGAGGGTAGATATGTTTGATGAAAGGAAACATATTCAGCTCCAGTCAGTTAATGCTCATTCTTGTCAAATGACAGAAAACGCCTGCCAGGCCCAAAATAGCTACCCGCACTCAGAAGGCCATAACTTTTGCATTTCTCAACAAAATCACATAAAATTGGTACCGTTGGAATCGTGGTTCCGAGCCCGATGCAGAGCAATCAAGAAATTCTAGATTTGATTAGAAATTGATTGAGTTTTTAAGGAAACGTGGCCGGGTTTAGAACAGTGTTTTATTTGGTAGCTGGGAGTGCAATTAAGAGGCATGGTCATCATTCTTTCTCTGCTGCAGCACATGGGACAGTATGGGGAGCCTTTTGCAAGTAATATATAATCATTTCACTCAATTTAATGCCTCTTACAGGTGGTTGAAGGATAGATTTCGGGATTTCCATTTTCCCTTCTCTTTTCCTTCTCATTTTTCTATAAATTGGAGTGTTGGGCTCATTGTAAAGGAGAGAGTTTTTGGGTAGCAAAGCTCTGCCAAAATTTCTTTGTGAAGCTAGTGTGTTGCAGGCCCTTGTAGTGGACTCCTTGCATGGTGATCTAGGCCCTTATCTTGTAATAGATTGAACTGTGCATATCATGAAGCAATAAAATACCAGTTTGTGGATGTATCTTCCCCTGCTGTGTTTTCTTGCATTCTTCTTGCCCCTTTAATCTTTCTACAAGAATATTGTGTCTATTTTTATGTTCTTGTAGGGATCCATTATCATTGTGTATGCTTGGAATATCATTGTGAATGCATTTTGCTAGATTATGGAGAACTGTCATCACCTCTTCTAGTGTGCACTTTACCTCTGTATTTCACACATTTGGAGACTACTCTCACACCCTCCTTTTCTGGTGTATCACCGCTTTAGTGTAGGCTTTCATTTTATGCATTCTCTCTCCCTGGTCCCTTGGAAATTTAGATTAGAACAGTTAGCTTATCCTGCATTAGAGTAGATTGTGGCAGGTAGTTTAGGAGCAAGAACCAACTTTCTCTGGAGGTCTATCTCAAATAGCAAGTCCCACAACTTGGAGATAGTACCCATGTTATCCAATCACACCGTGAGTTCAAGTATATGCACTTGTATAAACATAAGGGTGCTGTGATTCGGTGATAACACTTACCAAATAGACCCCCCATGTCGTGTCCAATTAGATATGAACACGTATCTGCAGACATTGGGACAAAATTTTGACATGGAAAACATGACCATGGAAAAATAAAAGGAAGGGGAAACCCCAACATTCACGCCCAAATAACAAACTGTCTCAATGAAAGAGAAACTATAAACAACACAGAGCTCAACGTGTTTCATGACCATATAGAATGATTTGACGACAACAACCTGATAAAGATAAAACTTCAATCATCCACACAGGAGACAGAAAGACTTCAAGCCACGCAGACTAATTTTTTTTGAACAAACAGGGCAAGATTGAAACGAGAACCAACATAATATATATTAATCATTTAAAACAATAAATGTCTATTTCCATTTTTTTATAACTTAGTATGAAGTTGACTAAAATTTCCAACATTTCAATATGTTGACTTTTTCTATAAAAATGAAAATGTATATCTTTTCCTTTCACAACAAGAATGATATCTATTTCAATAAGTAAAGTCAAGTATTACTTACATACTTTCTTCTAATTCCAACTCAACCATTTCAAAAATAAAAGCACAAGAAAGTATGAATTTATTTTCAGTTTTGATAGAAATCCATTTCCCATTTGAATGCAACTTTCAAGTCCTCCCTTCCAACCATTACAATGTTACAATTATAACTAGATATCAATACAATCTTTTCTTAAGAACTTGGTTCATTCTTTACAATATAATAGTCCCTATTTTCAACAAATATAAAAGAAAAAATTAAAATCTCTCCACTTTCATATTACAAAAAGGGGATAACATTACAAATTTGATATAAAAAAACAATAAGTTCTCTTTTAAAATGAAATATTACAAGCCTTCCACTTTAAGAAGAAACAACATGGTGAAAAATTTACAAAGGGAGGATCCCTTCTTATCTTCTTCAAAATGTAGCTAAGTCATAAAACTTAACTTGAGATCCACCATTAATTTCAATATCCAACACAACAACAAAATAGGGGAGCGGGAAATGCTCTCCACCCAATAAAGAATCCAATGAGGAGGTGAATTCTTCTTCCTATTTGTCCTCCAAGCCCAAAAAATGAAGCAATGAGGGGTATACGACAACCGAGGAAACTTTACATGGCTTCAAAAATCAACATTCGAAAGATATTTCAACACAATAATCCCAATACAAAATTCACAACAAACATGTAAGTTTCCCAAGAAAAAAGGGGTTAAATTCCCACCTTAAAGCCTCTAATAAAATCCAATCACATACCCACAGAACTCTTATGCCTCCCTCCAAAACAAATCTTATGTCTCCCTCAACTCTTATGCCTCCCTCAATAAAACATACACGATAAGCACAAATTTATCTTATCTACAAAGGTGGGACACCCCAACCCAACACCCTTCTAAGATACACAACAATACTCTTCTTCTTACCTAAAATATATCCATTTCCATTTTCTCCTACACAACCTAAAGGCCATCCTATTTCCCAAAATTACAAACATACAATAATCATCCATTCACAATCATTTGCACAATAAAATAGTAATAATAATACATGGGTGAAGTCCCTACCTTGCCATTACAAGAGTATCAAATCCCAATGCACAAGCTCCAAGCATTTCCAAGTCCAAAGCAAGCACAACCAAACTCCAAAGCTTCAAAAAAACACTCTAAAAGCAAGCTCCTCAAAAAATTCAAGAGTCCAAATAAAAACATCCTACCCCAAAATCATCAAACAAACTTCAATAAATAAAAAAGAGAGGAGAGGGAGGTGATGTGGCTCCATGTAGGATGCCACATCATTCCTCCTCCACTCCACATCACATGGTCGAACCCAAACCCCAAATCTCAAGAAATTCATGGTTGAGTAATGACAAGCCTCTTTCACACAAAATCAAACCCACCCTTCTAAAGGAAAAAATTAAAGTATCATGTAAGAAAGTGTAATAAATATCACATTTTTGCCTTACAAATCATACAATGGGTTCTATTTTTGACCTTGTAACACATAGGGGTGGTTGGTAGGTGAACTTAAGAGGTGTGGGACAAGCTTAACTTGTCCCACAAGCGTCCAAAATTTTCCCTTAAGCCCAAATCCGAATTTGACAAGCAAGGTTGAGTACACTTCACTTAAAAGTAATAAAATCCTTTCAAATCCAACATAAATAAAGGAAAATCTACTAACATTAAATACCCCCTTTGGTCACATCTCAAATTATAATAATTTATCAAAATTAATAAACTTAAATAGAGCACATTAACTAACAAAAATAAAGGTGACTCATAATACTAAAATAATTCAAATACTCAAAAAATAAATGAAACAGAAAAAGAAACAACACATTTTCCCAAGGTCACATTTAAGGCCACCCCCAATGGGGACCACCTAAAAATATAACAACAAACAACATACAAATACACAATTTTCCAAAGTGATATGTTTCCAATACCCCAAATTCCTTCACTATTTCCAATTTTTTCATTTTCATTTTCATATTTCATATTTCAGTTGTAACCCTCTCCTAGGGTTTGTTCATATTATTATTTTTTATTTTGTATTTTATTTCCATTTACCCTATTTGGGTATGGCCATTTTTTCCCCATTTTTAGATCTAGTTTTACATGGTGAATATACAATATGAGGTTTGTTTTAGTGTGTGTATATATATGTATATATGTGTATATGTGTGTGTGTGTGTCTATATATATCTTAAAAATACTCAGATTAGGGTGGCGGCATGGGATAAACCTATATATTCATTGATATATATAAAATAGATTATTTAAATAGCCATGACCATGCATTTTAAAATATATATAACATTGTCTTTAAGGTAAACCCGTGGCTTAAAAAATATAGGGTTTATCCCGAGATTGTATATATTTTATAATCCTAAAAATACTCGGATTAGGGCGGAGGCACAGGATAAACCTAAATATTCATTGATATATATACATATATATACATATAGATACATACATACATGTGTGTGTATACATACATACATACATACATATATATATAGTGATTATTTAAATAGCCATGGTTGCGCATTTTATTAAATATATAACAATGTGTTTAAGTTAAAGCCGCGGCCTAAAAAATATGCAAGGTTTATATTTTAATAAGAGGCCGCAATTTTTTTTTTGGGTTTAATATGGTGGGGGGAGGGGTGGAAGGTCTCCGTTCCCACTCCCCATCCATATATTACATATGGGTCAGGGGGTGGGGTCGGTGGCCTCCCCCTCCTCCCCTAAAACTTTTAATTAATAACCCAATACAATGCCACCACCATTTGGCCTTTGTTTAATTTTATTTAGATGTATTTTTTTATATATAAGTTTTACAATATATATATTGTACACACCTTACCTTATACAATAATTTTGTTAAGTATATTTATGAGTATAAATTATATATATTTATATGAGTATATATATTAGATTTCCAAGTAGAATTTGTTCTACCTAAAAATTAAAAAATTCACTCAATTCATTTGTATAGTGAAATATAGGCAAGAAGATTGTAAAATTTCTATCAATTTATTTATAGGTGAAATAGAGAAACTAATGGCTTTTCTTATCCAACCCAATACAACTAATGAAGAGAATATATATTCATTGTTTTAAAACACTAAATGTCTATTTCCCTTTTTCTTATAACTTAGTATGAGATTGACTATAATTTCCAACATTTCAATATGTTTACTTTTACCATCAAAATGAAAATGTATCTCTTTTCCTTTCACAACAATAATGATATCTATTTCAAATATTACTTACATACTTTCTTCCAATTATAACTCAACCATTTAACCAAAGAAAAGCACAAACAATTATTGATTTATTTTTCAGTTTTGAAAGAAATCCATTTCCCATTTGAATACAAATTTCAATTCCTTCCTTCCAACCATTAGAATATTAGAATTATAACTAGATAACAATACAATATTTTCTCAAGAACTTGGTTCATTATTTACAATATGATAGTCCCTCTTTTTAAAAAATATAAAATAATAAATTACAAGCTCTCCACTTTCATTTTACAGCAAAGGGGCTAACATAACAAATTTTATAAATATAATATTCAAGAATATATCTTTTAAAATGCAAGATTACAATCCTTCCGCTTTAATTGGAAACAATATGGAAAAAAATTACAATGGTAGGACCCCTTCTTACCTTCTTCCAAATACAACTAAGTCAAAAACATCACTAGAGCTCAACCATTATCTTTAATATCCAACACAAAAACAAAATAGGGGAGTAGGAAACACTCTCCACCAAACCAATAATCTAATGAGGAGGAGAATTGTTCTTCCTCATTGGCCCCCATTCCCAAACAATGAAACAATGAGGGATATAATACAACCGAGGAAATTTTAAATGGCTTCCACAATCAACATTCAAACAAACTTTCAACACAATGAGAACAATACCAAAGTCACAACAAACATGCAAGTTTCCCAAGCACAAAGGCTCAATACTCAAGCCAAGATAAAGGAAAAAACATGGGGATCCCCTTATGCCTCCCAAAGGAGTTGAGTTCCCACCTTAAATCCTCCAAGATACTCCAATCACATACCCACAAAACTCTTATGCCTCCCTCCAAAATAACTCTTACATCTCTATCAACTCTTATGCCTCCCTCAATAAAACATACAAGATAAGCAAAACTTTATCTTATATACAAAGGTGGGACACCCAAACCCAACTCCCTCTTAAGATACACAACAATACTCTTATGCATCCCTCCAAAAATATCCCAATTTCCATTTTCCCCTACACAACCTAAAGGCCATCCATTTTCCTAAAACTACAAACATATAATATGCATCCACTCACAATTTTTTTCACAACAAAATAACAATAAGAGTACATGGGTAAATTCCATATGTTTCCATTGCAAGAGTATTCAATCAAAAATCACAAACTCTAAGCCTTTCTAAGTCCAAAGAAAACAAAATCCAACTCCAAAGCTTCAAACAAGCACTCTTAAAGAAAGCTCTTTAAAAAATGAAAGAGTCCAAATAAAAACATCAAATCCCATAATCATCAAAAAAACTTGAATAAATAGAAAAGAGAGGAGAGAGAGGTGATGTGGCTCCATATAGGATGCCACATCATTCCTCCTTCACTCCAATTCACATGGTCAAAATCCAAACCCTAAAGCTCAATAAATTGGTGGTTGAGGAATGACAAGCCTCTTACACACACAAACTCAAACCCACACCTTTAAAGGAAAAAATTAAAATCTAATTTAAGAGAGTGCAATAAATATCACCTTTATGCCTTACAAATCACATAATGGGGTCTATTTTTTACCTCATAACCCATAGGGGTAGTTCGTAGGTGAAATTAAGAGGTGTGGGAAAAGCTTAACTTGTACCAAAAGCCTCCAAAAATGGCCCTTAAGCCCAAATAAAAATTTAACAAGAAAGGTTGAGTACACAACACTTAAAAGTAATAAAATCCTTTCAAATCCAACATAAATCAAGGACAATAAACTAACATTAAATACCCCTTTGGTTACATATCAAATTATATTAATTAATCAAGATTAATATCCCTAAGTAGAGCACATTAACTAACAAAAATAGAGATGGCTCACAATACTAAAATAATTCAAATACTCATAAAATAAATGAAACAAAAAGGGAAACAACACATTTTCCCAATGGGGATCCACTAATAATATAAAAATAAAAAACAACACACAAATACACAAGGTGCTAAGTGAATTGTTTCCCATACCCCAAATTCCTTCACTGTTGATCTCCTATCCCCTTTTCTTTGTTGTGTTACAATTTCCTATAAAAATCAAAACAATACCTTTCTGGCATCATGGCCATATTAATGACATAGATGCAACAAAAGAAACATATACATATCAATTCACATCATCAAAAATCATAACTAAGCCATCACTAAAATCAAGTAATTTCACCAATTATTCAAAATTTCAAATATTTTGATTCTATCAATTAATCAATCAGCAATAAAATCATAAGACTAACTACATCATATAAAAAAATCTATATACCAAAATCCAATGAGTCGGTATATACATAAAGTACTAACTCGTAGATCATCATCAAATATCGGTATGTCAATCCATCATACAAGTTGCATCATGTCAAAATTCTAAAACATCCATACTATCTATCAAATAGGATAATCAAATATAGTAGTTTCCATCTATCAATGTCTAAAGATCAAATATGATAACAATGTCTATGGTTCCAATCCAAAGTAAGCATAAATCATAGAAAAATAAATTTTAAAGAGGAGTGGGCACTACACTATACAATAGAAGAATTTTGTTCAAGAAGGTAAAATAATAATAACAGAATTGAAACATTTAATCTTCAACGATAAACCATGTGTAACTTAGGCTTGTTTATGTGGTAAATAATTCAACAATGCAAATAGAAACATAAGATATTAAGGCTAACAGACATGACATGATTCACTATTATTGCAAGGATAACTAGAAAACGAGTCACAATCGGATAAAATTCCTTACTTTACCTGATTAACCATTATGATGCAAGGCCAATTTGTAAATGATTCACCATCAACATAAAATTCTTTATTTTTGTTAATATTATCTAAGCTTGAGTAAAATTGATCTTGAAAAAAATATATCATTTATTTTGCGATCAACTGTCATGCCCAATTTAGCAACCAAACAATGCCTCCCAAGTAGTAAGCCCACTTTGTAATTAGGTAAAAACATAGTAGATAAATCCCCTTATTTGCATGAATTATTTGCGGTGGATTTCTTAGGTAACTCCCCGTCTTACCAAGAAGGAGAATCATATACATTTTTTTGCAAGGTAATTTGATTATATTGAGACTCTAAAACATGCATGAAACAATCATATTTAGATGTAATATTTTATAACCATCGAGGATAAAAACTATGCAAGTATTAGAAACTTTTGAAGTGATATTTTTAAACCCATAACAAAAATACAAAAGTTCTAAAATACGAGTGTTTTTCTTTATACCTAGAGACTCAGAATACAATAGATAAGAGTAAGAAGTATCCCTGAAACTTATCTTCAATATTTTTAAAACCCATATCAAAAATAAAAAAGTTCTAAAATACGACATTATAATGTATATTTGGTTAACAACTTCGCATGTCTCACAAAACACCTAAACGATATTCTTAATACCGAAATCAAAAAATAAAAATGTCAAAAATAGGGAATTATCTTTAAACCAAAAACAAAATATAAGGGAAAGAAAACCAAATGATATTCTTCATCTCATAATAATTCAACATTGAAGAGTTTTATAATCTATGCCTCAAATTGTCTTCAAATGTGGTTCTTCACAAGAAAAAAATTGCATACAAAACAAAGGGAGCCCAAAGCGAAAAGGGTTAACAAAAATTTAGCAAAGAGAAAAAACAATATCTCAGAAATATTGCTCAAATTTTCTGCGCTTCACAGACGAAACAAGAGGGAAGGTACTTTGTTTTATAATGAGAAGTTGTGCATTTTGACATCTTTTATAGAAGTTGTGCATGTTTATAATAGGCATTATCTCATTCTCATACAAACAAACATTGTATGTTTTGTAATAAATAATAATTATATAATATTATCACCATCTATAAAAATCTTATTTTCCCTACACCCCATCCCGAATGGTTAAATTCATAGACAATATGGGAAATCATTCATTCCATGTGTGTGTGTGTGTGTGTGTGTGTGTGTGTGTGTGTGTGTGTGTGTTTTGTACGAAATACAAGTAGCCTAAAAAGAAAAAGAAAAGGATGGATAGGAAAGAGATAGCTTCGTCCACCTCGATTAACCTTGCAATTCCCAAGATCTCTACCATCATCAACTATGGTAATCTTCCTCATTATCTCTACCATGTAACAAAAGAATTAATTGCCATTAATTTTGCTAATTTCCCTCCAATGGGTGCTCAAAGACATGTTTGAAAAAAAGTACCTTCAATTAATTAAAGGTGATAAATAATTTGTTTGCAAATTAATAGTAAACAAGTACTCTATGAAGGTTGTGTGAATGTGAAACTGTCCATTAAAAAACAAGATGTATTTTATCTTTTTTCTTCTTATATGATTTCAATTATGAGAATGGTAATTTTCGCATTAGATACATCATTTAATATTGCATTTCTTAGCAGTGAGATCGCCCACCCATCTCGAATGCCAATTAAGCAAATTAGCTCATCCGGCCAACTCAAAATGTCAACTTACTCGCCAAGCTCATCTCTAGCAAACTTTCCCAACTCATCTTGCACAGTTCATCAACCCATCTAGGCCCGGGAACTGGGCCACCTAATTCGGAAAATAAGTAACCCTGCCTAGGTCCTTCTTCTTTGGGCTACCTTTATTTCATAAAAAAGTAGATACTTATATATATACACACATGGAAACGATTCACATCCATTAAATTATTTACCATTTTGTCTGTGTATTTATATATTTTTGCAAGGGAATGATCTACTTGAGACTCAAACACGCAAGAAACAAATCATATTTAGATGCATACTGTTATAACAATGGAGGACAATACTATGCAAGTCTTACAAAATATTGAAGTGATATTCTTAAAACACATAATAAATACAAAAGATAAAAATATTCCATTATCTTCATACGCAGATCGTAATATAGAAGAAAAAAAGCTAGATGATATTCTTCATCTCATAATAAATCAACAGATAAGTGTTAGAAGTATATCTAAAACTTATCTTCAATTTAAAAAATGTAAATTCTTCATTATTAGTCGACTTCTTTCATGATTTCTATATGTTATATGGGCATTTCCCAATTCTAAAACAAACTAATATTTATCTTCCATATGCCTCTTCTAAACATCTATTGATCTTCCATATTTTGTTCGTCTATGTTTTATATGAGATTAAAAATTCCCACAATTCTATGATTATTATTTGAGAATGGACATATGCCCATTCTAAACATCTACTCTTATTTTGTTTGTTCTTCTACGTTTTCTATACGATAATGAAAATCTTCCTATTTATAATGGGATTGACATGGAGATTAATTTGTTTTATAATGGGTCTCTCCTTATTTTGCAATGGAAGACATGTTTCTAAACAATTACCTTGAATTAATAAATAAACTATGTCAAAAAAAAACAAATAACAGCCAAAATGAGACAATTAAATACAAAATATGAAACACTTAGTCCAACCAAAATGATTAAATTCAATATTTGCTTCCCATTCTAAAAATAAATAATAGAACTACATAAGGATTGATCCCTCTTGAGGTTATGTAGTACAACACTTGGCGGTGTCAGCACTTGGTTCCACAAAGGTTACTCTAGCCAAAATGATAGTAATATAAAAATAATAATAGAACTACTTAAGGCTCATTTGGTTCATCTATTTCCCACCACATGAACATGGATAAGGAATTGGGCCAATGAAAATTACATTAAAATTTTTTTACCATGCTCTGAAGACAAAAATATGTTTACCATGCTCATAGGACGATAATTATTTATGCTAGAAAAATACATTTCAGAATCACACTTTCAAGAGGTGAAGTCATCTGCAAAAGAAAAATGATTATTAAAACAAGCTCAAATTTTTTGAAAATATTCGTCTTTTTTTATTTGATGAAAATTCATTCAAAATTGATATTGGGCATTGCCATGTAGCTCCTACAAAATAACAATACATATCACTTGATTTAACAAGTGTTAGTTTCCTTGTCCACTCTACGTTATGCAACATTGTACCTTTTCAACGGGATGTAATTTTGATTCCTTTTTAATAAATTTACTGGTGTTATTTATTTTTTGGATTCCATTGTATGTTTCCCATCATTTTTATATTATTGATGGGCAACATCCAATGGACGCCTAAAAACAAAACTTTGCAAATCCTAATTTTTCATCTAGTTGCTATATAAGAAAACTACATGGACTTAAATTTATCTCTATTCTTATTAGATAATAGTTATATATGTTGTAAAAAATAAGATTAACTCGAGAAAAACCACTATTTTATGAGCACCAAATTAAAATAATAAGAAATGAATTCATTTGGGATGATATATTCAATAGAGAGGTTACAATAAATAATGTTTTGATCTCCTATAATGATGGAGTCAACACATATCAAATAGATCTCCCCACAATCTCTCACCTTATCCCTTTATTCCCTCACACCTAGAATCTCTCTAAGAGATATCTACATGAGTTGTAAATACAACTCATCACACACAATAATATTATTTAATGTTCACAATAACTAAATATTAATTCCTAACATTCACCCCCTTAGTGTGAACATGGGGCAAGTAGCACCTAAAGACATGAGTATGAAAAAGTTCTGCAATTTCTATCTTGATCTTGTTGTCTGGAACTTGCTGCACATGACCACAACTATGTGAAGGAACATATCCTGCATTTACTCCATGAAAATAATGCACTTGGAATTTCACTGGCAGATCATCTTCATAAAGAAGGAAGGAAATCAGAGGATCTTTGTAGTTAGAGGATCTCTAGTCAAGCTTCCCTTCTATAAACAAAGTCTCATAGTTCTTCATCTTCCATGCCACATCACAACACCTAAAGGAACTGCATTTGGAATTTCAATCTTACATGTGAACACATAATCATATGTGTTTTAATTTCTCAACCACACATTGAAAACAAACACTCAACACACAATTGAAAAACACGGCCACCAAATCATTTTTGTGGCCTCATCGATGGTGCCTGATGAGAGGTCGTTAATCTTCCTCATGCCTTCATTCCCTCCAGCCTCCATCTTGTCGCTACTTACTTAGAAAGTTATGCAATGAAGATCTTTAGATAATAATACACCCCCTCATTTGAGAAGTCGGTTTCAACTGATAATGTGTCTTTTTAAAAAAAAAAAATTAAGGGTGTCAGTTTTGACCAATAATGCACCCAATTTTACTTTATTTTTACAATACAATAGTTCAATTTCTAATATAGCCAAAGGCTATTCATTAGAAATTATATCGATTATATTTTTGTGGAATCTATAGTTTCACCTCTAGTTTGAAATAATCTAATTTAAAAATTTCTATAAGCTAAGCACAATACATTTGCTTTAGACTTATAATAAACTATTTAATACTAGGTTTCTAAACACTCAATTGACATAATACAATGTCAAATAACTATAGATCACTATAGTATTGTATGCTATAATTTCACAACCTATAGAATATGTAAAACTATAGACTATGCCATTAAAAAAACAAACATATATCCATGTGCACGTGACGATTGACATTACCTCTACGGTCCTCATGCGTCTAGATGAGTAGAATTGAGACGCACCACCACTGACATACACGTGCATGCAGGTTTCAAAATTAATATTCCCAACCACAAAATTTCATTGAATACTAAGACTCGGGATTGCAGGTTTCATAATTAATTACTATAGACTCAAATCAAAGAAGTGTACAGGCCATAATCATGCATCCATTAATTTCCATGAGGGGGTCTTTGAAGCACCGTAGTCTTCCAGATCCATGTAGCCTTCTGCAATGCCGAGCTTTAATCATTGAAGGTTTGAATGGCCTGACTCCTGATCCATATACACTATTATGCCAAACTACTTGGATTTGATAGAGCCGTATACTTAATGATAGTCCCGTAATTCACATGCTTATCAATGATATGATAGGTTTCTATGGTATTCTCAAGCTATGCCATAATACCTTAACCAATGCCAAATAGCTTTTGTGAGAAATAAGCTATATTACCATAGCTCCTAGACGTAATAGGCTCTGATACCAAATGTTGTAAACAAATAGGATTAACTCAGGAAAAACCACTATTTTATGAGCACCGAATTATAATAATAAGAAATTAATTCATTCGGGATGATATATTCAATAGAGAGGTTACAATAAATAATATTTTGATCTCCTATAATGATGGAGTAAACACATATCAAATAGATCTCCCACAATCTCTCACCCTATCCCTTTATTCCCTCACACCTAGAATCTCTCTAAGAGATATCTACATGAGTTGTAAATATAACTCACCACACACAATAATAATATTTAAATGTTCACTATAACTAAATATTAATTCCTAACAATATAAAATAAACTACATGAGAATGGATATATATATTAAGATGAGAACTACATAAGGATTGATCCTCCTCGGGGTATGTAGTGAAGCACTGGGCTTTGCAAGAGATAGTCCAACTAGTATAATAAAATTATTAATTACTTAAAAACAAATAATGTTTGTTTGTATGAGAATGGAATTCTTGCCTTTATAAATGTGCACAACTTCTTGTTATGTCGAAATCACATCACCCCGACTTTTTGAAATTTGAAGGATTAATACCATCATTTTGATTGCATAACATGGAGCCTTCCCAAACCGTGGGAATTTACAATCAAGAAATCTCTCCAAATGAAGGTCAGTTCCTATTCCTCTATTTTGATGCACACATCCAAATATTAGAGGATCTACTATATAATCTACTCGATCTTGCCAAGGAAACAAGGTTAAGAAGACTGGAAGAAATTAAACCTAAACTACGAGAGGTGATGCACCAAAAGGAATGTTGAACACCGCTTTGCATGAAGATTGAAACCAAAATTAGATTAAGAAGGATGAAAATACAAGAGAGGGTTGAAATTCATCCATAGACTTATATTATTTCCTAGTAGATTTAATAGAGTGCATTATAAAGGACAAGAGTAAAAAAATTGCATTACAACTTGAATGAGATATTTGAAATCCACAAGTTCACTTATAGACAAGAGAAGAAGGGAGGGTGCAAAGAAAAATTATCCAACATTAGAACAATGCCCCTATTTACATTATATAAAGAATGAGAGAAGAGGGGAGAAGAATTCAAAATCATGCTACAACCACAAAAAAATGCATTCAAATCACCTGCAACAATTGTGAGGGCCACTGAAAAACCCATACCTCCATGTACTTTTCCTTGCTGGGAAAGAAAGGAAGCCCATACCTTCGTCATTTTTAGTAGGTGAGAAATTTCAAAACAACCTATAAGATGGTGGACCGTATTTCATAAAATTATTATCGTGTGAAAATCTGAGCTCCTAGTCAAAAGTTATGGCCATCTGAAGATGAGGGTGCCATTCTGTGATAAATGTGAGTGGTTAGCTCTATTTCTTCAGACTTTGAAATGCATCGCAACCTCTGAAATCTGAAATTTTTGGGCATTTTGACTTCGAAAGTCGATGTTACTGTTCATCTCACTGGGCATGTGAAACCTTTGAAACTCCGAAAGCCCAAAGTCTGAAATTTGGACTTCGGTTTTTAGACTTCAAGTTATGATTTTCATGCTCTAAGAATTTGATGTTCTGAATTGCCAAAACCTCAAAGTCCAAAATTTGGACTTCCAGTTTCAGACCTTTACAGTTTTGCAGGTTTCAGGGTTCAAAGTTTTGGGACTTCGAGGTTCATGATTTTGAGACTTTGGGATTTGGGTTTTCCAGACTCTTCAACCCTACTTTGAACTCTGTATTTCCAAAAGACCAAAGTTTAAAATTCAAACTTCAGGTTTCAGAAGTTTGGGATTTTGGGGATTTTTGCACTATTCACCTACCCGTGCTCATCGAAACATCCGAACCTCTAAAATCCCAAAGTATGAATTTTGGACTTCGTGGTTTTAGACTTTACATTCTACTTTCCACCCATTCCCCAAATTTGACCCTAGCCCACCTCCGAATGGCTCCACCTCTGAAGTCTGAATTTTGGACTTCGAAGATTATTCCTTTCCCATACTCCTATACAATGTGCTCATCCCTCTTAAACCTATTCATCCAATCTCAAAATGTAAGCTCCTATGACTGAATTAGTCCCTTCTTTTCTCGTGTGTAGGTCATGTTTTTCCAATTTTGCCTGAGGGGCAAAATTGGATAACACTTATATAAAGGTTGTAACAATGCACATCTTCCCCTGTTAAAATAAATTAAATGTAGTATGTTGAACATAAATTCGTATCTATTCTTAAAGTTTTAAAGTGGAAAGTATTAACATATAAAGTGGAGAGAGTAAAATTAACATAAACAGCTTCTTCAAATCATGTTAAAACTATCACAATGCACATCTTCCAATTTTCTATATTCTATAATTCTTATATAAGAATCGACCTATGACCATTAAAAATATCTATTCTTCTTTTATGTTTCCTAAATGTGAATGGATATCTACTATAAAATGAGAACTCCATAAGGATTGATCCCTCTATAGGGTATGTAGTAGAACACTTGGCTCTGTCGAGGTTATAGTTGAGCCAATATAATACAATTATCAACAATTATGAATTACAAATGCATAAAATGAATTTCAAGGGATGTTAGTTATTTTTTCCATATATGGTGTTCATAATATAATTGTTATGGAGGTGGAAGATGTGACAATGTGTTGGTATCCAAATTTGTTCTCCTTTTCAAGCCAAGAAGCAACACTGATTGAACATGGAGCTTAGAGGTAGCCATATCATAAATATATGTCTTTTTGTAGCCGGGAGGAGATCTGACTGTCCCTTTGTTACTTAGGTTTGTGGAGAGATGGGTAGCACCTCAAAAGGATATGATCTGATCCTAACTATTTTAGGTTGTTCCTTTCAAACAAGGTAAGAGAACCTATTTTGTAACCTTTGTTGTATGAAAGGAGACACATGTACCTTTTTTTTGCATGAATTTTATAGAGAAGACCTTAGGGAAAATATGATCAACATACCAAATCTGACTCTCACGAGTTGTCACTTCCAGATCATGTAGATACTTTCACAACAACGCAAAGGTTACTAAAGACATTTGAGACCCTAATTGCTTCTGCATGTTTAGGTGATGGGGATTATGCATTAGCATACACACATGACAAACAAGGGTAGTATGGGTAGGATTTGTTGTTAAATGAATTTTTGGTGGGAGGGGAGATAGGATGCACTTGACTCACCAGATCCTTGAGAGCTTATGCAAAATGGAAAGATTCAAACAACAAAATGCCACAAAAGTTAAAATGTTTCTTCAACTAGAATATGTGCTTCAATGGAGGCCCAGATTGGCACTTTTTCATACAGCCTATGGGATTCTATCACGAAGGCTCGAGTTAGAGAACCCAATAAAGCACCAAGATTCAAACCAAACCACACCTGAGGTACACCTACAAAGCTTACAGATAATATATGTGAAAAAAATGAAATAAAAGTGATTTTAAACCGTTTATCTCACTCCCAGATGAAGGCTCTTCTAAGAAATGAAATTGCAGATGCCACTAAACTATCACAAGGATTGAGACCTGTGTGATTGGACTAGATTTTGGTACAAGATTGCAACAGAAACAAGAAAAACTACTTGCATGCATTCAAAGATGAAATAAATACACTTTACTCAAGATTAACACAGAATAACTCAAGTTTGATCAAATTTATCAGCAAGGGAAAGTTTCCAAAACAATCTCAAAGCTTTTCAATGGTTGTACACTTGCAACCACCTTGACATGATTAAATTTGACACAAAGAGAGATATACAGGCTTCTTAGATGGCTTCTAAAAAGGATGGGCTCTGTCAAGATTTTTCTGCTAGAAAAATCAATCTCGACCTTTCCAAAAACTCCCAACCATTTGCATGAAAAATTTGTGCCATTTATAGCATTTACAATAGATTCCCCTCTCCCCAAAAGACAAAAACATTAAATGCACCAGTGCCCTCCTTGATTCTTTTGTGATTCTCATAATCAAATCCGCAAGAAGTCTCCAGGTGCTCGAGGTGGTAGATTTCATTGAATTCCTCCCACATTCAACTCCTTTCTCTTCTTCCTTTAATTTTCTAACCACTTCCGTCCCTAATCTATCAAATCTGGCCCCTTGCGTGCTCGGGAGAGGAAAAATAGAAAATTTGATCAGGCACAAAAGTCAGACCATTTTAATGGCAAAAGACGTCCTCCAGATCTTCCCACCAAACTTCAGATATCAAAATTAACTTCCTTCTCTTCTTGGCATGTAGAAAATACCAAAAAATCATGGAGACTCGCACTTTCGATGTGTTTCAGAAAAAAGGGGAGAAAATCATATTTAGACTCACAGCAATCGTTGATCTTTACTTTGAATTTGAGCCATCCACGTGGCAAATTCGAGCTTTAGAATAGACCCGAGGGGGCTTCCCTTGACTTTTTACAACCTTTTTGAAAAAATGGAAAAAAATTCCATTTTTCTCTACACCTCTCGCCCTTGGGATACAAGCCTAACACATTTCCAAATATGATTGGAATGGAACCACGCTCAAATTCTTCCATTTTACTCTCTTTTTGGAAAAAGGTAAAATTTCCAAATTTTCCCCATAGCTCGCCCTTGGGAATGAGCCTGACACATGTCCCAATATGATTGGAGTGGAACCGCACTTCCTTTTTTACTTTTGACCCTTTTTTTCCCAAAAGGAAATTTTTCAAAATTTCCCCTGAGAGCCCGCACCTCCGCCATTGACCGGGGTAAAACATTGATCTTTTTCCTTCATCTGGCTTGCAGGCCATTTTGAAATTTTAATCCTTAAGGGGTAAAAAATCCAAGTTGCCTCTGATGGCCCACCTTTTTGACTTTTCAAACTGCCACGTGTCACCATGGCGCACCTTGAGACGGTCCCAAAAATTTGATACCTTGAATGAGCGCGGGCTCGCCATGTGTTCTTTTCCAACAAGTTTTTCTTGAATACTTGAAGCTCAGTGGAAGGTGCCATGTGTCATTTTTCGAGGCAATCTCCATTTGGCTGTTGAAAATTCTAAGTAAAATGTAAAGTGAGTGGATTCCTCCACTTGTCAGCATGGCACTTTTTTAGAACGAAACTCAAGGGCCGGTCCCCGAACATGCACGGTTCCTCCATGTGTCTCGATGGAGCAACTTCAAGATGATATCCAAAGTGGAGACCCTAAATGAGCACAAGCTCGCCACATGTCTCGTTCTGCCAAACTGCTCCTACTGCATAAAAATTTGTCTAAGTCCGGGCCAAGCAATAGAAGCCTCCACGTGTCCTCTCGGCGCTACTTCAAGGCAAAACCCAAAAGCAGATCTTCAAATGAGTGTCGTGCCTCCACATGGACACATTTTGAGTTAAGGATGTTTATGAATTTTTGTAAGTATCCAACTAAGCCACGTCCAACTAAAAGATGCCACGTCCCCTGCCGATGATAGGATGTAAATTTGACCAAGAAACACCCATCAAACCATAAAAAATAGAAAAATGATTATTTGAGACAGGGAATGAAATTTTCTTCAAGGATAGAAAGTTTAGGAATGTTATAAGGCTCAAATACATTCCTCAGGGGCACATCAATTCATTCTTCTTCAAGTACTTAGGGCAGAAAAGACAGGGAAGATGAATCTCGACCGTGGAGAACAGAAAACATGGGGGAAACTGAGTTTCTAATTGAATAGAGCATGGGAGACTCAAAATACAGACCCCTAAGAGATTTACAACCTAGGAACCAATTAAAAATGGCCACAAGGATCATCCAGAACAACAAAAAGGAGAAAATGACAGAGGCCATAAATCAGTAAGTTTTTCAAAGGCACAAATGGGGCGAGACTATTTTGAGCACCAACACTAGCTCCGAATTAGGGATGGGCACTCCCTACAAGTGCCAAAAGAACAAAAGTAGACTAAGTGCCAAAATATCCATTAGGAAATGGAGTCATCTTGCAAAGCATAGAAATAGAGCCACCTTAAAAATGGATAGAGAAACCAGCAAAAATAGGTCATCGAGGACCAGAATGAGCAAAAACACAAAAACAAGGAACAAACAACAAACTATACATTATACAGAAGATTTTTCCTTGATTCAAGGGAATCAATCCAAGAAATGCTTCAAATTCCTACCATTAATAGGAAATTCAAGTAGTTCACCATCTAAGTCCTTGAGGAAGAAGGTGTGTTCACCAATCCTGATATCAATAGAGTAAGGGCCCATCCATAATGAGTCAAACTTGTCATGCTTGCCCTTATCCTCATGTCTTCTATCCCATAGCAGCATAAGATCTCCAATATTGAAGGCTCTGGGAGTGA
Organism: Taxus wallichiana var. yunnanensis; assembly: GCA_018340775.1. NCBI lineage: Eukaryota > Viridiplantae > Streptophyta > Pinopsida > Cupressales > Taxaceae > Taxus > Taxus wallichiana. The sequence continues at coordinate 994,803,631 of CM031239.1, forward strand.
CCTTCTTGTCAAACAACTTCTTCAGTTTCTCTCGAACTTTATATGCCTCTGGTGGGATGCCCTCCTCTCTTCATCAAGCTCAACAATCTAGTTAATACAAGCATCATAAGGACTTACCTCTTGATCTTCTAGCTGCTGGATGAACTGATAATAAGATAATTTCATATGAAGGGGCAGCAGGGCCTTGAGTCCCATACACCAACTCAAATGGACTCTTTCCAGTGACCCTCTTGACAGTGATCCTATCGACCCAAACAACAAACTTCAACTGTTCACCCCACTTTCTCTTGTTCTGCTCCAATGTTCTTCTGATGATCTTCAACAAATTTTATTACTGGACTCATCTTGTCCATTTCCTTGGGGATTGTAATTGGAGGCATATGTCAAGTTGATTCCATACTCCCTACACATTGCCACTAAAGGTTTAGCTCTAAAGCTCATGGAATTATCAATTACAATCTTGACTGGCACCCCAAACCTACGATGATGATGTTGTTCAACACAAATTCCATGACAAATTGGTGCGTTGCCTTCTTGGTGGGGATTACCTCCACCCATTTAGTAAAATAATCAGTTGCTATAAGAATCCACTTATGGCCAGCACTTGAAGGGTCTAAAATTTCACCAATGAAATCTATTCCCCATTACTTGAATGGAGCTTCAATTGTCACAACCTGCAAAGGGAGGTAGCCAGAAGCTTTCATTCTATCAGAGAAGCATTGGTAGCTTTCACATCTTCTAACCAAAAAGGTTGCATCCTTGGAAAGAGTTAGCCACCAATAACCAGCCCTCAAGATCTTATGTGTTGTGACTCTTGCAAAGAAATTTCCCCCACAAACTCCTCCATGGAGGTCAACAATTATCTTAGGGGCTTCTTCTTCAGTAATGCACCTTAAGAGGACTCCCTCTTGATTCTTCTAAGATAACCCATAATCAGTGATGACATATTTTTGGGAAGCCAACTTAAGGGCTCTCTTCTGGTTCTTACTCAAATACTCAGGGCAGTTCAGGTATCTGAGGTAAAAAATTACATCTTTGTACCACTCAAAATTCATCAATGCTTGAAAAACATCTACCCTTTCTTCTTCTACCTCATTTACCTCAATAGTTGACAAGTTTCTCTCAACCATAATCTTAGACAAGCCCAAACCTCTCACCAACTTCGTGGTTTGGATGTCCATATCATATTCTTACAATTTGTTCACCCATCTACATCTTTTTCTTGAGACTTCCATCTCTGACAAGATGTCTTTTACCATGGTATGGGGAACATAAGCAACAACCTTTGAACTTAGAATATAAGGCTTGAAAACCTTTATTGCTTTTACCAAGGAAAATGCCTGCTTTTCCATGATAGTGTACTTCATCTCAGACCCCTGCAAGGCCTTACTGAAAAAGGCAATGGGCCTTTCAGCCCCTTCATCATCCTTCTGTAGTAAGACAGAAGCAATAGTGTTCTCTGAAGCAAAGAGAATAGTTGGAAGGTTTTCTTATAATCTAGAATTGCCAGCACATGTGCATGCTTGAGTGCCTCTTCAATTCCATTGAAAGCTTGGATGGCAGCCTCCTCCCATTTGATGATCTAGTCTTTCTTCAGCATGGACGTAATTGGAATGGTCAGTTCAAGCAAATTTTGATATGAATATTCTAATGAAATTTATTTGCCCAAAAAAGACTGAATTCCTTTCTTAGTCTTTGGGATTGGGACCTTGCTGATGGCTTCTACTCTTTCTGGATCAATCATCACTCCTTCTTGTGACACTATGTGACCAAGAAAATTTTCCTTCTACACTCCAAAATGGCATTTCTTTGGATTGAGTGAGATGCCATATTCTCTACATCTTCTCCAAGTGTAGCAGGTGATCACTTCTCTGTCTAGAAAATACAGTTACATCATCTTGATAGACTGTGATAAATTCATTGATGTAACCAGCAAAAGCAACATCCATGCTCTTTGAAAGGTGGCTCTAGCATTCATCAGACCAAAGGGCATCCTTCCATAAACATAGGTCCCCAAGGAGTAGTGAAGGTTGTCTTGATCCTTTCTGATTCCTTCACCACAACTTGGTTATAACCAAAGAAGCCATCCAAGGTGGAAAGTAACTCATAACTAGTCACTAACTGTAGCATGTGCTCCATGTTTGGTAAAGGATAGTTATCCTTCATTGAAGCTTTGTTCAAATTCCTAAAGTCCACACATAACCTGATGTCACCATTTTTCTTTCTGACTGGTACTAGGTTTGCCACCCAAGAGGAATATCTTATGGGCTGGATAATCCCTCCATCTCTTAGTTTCTTCAGTTCCCCTTACATTTTAAGAGATAGAAGTGGATTGATTGGCCTCTGCTTCTACCTGAATGGTCTTGCATTAGATTCTAAGGGGATCTCATGCTGAAAAAGGTCCTCTCTGTATGCCTTTAGTTCGAGTAGGTCCAAGCCATGCAATCTTGGTATTTTTTCAATAATTGGATGTATGACTATTTCTCCTCTTTGCTGAGATTACTTCCTAGCCAAATTTTCCTTAGCTTCTCCTCTGTACCAAGATCATGCTCGTCAATATCCCTTGAGGTGGCCATACATCTATTAACAATGCGATCAGCATTATCAAAATTGGATTCAAGAGCCACTAGCCCTCTAGGAATAGTGTTGGTCTTCAGCTGGATGATACCCTTTCCAAATAAGGTCTCCTTTCCTTCTGTTGCACATACCATTGGCTCCCAATCAATACTTTGATCAGAAAATTCTCCCTTGTTTTGCAGAATCTTCTGATCTGAGCATCATCATCAAAAACCTACCAATGCTTGATATTTTCAGGAACAAAGGTCTTATCAAAACCTCAACCTCATATTCACAATATGGGGACATTGTGTAATTTTCAAACCGAGACCCCAACATTGCAATCTTTTCAGCCAAGTCATTAAATTTCCTATCATGATGCACAATGTTGAAGGAGTCAAACATCTCAATAAGATCCCAAACTACATGTTTATACTGTTTCATTCACTGATTCCTTGTAGCATATAGTCTTCTGACTTGTTTGACAATTAACTCTAAATCTCCTTTGACAATAATGTCCTTGACACCATATTTCCAAGAAATTCTTAAACCTAGCAACAATGCCTCATACTCAACAATGTTGTTAGTGCATTCAAAGTTCAGCTTGAAGGAGAAAACAAATCTTTCCTGGCTTGGAGAAAGCAAAACAACACCAACACCATTCCCAAACCTAGAGCAAGCTCCATCAAACAATAGGGTCCAAGGAGAACCCACTTGTTCAAGGCATTTTCATTCTTCAATCTTGTGCTCCCTTCCATCAACAAATCCCACAAAGTTGTCTACATCCACATTTGTGTACAATACCTCATAGGAAGCATTGTTGGGATCCTCAATAAGATGCAACATTTTATTTTCTCCATACAATCTGATAAGGTTTCCTTTAATTGGGATGGTAGCATAGTACATATCCATTTAGACACTCCCACCAACACTTGCAGCCCATTTTCTTGATAGTAGCATGCCCCACTTGGCTGGGCAATCAACTATGACAACATCAAGTTTTAAATTTTTACCTGGGTATGCTTCAAGCTACACCACCAAACCCTTCACACATCCTACCACTGGCACTTCTCTGGATTCCATGGTAGTACACTTCCCATATGTTGTTGTTACCTTAATATTCAGCTCATTCATGACTTCTAGAGGCATGACATTGCATGATGCCCCTGAGTCAAACATACAGTTATGGAGCATCCTATCTTTGATAACCAGAGTGGTGAAGAATGGATCCACATTCATCTAAGATTCCACCAAGGATGTTAATAAATAGACCTCAGGTGGTTCATCTAGCTCTTCTGATGCAGGTGATGTTTCTGGTTTTTCAATAATTGGAGGAGTCTCCACAATATTTATATTTTTGTGTAGGGCAGTCTTCTCTTCTTTCATCCCCAAGTATTCAAATTCTCTCCTTTTGTGCTTAGAATCCTAAGCAACTCAACAATTGGGACAAAGACTTTTATTTGACTCAACACTTGGGCAATATCATATGGGACATTCCTTGGCAAGGCAAAGTATTGGAAGGAAAGCCAACACACTCATTAGATGGCATAGGATTCTTGACAATTTGGGCATGGGGAGGAGTATGATTCTTGTTTGGAACTGCAGGGATTTTGACAAATGTATCTTTCTTGGGGGCCTCTTTAGGAATGTTTGAAAGTAAGGGATCTTTAGGCTTGACTTGAGGTCCTACTCCTTTGACAACCTTACTTCTTGTGTTATATTCCTTCTCTTGGGCCATAACAACATTCATCAACAACGGTCTATCTTCCTCAGATGGGATTCCTCCATCATACTTTTTTATCATCAAAGCCCTTAAATATTCAAATTCATTATTGGGCAATTCAAAAGCTTGTACATTATCTACTTCTAAAGTATGATAGGGAGGAAGAATAGGTACCCTATGAATGCAGTTTGAAAAGGTGGCAGCAGTTCTAGCACTTATCACCTCAATTAAGATTGCCCCTTTTTGTGAGCTGGTGGAACAACTCATCATGCAGACATCATTATCATTATCATCGGGTTCTTCTTATTCTTGCTGATCTTCTTCACAAGGAGCATGAGGCATGAAACATTTGTCACACCAATCAATGACATCTGTCTCCTCCACCATAGCAACTCTAGTAGCCAAAGGATCAGGCACCATTCTATTTTCTCTGCCTTGGGACTGTCTATTTCAAAATCCAACATGTCACTTGCCTCTGTCATCAAATCTTTGGTGATTTGTAAACCTGTCTTAGCCTTGCTTCTTGTGCTGACCTTGTGAGCTTTGCCCAATTCCTTTCTCATCTCAGGCTAGCTTATAGGGGATCTCCTTGGCAGCCCCTGCCAAATTTTTCACAACTTCTTCCAAATCAAGCACTTGCTTTGCTTGTTTGGGTTTTTCTCGGGTTTTTACACTTCCTTTTGAGGCTTTCCAATTTCCTTGATATTGTTCTCTATTTGCAAAGCCATGGTGAAGGCCTACCTCAAATTTGTGGGGGTTTTTTCTCTTAAATAATATACACCTTTTTATCCACGCATCAAGATATTTGATCAAACATGACTCATCACAAGGCTTTATTCTATCAGGTAATCTTCTCAAGGTCTTATTAAACCTTATGTTGAAATCATGTACTGACTCATTAGGATTCTTTTTTATGTTTTCAAATTATGTCAAAAGAAACCTAATGTCATTTCTATCACCATACTACAATCTAAATGCATTGCTCATCTCAGTCCAAGAGTCAATAGAGTTATCTAGCAATGCTTTATACCATTCCCTAGCATCCTCTTCCAAGGTATGGATAAATAGCTTGATATATACATCTTCATGTTCAATCTCAAAGTCTTCCATCATATTGATAAAAAGCTTTAGATGTTGATCTCCAGTAATAGCATTATTTCCTGGAACTTTGGCATTCTATTCCTTACATCTTGAGGCACTGCATTTGGATATCTAGCCATTCCCACAAAATTTATAGGTCTAAAGGTGTTTACAACAAATGGAGGCCTAGGTTGAGCCATATTGATTCGAGGAGGTGATCCAGAGGGGTGAAAAACTAATGGGGGGCAGAGGGTTCTTGGAACACAGGAGTATAATTTTCAAAATGGATACCCCCAAAGGCCTTGTTTCTTGGAAATCTCTATCAACCTCAGAAAAGACAGTAGAGTGTGAAGCAAACCTTTCAAAATCAAATGAAGGCCCCTCTATAACTGGAGAGTTCAATTCCACAAAGAGATTTCCTGATTCAGAGTCACTTGAATGGCAGTCTTCAATGATGAGCTGCTCACTTTCTTCAATGGTGATCCCTCTTCTTTTCTACTAATTTCCAACAGATCTCTAGGATTTTATTCCTTCTAATTTTTCTTTTCCTAGCTCTAGAAACAATGTCCTAGCAGGATCCCTAGGAAAGAAAGATCTTCTTCCCTCCAGCTTTACAAATTTTAGTAACAAATCTGACTTTGATAGAGTTTTTAAGACACCGGTACTTATTAAGAATCAAATCAACAAGGATTCGCCACTAAGGATTTCCACCTTAGTTGTGTAAATGCACTAAATATGATCTGTCAAATGTCTGTGAATGCTAGGAACTGGAAATGAAAAGATTCTGACCTTTCTTTACCCAGATGCATCAAATGAAAGCTAGTGTATTAGGTGTGAACATTGAAATAATTGCACATGGAACTTGGAGCATACAAGAAATGTTTTACCAAGGTTTGAAAATGAACTGCAATCACAATGTCCCCGATAATGGCGCCACAAGTGTTGGTACCCAAATTTGTTCTCCTTTTCAAGCTAAGGAGAAACATTGATTCAACATGGATCTTAGAGGCAGCTAGATCATAAATATAGGTCGTTTTGTAGCTGGGAAGGAAATTTGACTGTCCCTTTGTTACTTGGGTTTGTGGAGAGATGGGTAGCACCTCAAAAGGATATGATCTGATCCTAACAATTTTAGGTTGTTCCTTTCAACGAAGGTAAGAGAACTTTTTTGTAACCTCTGTTATATGAAAGGAGACACATGTACCTTTCTTTTACATGAATTTTATAGAGAAGACATTGGGGAAAATATGATCAACATACTAGATCTGACTCTCACGAGTTGTCACTTCCAGATCATGTAGATACTTTCACAACAACGCAAAGGTTACTAAAGACATTTGAGACCCTAATTGCTTCTGCATGTTTAGGTGATGGGGATTATGCATTAGCATACACACATGACAAACAAGGGTAGTATGGGTAGGATTTTTTGTTGTTAAATTAATTTTTTTGGTGGGAGGGGAGACAGATGCACTTGACTCACCAGATCCTTGAGAGCTTATGCAAAATGAAAAGATTCAAGCAACAAAATGCCACAAGAGTTAAAATGTTTCTTTAACTAGAATATGTGCTTCAATGGAGGCCCAGATTGGAAATTTTTCATACAACCTATGGGATTTCTATCACGAAGGCTCGAGTTAGAGAACCCAATAAAGCACCAAGATTCAAACCAAACCACGCCTGAGGTACACCCAGAGGCTTACAGATAATCTCTGTCAACAAAATGAAAGAAAAGTGATTTTAAACCATTTATCTCACTCCTAGATGAAGGCTCTTCTGAGAAATGAAATTGCAGATGCCACTAAACTATCACAAGGATTGAGACCTATGTGATTAGACTAGACCTTGGTACAATATTGCAACAGAAACAAGAAAAACTACTTGCATGCATTCAGAGATGAAATAAATACACTTTACTCAAGATTAACACAGAATAACTCAAGTTTGATCAAATTTATCAACAAGGGAAAGTTTCCAGAACAATCTCAAAGCTTTTCAATGGTTATACACTTACAACCACCTTGACATGATTAAATTTGACACAAAGAGAGATATACAAGCTTCTTAGATAGCTTCTCAAAAAGGATGGGCTCTATCAAGCTTTTTTTGCTGGAAAAATTGATCTCTGACCTTTCCAAAAACTCCCAACCGTTTACATGAAAAATTTGTGCCATTTATAGCATTTACAATAGAGTCCCCTCTCCCTAAAAGATAAAAACTTTAAATGCACAAGTTCCCACCTTGATTCTTTCGTGACTCTCATAATCAAATCCGCAAGAAATCTCCAAGTGCTCGAGGGGATAGATTTCATCGAATGCCTCCCGCATTCAACTCATTTCTCTTCTTCCTTCAATTTACATACCACTTCCGTCCCTAATCTATCAAATCTGGCCCCTTGCATACTCGGGAGAGGAAAAATGAAAAATCTAATCAGGCACGAAAGTCAGACCATTTTAATGGCAAAAGACGTCCTCCAGATCTTCCCACCAAACTTCAAATATCAACATTAACTTCCTTCTCTTCTTGGTGTGTAGAAAAGACCAAGAAATCATGGAGACTCACACTTCCAAATGTGTTTCCAAGAAAAGGGGGAAAATCAGATTTATACTCATAGTCACCATTGATCTTTACTTTTAATTTGAGCCATCCACGTGGCAGATTCGAGCTTTAGAATAAACCCAGGGGCTTCCCTTGACTTTTTACAACCCTTTTGAAAAAATGGAAAAAAATTCCATTTTTCTCCGCACCTCTTCCCTTGAGATACGAGCCTAACACGTGACCAAATATGATTGGAATGGAACCGCACTCAAATTCTGCCATTTTACTCTCTTTTTTGGAAAATGGGAAAATTTCTAAATTTTCCACGCAACTCCACCCTTGGGAATGAGCCTGACATGTGTCCCAATATGATTGAGTGGAACCATGCTTCCTTTTTTACTTTTGACCCCTTTTTCCCAAAAGGAAATTTTTCAAAATTTCCCCGAGAGCCCGCACCTCTGCCATTGACCAAGGAAAAACATTGACCTTTTTCCTTCATCGGGCTTGTGGGCCATTTTGAAATTTTAATCCTTAAGGGGCAAAAAATCCAAGTTGCCTCTGATGGCCCACCTCTTTGACTTTTCAAACTGCCACGTGTCACCATGGCGCACCTTGAGGTGGTCCCAAAAATTTGATACCTTTAATGAGCGTGGGCTTGCCACGTGTTCTTTTCTGACAAGGTTTGCCTTAATACTTGAAGCTCAGCGGAAGGCGCCACGTGTCATGCTCTGAGGGAGTCTCCTTTTGGCTGTTCATGAAAAGTCTAAGTAAAATGCAAAGTTAGCGGAGGCCTCCACATGTCATCCTAGCGCTTCTTTAGAATGAAACTCAAGGGCCGGTCCCGAACATGCGCGGTTCCTCCACGTGTCTCCATGGCGCAACTTCAAGATGGTGTCCAAAGTAGAGACCCTAAATGAGTGCAAGCTCACCACGTGTCCCATTCCACCAAACTGCTCCAACTGCATAAAAATTTATCTAATTTTGGGCCAAGTAGCGAAAGCCTCCACGTGTCCTCCCTACTCCAGGTAAAACCCAAAAGTAGATCTTCAAATGAGCGTCGTGCCTCCACATGGACATATTTTGAGTTGAGGCTTTTTATGAATTTTTCTAAGTATCCAACTGAGCCGCGTCCAACCAAAAGATGCCACATCCCCTGCCGATGCTAGGATGCAAATTTGACCAGGAGAAATGCCCGTCAAACCATAAAAATAGAAAAATGATTATTTGAGCCAGGGAATGAAATTTTCTTCGAGGACAGAAAAGTTTAGGAATGTTACAAGGCTCAAATATGTTCCTCAGGGACACATCAATTCATTCTTCTTCAAGTACTCAGGGCAAAAATATAGGGAAGATGAATCCCGACTGTGGAGAATAGAAAACATGGGGGAAACTAAGTTCTAATTGAATAGATAATGAGAGACTCAAAATACAAACCCCTAAGAGATTTACAACCCAAGAACCAATTAAAAATGCCCACAAGGATCAGCTAGGCACAACATGGGGGAGGAGAAATTGACAGAGGCCATAAATCGAAGCAAGTTTTTCAAAGGCACTAATGGCGCGAGACTATTTTGAGCACTAACACAATGGATCTGGATTGGCAACATTAAGAGCCCTTTGATATTATCAAATTGAATCAAATTGGAGTTTTTATCCTGAACATTATTTCATATAGTGTTTGTGGAGGCTAAGGCTACTCCTCATGCTGCACTAAAATATTCCATTTTTTCCTCCAGCATCTCACGAGCATCTGGAGAAACTGGAAATTATCATCCCAATTCATTCTAATGAAAATTTAAATCCTAATGTTGATGTAGGTTGGACTACTGTGGGGAATAAGAAGAAAAAGAAAAAGAAAAATGCTAATCTCCTCTAAAAAAGGAGTTCAAATTCCATGAGAGAGAGCTCAAGGTTAAAATGGTTTAAGGTGGTTGTGTGTTTGTTTATATCTCTATTAGCTGTTGGTAGAGGCTACTCCGTTTGATCCTCATTGCTCTATCTTTTCTTCATTGTACTTTGGTTTTTAGATCCCCTTAAAAACCAAGTTAATTACCTTATATATATTTGAAATTTAATAAATTGTATATCAATCAATTAAAAATATATAGATAAATGAGTATTTATAAAAATAAGGGTGGGTTGATATTTATGGTCCAAAAACATGAAAAATTGACTAGATATATACTCATAAGTTCAGACTTGAATAAGAAATATTAGAGAGTGGCAAGAACAATTATATATTACCTAATCAATAGATTTCTCATATCAACCCTTGTCAATAGAACTCAAAAATATGGTCATGTTTCTAAGTATGTTGCTTCGCACTACTTAAACAAGGGGATTATGGACCCCATATAGAGTTTCTGGGATGCGGTTAATAAATCTAGCCAACCTATGGCTCACGCTAAATCCACACCTTCTACTTGCTTTAGGGAAAAGTTTGTGAAATAAAAAAAAAATCACTAAAAATGGCTTGATTTACAGATTTAATAATTTATGTCAAGGGTTGCCTACTCTTTATGAATGGATGTCAAGCCATTGGAGCCCCGTCAAGGAAGGTAAGTTGGACATTTAAGCTACATAAAGGGTGGTTTTTTATTTTGTTTTTGCTGAAACATCAAATAGAAACTTGATATTATGAAAATTTTGGGAACTCTGGTCCCACTTGCTTTTTAAGAAACCATGGTTTCCTTTGTTTAATCTAATGATTGAGACCTTCCAAGTGAAACCGGGTTGGATTCATTATTTCTATCTTCCCATTCAATTTTGGATGAGGAGTTGCTTAAACTCTATAGGTAATACTCTAGGAAAATTCTTGGATATTGATGAAAAGACTGAATATTATGAGCACACCACATATGCAAGAATTTTGGTTAATATGGATATTGTTATAGACTTTCATGCCACAATTGAAGTTAGAGTGGAGGATAGAATATGGACACAAAATCTAGATTATGAAGGCTTCCCTTTTAGGTGTAGAACTTGTTTTTCTCTTAGTCATTTAGCTTTTGAGTGTCATATGGGGAGAAAATTTGTTAAAAATAGAAGTTCTTGGTGGAATAATTCATATTCTAGCCACTTGGTTGTGAATGAACCAAGTGATAGTGCTTATGAGGCGGATTCAAAGCAGTTGGATTGTGGTGCGTATTAGGATGAAGTGTCCCTTCCTATGCAACAAGAGCACGTGCAATTGGAAAGTAAGAATGATCCGGGTCCTTTGGTTGAAACTGAAGACATGGTGCATTCAACAGGGATGCAAATCTATGAGGATCTGATTGAAGTGATGATTTCATTCCAGAATATTGAAAATGTTAATCCTAACAATGAACAGGACTGGACCGTTGTAAAGTGGAAAAAGAAAGGGACTATCTCACCCCTTAAGATGCAATTAAGATCTAAAGGGAAGGGTTTTAAGTTTTGAGATTATTTTTGGTTGGTGTAGATGTTAACGGTTGGTTAGCTATTACTTTAGCTTTTGTTTCGTTGTTTGTTTCGCTTTGTTTGCTTTTTTGTTGTGCCTCTGGTAGAGGCAGTATTTTTTCTCCTTATCGCTTTACCCATAATAAAAAGAGAGAGAGATCATATAAAGAATAACTTATGGTTGAATAAAGTAAAGTATGTTGACATAATATTGGATACGTTTAGGATGTATAAAATCAAATCCAACATTACTCCCTTTCATGTTAGTCAAAACGTATTGGCTAAATAGTATTGTGGGATAAGAAGAGGAGATTAAGGACATGTTTAAGGTTTTGTTTTCACCTCATGTTGGGAGCCTAATGTATGTTATGGTTTGTACCATAACTAATATTTCCCATGTAGTGGTGGTAATGAGCATATACATGACCAAATCAAAGAGGGAACAATGGACTATTATGAAAAAGGATTTTCTAATATTTTTGTGGCACTTCAAATTATGTAATTTTCTACCTAGGAATATCCGGTTTGGATAAAATAACATGAATTTTCAAATTTTTGGATTCTAAATTGGCTAGAGAATTTTTCTCTCGAATACCTATAAGTTTCTATGTATTTAAATTTTTGGTTGAGAAGTGAGTTAGATTGGCAAAAAAATATGTTGATAATATATTACATAGATTTAGGATGCATAAAAGAAAACCCAATAGTATTCCTTGTCATGTTGGTCAAATGTTACTTGTTAATAGTGTTGTGAGATAAAAATGGAAATTAAGGACATGTTTAATGCTTTTTCATATTATTTTGGGAGCCTAATGTGTGTTATGGTTTGTACCATAGATAATATTCTTTGTCATGGATTATTGATCCCAGTTTGTACCATAGATAATATTCTTTATTGCTTATTGTATTTAATTGATAATTTATAGTTTTGCACACTAGCCGACATCTTACTTAGCTCTAAATTCACCGCCTAACCTTTTGAGCACCTTGTATAAGACCATCCATTAATGACAGGAGCACCCAGGTGTTAATGTCCCCTTTGGGCATATGTGTCCTCTTTACATCTTTTAGTGATCTTTCGAATGTTACTTATTTCTTGTCTTCTTTTATCACTCTTGGTTGGCCATTTACTTGTTAATGACGAAACTTAATCAAAGGAATCATATATATATATATATATATATATATATATATATATATATATATATATATATATATATATATATATATATTAAGCTCATTAGGGGGGAAAGCATTTCAAGAGGCACATACATCTACAAAGAGATAATATTTTCTATGTACTACATCAAGGACTACATTTTAGACTACATACTTCACTACATAAGAGGGTTTATTCTAAATTTCATATCACACATTTACATTTGGGACAAATTAGTTGTAGCCTAATATCACTTTGTGTGACTGACACTAGGGCATCCTAGTTCAAGGGACACTATTTCAATAACACATTCACAAGAACTACATAGAGTATGAAATGTAGTGCAATGTTTGGTGAAAATCACATTCGGGTGACCGTTAAGGTCATTCTAACTCAAGAATATGCATTATTTTATTCATCTAATGTGGTTTTGAGCACTTTGTACATATATTTAAGGTTTATTTTATAGGTTACAGATGTGATACAATGATATGATGCGACACACAAACGAATAAGGAACAAAACTAAGCGCAACACAGAAATAACCATATCTTGAGCACTCTCGTAGACACTAGTGCCTAAAATAGATGCTAGCACATTAGCGGCCTTGTCCCCTTCTACATGCTCCTATCCCTGAGATCATCAATTTCCATAGTCATACACAAAGCTAATATGGTTCAAAATCTAGTATTCCATCATGTTCATCAATCCATAATCAGTTCATACTCGTGAGAAGGTAAGTATACAAGTAGATATGCTTTTATTGGAGTACATTTTTTTATTACTTATCGTAATATACATCTATTTCAATTGGTTTGATTTTGGATTTGTATTTTCTTTTCACAAACATCCTCTCATATACACTTTTTGTGACACGCAATGATATTTAGTTGGGTCATATGTATTACCTAATATTTACTTTATTGAATTTTTTTCTTCCCAAGAATTACTTTCACATTGGATTCCTCGAAGTGGTTTCCTCAAGGATACTACCAGGAGTGGAGAGTAACTAGTTTATGGTTACGTGTAACCTTCACTAGTTGCATTGGGTTGGTTAGAAGTGTTTCTTATGAGAAATGCTTGATGTGTATCCTAATTATATCATATTTTACATGCTTGTATACCCTTTGAGTCATATTTTTAATATTATCCTTATCTCATTACCTTACCATCCTCATACAACCACCTCCATACCTACTTTCACCACTCACATATCTTCATCATGAAATCCTTTTAGAACCTTTGAGTTTCCTCCATTAGTCAAGACCCTCTTTATGACACCCATGATCTTGCATTTTTTCTAGCCAATGATATCAATCATAGTCGATACTATTGGGTGAATTGATTTTCACAGTTGATAGTATTAACCATAGTTGATATTATTGGGTGAATTGATTTTCAGTATTGATGGTATCTAGCATAGTTGATATTATTAGTTAGCAGAAAATATAAATGTCGATCCTGTTTACTATTTATGCTAGGCATTTGAGTGGTAATTCAAACATATCATCATCACCCATTCATTCTATTGGAGCTTTTTGATCTTCCCTTAAAGCCTTATAGGCTTTGAAGTTTGTTTTACTTGTCTTATTTAGAGTCTACACTGGAGTATTGGATACTTAGGATCTTCAAGCATAATAGTTGCACTTACTATGGTTTGTCTAGCATTTGGATTTCTTTAGATAAAATTTTTCCTATGTCTACGATATTCGTTTGTGATTCCGCACATCAAATCTCTCATAAGGTGTTGCTAACCTTGGGGAATTTATTTTGCACACCAATGGTGTCTACAAAAAGGTAAATATATTTAACCTCTATTTTCTATTATGTCATTTCACATTTGTATGTTTGTTTGATGTGCTCATGCATAGGTTAGAATAGAGTGACATATTTTTGATCTATAACATTATTTATCTATCGACCCCCTTTGGGATTTACAACCTATTATAATTTATATTTACAATCCTAGCATAAGCTTCATTATCTTGTTATAACGTGATTATTATCAATTTTCCATCAGGATCTATTTAGACATTGTTATCCTATCCAAGATATAGGATTTGTAACCCTACATTTCATAAAGAGTATGGACTATCACCTTCCTAACTCCTCATATTTAGCAACTTACAATCTCAAGGTGTGCATATTCGGTATGGTCTCTCTCATTTTCTTAGTCTAGATCACCATTATAGAGAGAAATAAAGGATATTTTACTATGCCATTTTTTATTTGCATACACTATACGCCCCAAGTGCATACCTTAATAGACAAATAATTCATCCTAACTATTGATATTTCACTTAAATTCTCCATTAAATGTTGACCCAAAGCAATGAGATCCCAAACCTTTTTGATTTCGGTGTACTGGTATCACCAAGGGTCCTAACTCTATTAATGGAGCTCAATCTAATCTATGCATATTTATAAGAACTAGATCTATCTATTCACTTATTGAAACCCATACGTAACCAATACTATCAACCCTATATAATATCCATACCATATCATTGAAATCATAGGTAACACTACATACATTTTTATATGTCAAAGAATTTATCCCCATCAACATCTTAGGTCTATATATTTCTTCCACTACTTTGAAATTTAATTCTTATTACATCAGAAGGCGTTGCCCCTATGTGAAAGAGCCTCCACTTGTTCATGTCATGAGCTTAAATTTGATAGGCATTTACACATTTTTCATTGGCTTAAATCTGATGGGCATTTACCTATTTTTTCTGTTGTTAGTTGTTCCACTGAAAAAATAGCAGTTGCATGTTGAATGCGGTGGAACTCCAGTAATTGGATGCTTTGGACGAACCCTTGAGCGGTATATTGTGAAAAACATTGCTAAGGTTTTTTATGAACGAAGCAAGAGGGCCTCTTACCAGTTTCTACATGTTTTGAGCCCGTTATCTTAGGGTTTCTTCATTTTCTAAGTCCATTTTGAATTGATTATTTTACATATAAATTTAAGAATGATAATTGATTACTTGAACGACCCAATGTTGATTATTCCTCGCTAAAGATTTTAAACCCTTAAAGACTTGTGTGATGTTTACGGATTCTTGAAATTACTAATAAAATTTAGATTATGAGCAGCAATAGAACACCAAATAACACAATATTTTAGAATATTGATCTCAATATGCAATTATAATAGTTTCTCCACTTCGAGGGGGTAACCTCCAAACCATATAATAATACTCAAATGCTCAAATGATAATCAACTACTACCTACAATCCCCTATATATACTATTCATATGTTATGGCCATCACCAGTGCTGACCTATTAAGCACGAGAAAGTATAAATGATATAATAAAATGATATGGTAAGCTGCAAGTCGGCTACTCATATCCTAATACAAGCAATAGGTTAAGGGCGTAACATGCCTTTCCCCTTCAAACCAAAATTATCCTCAACATTGAATAATCCTAGATGTTGCTGCAGAAAACCTTCATCCTCCCAGGTTGCATAGTCTATGCTAAGATTCTTCCACTTGATCAGATATTCCTTAATGTCTCTTGTTCTCAACCTCTTAGTACATGTTTCAAGAATATTCTCTAGCTCCAAAATGATTCTTCCTTCCTCATCAAGTTATAGTAGCTCTTTCTGGGCTTCAAATTCTGGTTCAATAACCTTATTCAAGCATGAAACATGGAATACTGGGTGTATGTGTGAAGATGGAGGCAACTCTAGTTTATAAGAAACACTACCAATTTTCTGTAGAACCTGATAAGGGCCATAGTATTTAGGAGCAAGTTTTTTTTCCTTTTCATGTTGCTTTAGAGACATCTGTTTGTAAGGTTGGAGATGTACAAAAACCCAGTCACCAATTTCAAAATGTCTTTCACTACGATGTTGATCTGCTTGTTGTTTCATCATGTTTTGTGCTAATGCTAAATTCTCCTTCAAACTAGCCAAAACCTGTTGTTGATGTTGAATGTGCTCCTCAACATCTCTGACCTTAGTTTGTACCCTCAAGGAGGAGTGATAGAAGGTGGATGGTAACCATATAATTCTAAAAATGGGGTCATTTGAGAAGAGGTATGAAAAGATTTGTTATACCACCATTCTGCAAGTGGTTGCCATTTAATCCATCTTTCCTGCTTATCTGATAAAAAACAACGTAGATACCCCTCTAAGCAACTTGTTGACCACTTATGTTTTCCCATCAGTTTGAGGATGATAAGATGAACTGTGAGCTAGCTGAGTACCCAAACATGAAAATAATTCTGTCCAAAAATTACTTGTGAAAATAGGATCACGGTCACTTACAATTATGTTTGGGGTTCCATGTAGCCTTTGAATTGTCTCCAAAAAATAGCTACGATTGTACTAGCTGCAAATGGATGTGATATGGCACAAAAATGGGCATATTTTTTGAGCCTATCCACAATCACGAAAATAACATTCTTACCCTCTGAACAAGGCAATCCAAAGTGATGAAATACATAGAGGCCTCCTCCCATCTCTGGCTAGGAATTTGTAAGGGTTACAACAGACTTGGTGTCTTAATTGTTTCCCCTTTGTTCTATTGGCACACTAAACACTCGGATACAAACTTTTGTACATCCCCCTTGAGTCCTTCCCAAAATAATTCTCTTTTTATTCTATGATACGTCTTCAAAAACCCAAAGTGTCCTCCAATAGGTGAGGCATGTAGCTCTGCAAGAATCTTATGCTTCAACTCATAATCTTTACTCAAGTATAACATGTCCTTATACTAAAGGGCATTACCTTTCCACTCAAATTTTTTAGATGTCATAGATCCTTGCTTGATATTCTATATTAAAGATTGTGTATCCTTGTCTTGATCCCATTCCAATCTTGCTTCATCCACCCAATCGGTCGTCAACATGGACATTCCACATAGTAAGGCATCTGCGGATGTATCCCTTCTGGATACAATGCATCAACTACTACATTTTCTTTACCCTTTTTGTATATGATTTCAAAATCATAACCCAACATTATTGTTACCTACTTTTATTGTTCCTCAGATGATAACCTTTGCTCCAAAAAATATTTGAGACTATCATGATCAATTTTTACCTTAAAAGTGTCTACCCATGAGATAGGGCCTCTATTGCTTGACTGTATGAAGAATAGCCATCATTTCTTTCTCATAGACAGGTTTAAGCAAATCTTTTCCTTTGAATTGGTGACTCTCAAATGCAATTGGTCTTCCTTGTTGCGTTAGAACTACTCCCAATCCTGATCCTGAAGTATCACATTCAACAATGAAGGTTTTTGAGATGTTGGGAGTAGCCAAAATAGGGATGCTGCACAAGGATTCCTTCAGCTGCTCAAAGGATTTAGTGGCTAAGTCTGTCCAATGGAAGGTATCCTTCTTTAGCAATGCAGTGAGTGGGGTTGTTATTCTACCATATCCCCATAAAAATCTTTTGTAGTACCCTGTTAGTCCTAGGAACCCTCAAAGATGTTTTAGAGTTTTGGGCCTTGGCCATTCCACCATAGCTTTGATCTTCTAAGGATCAACTTTGACGCCTTCATGGCATACAATGTGACCCAAGTAATCTACCTCTTTTTACACCAAAAGAACATTTAGATGGATTTGCATAGAGAGTATGTTTCTCCAAAACTTCCAACACTTTATTTACATGTTGTAAGTGTTCTTCCCATGTCTTACTGTAAATCAATATGTCATCAAAGAAAACTAATACAAATTTCATTTAAAATGGCCTGAAAATAGTGTTCATCAAGCTTTGAAAGGTTGAAGGCACATTTGTAAGACCAAAAGGCATTACCAAATACTCATAATGGCCCTCATGAGTCGTGAAAGTCATTTTATGAACATCTTCCTCTTTTATTCTAATTTGATGGTACCCTGAACGAAGATCTAATTTTGTGAAATAAATAGCACCATCATCAAGTAAATCATCAATTACTGGAATAGGAAACTTATCTTTGATGTTGTACTTGTTGAGTTCTCGGTAATCTGGACACATCCTCCATGTTTCATCCTTCTTACGTACCATGACCACTGGTGAAGAATATGCACTCTGGCTAGGCTTGATGATACCTGCCTTCAACATTTCCTAAACCATTTTATCGATCTCACTTTTATGGGAATATGGGTATTTGTATGGTCTAATGTTAGGTGTTTGGCTCCCTGGAATCAACTGAATGGCATGATCATGATTCCTAATTGTTGGTAGTCCCTTTGGAATTGCATCAAAAATAGATGAGTGAGCATCAACAATCTTCTGAAGATCGGGTGGCATTGATGACTTTGTATTTTATACTTCTATGGAAAATAACTTTGCTATAAATCCATCTACTCCTTTTCTGAAAACCTTCTGCATCTGATGAGAGATAATAATCTGTGGAGACTTAGCTACAATCCCATTCAATTGTATTTTCCTTCCATTTGAATGAAATCAAATGAACAATTCTTGGAAATTCATCTCTATAGTACCTAAGGTTGTGAGCCTTTGGACACCCAAAACAATATCTACCCCTCCCATAGAAATAGCAAACATAGGTGATTCCAACATGTAGTCTCCCATGGAAAGCTTGATACTATGGAACTTTCATGTGCACTTGACTATCCCACCATCCACAATCATAACTTGCATTTTTGGAGCTGGGTAAATAAAACCATTGAGGCAGGAAGCTAACTTACTATTTATGAAGTTATGAGTACTCCCCGAGTCATTAAACATTGTCACCTTCTATTTTTTGAGATAGTCAATAGCCTTGAGTGTTTGAGGAGCACTAATACTTGACAATGCATGGCAAGAAATTGTAGGTTGGGGATCCTCTACTTCCTCTTCTACTCTGGTTCCTCCTCTCTCCTATAATTTCAGCATCCTCATCATCCTCATAGCCTCCGTCAATATAGAACAAATTCTTCTCAAAGACATTTGTGTCTCGCTCCATATTTCCTATCATAGTGAAAACATAATCATTTTTCTCGATGTGGTCCTTAAAACCCCCAGAAATAGGTCATTCAGATTCTCTTCTCGTATATTCTCCACCCTTAAGGATAGGTTCTGGAATTGATGCACATAATCTTTGACTGATCATGTTTTTCGTAACTTTGCTAATTCACTAAAGTAGTTCTCTGAAATGCTAGAACTATAGTGCAATTGCAACTCCTCGGTAAAAACTATCCAAGTGACATCGAGACCATTCTTTTGCCTTTTAGCACATAACCATCGATACAAGGGTGTCAATGTCACCTTTTGTCCTGATGTTGTTTGATTTAGCTGGAAGAATTTGTCCATTTGATTTATCCAATTTGGGGGATCTTTACCATCAAATTTGCGCATATCCACTTTTGGCATCATCTTCCATGGTTGTGAATAAGTTGGATTCTTATTGGGCTGGAAAAGTGATCCAACCTAGTTATTTTGTCCATGATTTGGAACTTAAGTTCCTCCTTGGTTGATATGGGATGGATTTGGGCCATACTTTTTACCCTTTACATGTTGCATGATATCATCCAACCGATGCTTGATTTGGGCTGTCTCCTTTTGAGGCCATCTCAGATTGTACATTTCAAAGCTCATACTTAAGTTGGCTCACCTTGTGATCAACTGAACTAAACCCTAGTGCTAAGGAATATTTATTTACCCATTCGGAATCCATTTCTTCAATCATTATGCCATCCTTATCTTGGATTTTATCCAGAGTAACTAGATTCTTTTTTGCTCTTGTAGAAGGCCCCACCATGATATCAAAAATTAGGGTTTAGGGTTTCGATACAAATTTGGCTAAATAGGAAAAAACACAAAGAATATACTAATACTATTTTTTCATAGATTTCTGAAAATGTAAAGAACTTGAAACAATTCCACAATTTGCACCCTAGGGAGCAATTTTATGAAAATACCTAAATTTGTAAAAACTTGTGCAAACTAAATAAAAATAGTTTGAAATTTTTAGGGAACCTTACTTGAAATGTTTCACAACTTTGGTAAAAATATATCCCACCAATTCACTCTGGTTCAAAATATATTGCGGAAACAAAAAATTATGGTTTTTGCCCTAATTTTGGCCCAGATCGCAGCTCTAATACCACTTGTAATGAAATTACTAGTATAATTCAGATTATGAGCAGCAATAGAACACCAAAAAACACAATATTTCATAATAATGATCTCAATATGAAATTATAATAGCTTCGCCACTTCGAGGGGGCAACCTCCAAACCATATAATAAGACTCAAATGCTCAAATGATAATCAACTACTACCTACAATCCCCTATATATACTATTCATATGTTATGGCCATCACCCAAGATGACCTATTAAGCACAAGAAAGTATAAATGATATAATAAAATGATATGGTAAGCTACAAGTCAGCTACTCATATCCTAATACAAGCAATATGTTAAGGGCGTAGCATGGTGGGTCAATCGGAGGGTTTTTTCTTGGTGTAAAGAAATGCCAACTAGAATATTTTTCTTACAATCCGAAGATCCCTACAATTTGCTACAACTTCTATGTTGTGGTATGCTTTTGATAGGAATTATGTTCATGTGTTGGCCAACTATTTTGAATTAACACGGAAACAAACCCATTCCAATCAAATGGGCTTGATAAAACATGAACAAGAGAGGAAAAAGTCTTCTTTTCTCAAGAAGTTTCCTTCTTTTTTCTATTTTTATCCTTCTCTATTCTTTCCACTCACCCCCACCGCTTGCTATTGAAAGAAAAATATTAATTCAATATGTCTTACACTTAAACAATGTGGTGTCTACTAAAGTACTGTTGTGCCCACTGCTGAAGTTTAACAATAAGAATACATGGTGGCCAACTATCTTGGAGTATTACATCATTATGCTTTTTTCAACTCTACCGCACTAAAGTTTAACCCTTTTACCATAGGTATTGAACCCCTGGATGCCCCTATACAAAATCATTTACAAGTGGTATTCTTTTTTTTCTATAACTATGGCAACAATTTTTTTCTTTGTTTTCTCGTCAAGTCTAACAAAGTTTGTCAGACTAGCATAGAGACTTACCTCCAGAGGGAAAATATTTTTTTCACTTCCTCTTGTTCCATATTTTCAGTGACATCTTCATTCTCCATCACGATCTCAACTCCAACTTGTAATTTAGCCTCATCTTTATGTATGCATTCAATATCACGCACCTCCTTGATTGTTGTGCACTTTTTAATTGTGTCACTCTTCTCTGAATAGTAATATAGTTATGCCATGTCCATTTCAGAAAAACAACTTGATCCAAATACCATTTCTTCCACTATTACACCTTTTTAAGGTTGAATATCCACATCAACAACATATGGGAATTTTCTCCTATGCTCTATTGATCGTGTGAAGCTTTTTTGACAATTGATTTGGTACTTTCAACCTTTCAATGTGTTCCAATGATTGATCATGAATTCCTTTGGTTATTTTCTTCTTTGAAGCATCCAACCTTTGATTTTTGTTTGTTATAGTGTCATGTTGAAGTCTTGCTGGCACTACCTCAGCTATGTGCAAAAATGCACCAAAATTCTTTAACAAGATAACTCTTATTTCCTTTCTATATGTCTAAATTATTCCAGCTTTCTTTAAGCTTCTACAATGCACTTCTTGAGCACCAATACTCTAAGAACAATTGGCCATTGAGCAATTGTCTTATCAATTTTCCATTGGTTGTTAAAGGAAAAACTGGTCACTAAGCCTTGATGTTCTTGCATATTTAGGGTCAATGTAACCAATGGTACCCATAACATAGGTAGAGGTTTTTACAATGTTTTGTGAATTTTTTTAGCTAGAGTTTCAGCTTTGGAATACCAATATATGATCAACTTCGCTACTACACATTTCATCATCCTTATTTATTCAATCATCAAGTAGGGTCTGTGTTGGTTTTGGCTTGTGATATATGCACCCTGATCTTTGGACATGTCTACTTTACTTGTTTGTAAAAAAAGATACCATACTTTGTCTGAAGAAAAGATACCTATGTGTCAATGTGGGGTTAGCTAGTGAGTGATCTTAGGGAGCATGACCTCATTCCACTATAGCTTGGTATGTGGCCAAAAAGATTACCTCATCTAGGATATTAGAGCTCAATAGGGGAGTCCCCGATATACCTTACGGTACGTGGGGCCTAAGTTTGTGTTGCAAGGATATTGTCTAAGGCCTAGTTATTGGCACATGGAATCCCATCACCTCACACTACTCTTAAAGAAAGATAGCACTTAGCCAACAATGATAGGTGTCTAAGATATTATATACCCCACCGGAACACAGGGTTTGTCTTTGTGTGTGGAGATGAAGCCCACGGTCACAAGACTCGTAGGACTATGAAAAGTGTGTGGATATCATTGCCACATCACATTGCCCCTACCAAATAAAAATGGGAAGGAAAGCCACTTTTGATCCTCAAGATCATCTTAGGACACGAGAAGAGAGCATAGATGGTTTTTCCTTTGGGAGAAAAACATGAAATAATGCAAAACACACAAAGGATGATATATGAAAATTAATAATAAAAATTGATGATAAATATTTTATAATGGGGTCTTCAAGAGGAGGCCTTGCAAAAAAAAGGATTAGTATTTTTAATTTATAACCCCGATATTCTTGGACTGGTCATGCTATAAAACAAAATGGTTTAGTATTTTTAATGAATCAAGATCCTATAACCAAAAATGTTAGAAAAAAACAAAATGAGTATTAAACTGGGAATATTTTTCCCTTATCCTTGTGATATTTATGCAAAAACAGAATATGAAACCCTATAAAACACCACCAAAACACCAAAAAAATTGATTAGATTGATTAGTACCAACATAATATTACAATACATTAAAGACGCTAATTTTCTAGAGAAAAGGCACTACTTCAAGTTAAAGGAACCAAAGTACAACAAAGGCACTACCATAGAAAAAGGTGTTAATCTATCACAAAAACTGTTAAATTATCTTCACAAGCACTAAACTACCAGCAAAGGTGCCAAAACAAAAAAAGACAATGTTAACATAGTTTAGTTTTAAAGACTAAGCATATGCATTGAAATAAAAATAAAGGTGCCAAAAGAAAGACAAAGGCATTTATCCTACACAAAACAAGGTTAGACAACGAAGTGTTTGTTGAAATCACAACACCCCAAATTACCCGGTTTGAGATGGGGTATTCGGTATGATTGCATAACATGGAGCTATCCTGATTGTGGGATGTTTCAAAATAGGATAGCTCTTCAGAGAAGGTCGGTTCCTGCTCCTAACCTACCTTCCACTAACTACTCCTAATGCAGGAAAAAATACTAAATAATCCTAATCTAATGCTTCTAAGGGGAAAGGAAAGAAGGATTGTATGAAATAAACCTACACTAGGAGCGGTGATACACCAAGAAAGGAGTGTTGATCACTTCTCCAACCTACAACAATAACAAATAAATGAATCTAGAAAGGGTGGTATTTCACCACAAAATAGATCACACTCAGTACATCATTACCAAAATGAGCACAACACACTCAAATCTATAATGAACAAGGATATACACAACCATCTGTTTGCAATGAGAGGCATGACAAAATAGTAAAGTCATGTAGAGGTTAGAACAATCAACATCGAACACAATTTTATTGCTCCTTAAGATTTACACAGTACATTGCATGTAGAGGAAGGCATGAATCCATTACAGATCTTGAGAGGAAGGCTTGAATCCTAAAGAAGAATTGGGTGCATGGGAGGAAAGAAAATTACCAACCCTTTACAGATGCAAACCCCTTACAATTTATATAGGAATAAAATGAGGAGAGAGAGGGAAACAAATCTGAAAATGCACTTCAATATCCCATAAAATCCATCATTGTCCTTATGGGAGTGATGGGAAAGTCTTCTAAGCCCATACTCAATTTTACCTTGCTTGTTGGGGAAGAAAAGAATCCCATACCTCATCATTTTAGTAGGTGAGAAATCTACAACTATTCCTCTAAAATGACATACTGTACTTCCATATTTTGAAATATTTAAATTTATTAAAATTGATAAATTAAGTCGAGTAGTTGCGTAGAGGACACTTGGAGATTTCCAAAAGTATGATTTCATGCAAATCCGATCCCTCAATCAAAAGTTATGGTCATCCAAAGATGAGCGGGCCATTCTACAATAAATACGGGTGGTTGGTCTTCTTTATCAGACTCTAAACCTGCATCGCACCCTCCGAAATCAGAAATTTTAGACATTCAGGATTCAGAACTTTACACATTTCCATTTCGGAGGTTGTTTTATTGTTCATCTGGTTGAGTTCGTGAAACCTCTGAAATGCCAAAACCCCAAAGTCTGAAATTCAAATTTTAGGTTTTGGGCTTCAAGTTATGACTTGCATGCACTGGGTCTTTAATGTTCTATAATGCCAAAACACCAAAGACTAAAATTTTTACTTTTGGTTTTGGACCTTTGTGTTTTTGGGGGTATGGGTTTCGAGAGATAGGGGTTCGGATTTTGGAATTTTGGGGGTTTGGGTTTCAGGATTTCGGTTACTGTTCATGCATTGGGGCAACGTAAAACCTCCGAAATCTCAAAATCCTGAAGTTTGAATTTTGGACTTCTAGTTTCAAACCTTTTTCCTCCCCACATGGCAATGTTCATCACTCAACCCCACTGCCAACTCCGAATTCCCGAATGTCTGAATTTTGAATTTTGGACTTCATACTTTGATGTCCTTTGGACCTTTTGAGTTTACCACTTCAGACTTCACACCAAGCTCCGAAGTTCCTATGCCCCCGAGCCTTTTCAGACTTCAGAATTTTGGACTTTTGACTATCGAGGTTTTTCACTTTCGGCTAATTTTTTCATTTTGCGCGGTGAGAACTCCAAATCACTCAATCCCCGAAGTCTGAACATTTCAGACTTTGAGCCTTTTCGTTCTCTGAATTTATTTCTCAGCTTGAGACTGGGCCTTCATTCCTTCCTTGCTTGGTGGACATGGCCCCTCATCTTTTGTGAGTCCCTTTCGTGATCTCCTCCATAGCTCAACCATCTTTACACTATTGGATCCTCATGCCTTTGGCTCAACAATTCATTACTAACCCAATCCTGACCCTCTGTGATCATTCTATGTCATTCTCTCACTAATCCAAGCCTCGAGTTTCCAATGTGAGCTCCCATGGTTGAATAAACCCCTCCATTTTCTCTGTTCGAAGTCATGTTTGTCCAATTTCTCCTGAAGGGAAAAATGGGATTACACAAAGGCACTAAATTATGCCACAAAGGAACCACAAGTTTGAAAAAGGTGCCAAAGTATAACCCTGTAACCACATAAGTCAATGTATTGTGAAAAATCGTTGTTTCAATTCAAAGGTCCCACTTGTTCTGCATAAGCACTAGATGACAAGTCATAGGCGCCAATACAGAAAACTGTCAAGAAAATTTAAATTTTTAAGGTGTAACTGAAATGAAATATCATAAAATTTTAGTAGCTTCTTCTAAATATGAAATGGTATTAAAACTAATAAATATTTTGGGGCATAAGATCCACGGAAACGTAATGTAAGAAAAAATCAAGTGAGTTGAATGTGAGAAAAGAAACAAACTTGTTCTCCTAATCTAATCTTCTCAAACAACACCTCAGATAGAGCAATGGATTGAAAGGGAGAGATAGAGAAATACAAGCACTTACCTATAAGTTGTTAATCCCCTCCTTTAATGTGTTGGATTTTCTCTTGATTGATTTTTTTGCTTCAAATGTTAGTGGAGACACATGAGAAACACCTCCCCTTGATTTCCTTTGATTGCTTGATGAAGGATGAATGATTAGATTGAAGGAATGGATTGATTGATTAGATAATAGGATAAAATGGATGATTGATGAAACAAATTGGTAGAGCTTTGTTATGGATTATGAAAATTGGCCCTCATGGAGGAGGAGATCTCAATTTATAATTAATGTGTGGAGGATTCGATGGCTAGGATGAATCCAAGTTGGATTTGGATCAATGGTGGAGAATGCATGTGAGTAATAGAGGACTCTAGAGTGGAAGGATCTAGAATTTGAATTAAAAATTCGTGGAGGGAAGAATCTTCTATGAAAGGAGAGATTAAAGAGGCTTCTAGAAATAGAATCCTTTAGATTTAGAGGTGGGAGGATGTGATTAAGATTAGAATTAGATTAGGTTAATAAATGATGATTATGGGTGAGGTTATATGGAAAGGTTAGGTGTAGGGATGTGTAGGGTAGGTGGGTAGATGGATATAGGAATATTAAATTCCTAGAAAATTTTATTAGGGATTATAATAAGATAATATGATATAATACGAAATAAAAGTGATTAATGATAAGATGGGATATAATGATGGATTAAAAGCATTTCGGATAAATAACGATAAAGGGTAAATATGATAAAATATATTAAATAATAATAATTAATCTTGTGATTAATTATTATATGGATGATGTTGGGATATTTTTGGGACATATTAATCGTAACTAATCATGTCAACATTTTAGATGTCTACAATTTCTTACACTTGTAACTTAATAGATCTTATTATCTCTTAAAATACTAGAGAAGGCAAATTCCCTACTAGTATAAATTACCCATGAATGATCCATTATAGGAGGTGTGTGTGAGAGTTTGAGGGAGAAGGATTTGTATATTTTGAGCTTACTACTAATATCGTTTAAGTCTGTAGGTCACTATAATTCCATCAATGTAATTGTGAAAGTGTTAATTAATATATGAGTAACATGTGATTTTGTCAATAATTATATTTTCTACTTTTTTATGTTAAAGCACTTATGTATTCAAGTTTTTTTATTTGTTAACTAACCACTTCAATTGTGCTAACCTTGATGGAACATAGAAACCTTCCACACTTTGGGTGAGCGTGACCTACATTACACTACGATGTGATAGGCCGGTATGAAGGGTAGGGAACATGCACTTCTTGGTTAGCATAATCTTGTGCACATGATTACTAAGTAAAAGTACATCTAGACATGCAACATTTTGGTTCTGTTGTTGGTACTTTCGTGAACATGTAAGGATGACATGGAAAGAAGATGATCCATTTAATATAATAGATCATTGAGGATTGACTACACACAGTTGAATATGCCTTTTCACAAAAGCATCTTATCCAAAAAGATTGTTCGCCAAAACTTGGGTAAAATAAAACCTTTATGATGCATTATATGAGACATTTTTCTATGAACTTGACATTATGCCAAGGATTCTCTGAATGATCACACCCTAAGGAGGATGCAATTTGAAGAACGAAGGTGTAAGGTATTAGAGAAATATTATCTCTTGCATCTCTAGAACTCAACTCTAGGATCTACAGGGGATAAACAAAAACATTGGTGAATGTAGGGTGAATGAAGTGAGGAGATGGAACATAGAGGAGAAGTAACACTCCACTAAGATTCGATAAGAGATCCAGAGGATGATGACGGGAAGTATAATGTTGATGGTATGTCAATCTAGCCTATCATTCCTTCTCATACAATTGGGCCATTTAATAGAAGAGAACAATACTAATTAAAAGTGATAATGATGAGAAATTTGAAAACATAAGGAGAAAGAGACTTCAAATAGTTGTTTCATGTATTTTCTACAATCACTAATACCAACTCTAGATAAAATACAACTCAATCACAATATTTTGAAAGCATATATATTTGACATGAGTTCCAATACAACAACACCAACATCAATGGACATGCAAGAAAATGCAACAACACATCATATCATTGGAAATAATATCTCAACTACTAGTGAAAGTGGGAGTGGAAATGTAGCTCCAACAACTAATATGATAGGCCAAGATACGATTGTGAATACCGCACAACAAGTAGTTGCACCAAATATATTCTATGAGATTTCATTGCACTTACCAAAGTACCATGGTATCATAAATTCTACGGAATATGTCCAGAAGTGTGAAATTATCTATTGATCAAAGGGGATAATTTATTCTGAAAAAAGAGTGAGCTAATTCATGAAAACATAGCTTGATTGCACCCATACATGGTATATGAAACATGATCCATTACAAGATGCAGTGGATTAGGATAAACTAAAGGTTCCATTCTTATTAAGAAAATATGGAAATAAATGCCTAAATCGAGTTCTATGTAGCAAAGAAATAAATAAACAATTAAGTATAAAATAAACCCAAGCAAATTAAGAAATTATGTACTAAAACCCTAGTTGCAAAGAGGAGATAAGATGACTTAATTATTCCACAATTAATCCTTGATTGTGCTAAAGTGATGACGAGGTGAATAGAGAGGGAGAAGAGCTACGAAAAGACTAAGAAAAATGTCTGAGATGACGATCTACAAGGAATGGGGTACCTGGAACGGGGCAAGGTCACCTGTGGGCACCCTTAACCTATTGTTGGGTGCCTGTGACTTCTAAAAACCTTAGAAAACCTCCTTCGTAGGGTCGCGATATGTTCACTATCCTTCTCCTTTGGTCACTAGTATGCCGCACAATGATCTATGAGGTCATTGATAACCTATAATAAGGAATGCATTACTGATAATTTCACTACATTTCAGACCCAATGTAGTTCTCGTTGTGTGTGTGTATGTGTGGAATTGTGCCCTAGGTGTCTCTTGTGTGTTTCACACTTGATAGCGAGCAAGTAGCTAGATGTAAATAAATGTAATAGATGTGTGCATGAAATAGAATAAACTTTCACTCCTATGACGTATATGCAAAATAATGTAGTCCCTTGCCCTTGAATGGATGTTAGAATGGATGTTTGAATGCTCTTGAATAGCCTTTGGCTGCAACCTTAGGTGGTGATAGTTAATGCTTAGTGCTTGGTGCCTTATTATGATCACATAACTTTATATTTATATGATTCCTTTTCTTTTATTTCATACTTAACCCCAAAAAGGCCAACTACCAAAAATATAAGATGCTCAAATGGTTAGAAAGGACCCAAAAGATGTGAGTAAAGTATAAATAGTTTGGGGGCACCTAAAGGGGATGGCAACTCCTAGCGATGGTGTCTAGACTAAGATAAATTTAAGGGTCATGTGTTAGTTTGGGAAAGAAGGTGTGTAAGACCAAAAGAGGCAACACAAAGCAAAGAAAAATGGCCAAATACATGGGTTTATTAGTACTCTTATTACTTAGGAATCATATGAATTGAAGTATGTGATCAGGACTAGATATATACTCAAAGTGCGTGATTTTATGTCTATATTTTTCTTGAAATTATGTTGTTGAGTAAATTCTTGATAACATAAAGTATATAATAGATGTGTACCTGCTAACTATTTATATCGGTGATGAAAAGGTGTGCCGAGAGAGACAAGAAAAATCGTGGATTGATAAAAATGTGAAGTGTGGATGCTAAGGAGGAGAAAGTGCAAAAAGTGATGATGAAAATAAAATTAGGGTGGAAATGCATGTGTAGATGTCTCAATTGTACATATTGTTGATGTATATATTTGTCGATGTGTTTTTGATGTGTTATAATTGAAGTGTGTGACTACCACTTCCCATAAAGACAGACTTGCAAAAGAGAAGAACGAACAAGTAGTAAAATACGTGTGTACATGATCAAAATGTACAAAAAGTATGTAATAAAGTCTCTAAAAGTGTAAAAATGTGAAAAAGGAACATGTGCACCTGATTCATGATGAGTAAAAGGGTATAGAAATGATTATCATGATGAAATATGCACCCAACGTGTGTGATGATGAACATGATCAATTAATGTCATCTAAGAGGTCGTCATTTTCATGATCAAAACCAAATGGAGATGCATCTGAGACTTGATAAGAAATTGTGTCACGTAGATCAAGTAAGGAGCCATTGAGGCATAAATTATACTTTCCTATAGCATATTCTTCATCGGTGAAGGGATGAAATGGAAAACCGTGGGCATACCAATGACTAAGATTTTGTGAATAACCAAGAAATGAATCATTGTTGATGAAAACACAACCAAATGACATGGGAAATGATACATCAGTATGATCGAGATCTAATGTTCACCCAATGTAATCAATCTAAGATTTTCCAAGTGTAGGTGGATGAGTATGGGGAGCACATGCAAGAAATACTATGTGAGATAAAAGACTCAAAGACTATAAGCAACGATAATGCAAACAAATCCATGGTAGAGATGATGATCATGAGGTGGAGGAATTGTGTTGTCAACTGCAAATCCTAAGCAAGTCAACCCATCATGTGTGCATATAACATTGGAACAAGTAGGATCAAATCGAATGTGCTTCCAAGAAGAGTCATTCATTAAAAACGTACATGTAAATGGAGGCCATGCCAATGGATGTTCCTCATGAGATGGTGTATGAGATGAAATGACGTCTAAAGTCTAGACAGGCCCCTGATAAAGAATCATGGAAGTAGTAGAAGCAAGGGGAGGCATCGATGTAGATGAGGTCATATCTAACATGCAAATATCACCTTCAAGTGCTAGAAAATGAGCCACAATATCCATAGGTTATGATTCATCAGTTGTAGTAGATGTTGGAGTAAGAAGTGTACTATTTGTATCATTGTTGCAATATTTGAATGGTTTACAATCACTATGAATTATATATTCTACCACCTCATGTAATAATTTGACACATCAATGTACTGTAGAAGGAACTATGCGTATGGCATGAAGCCATTGTCTACCAAGTAAAAGTTATACTTGAATTGGGAAGTTGATGACAAAGAAGACCATATTAATAGTTTTTTTCCAATAGTGATAGGAAAAGTAATATGACCTATACATGGGAGAAAAGAACCATCGTAAGTGTGAAGAGAAAGACATCAGGACTAACATTAGCACTAGAAAGACTGATATTTTGAAGGAATGACATAATGAAAAGATTGAGCTTAGATCCATTATCAATAATGGTGCATTTAACACCCACATTATAAATTTGGAACATGATTTATAAAGTGGATCATTGTCGAAAATAGCAAGATAAAAATTAGGATTTGATGGAAAATTAATGTCCTAAGAAAAGGCATCTGTAAATGTGTTATATATTATGTCTGGAGGAATATCAGCAGGAATGCGAGTAGTAGCTCCAAGAGTTCTAATTTTATCTCTTAATTCATGATTAATGAGAAGGAAATCATTAATAGAGATACTCATGATGAGAGGATCCTAGAAAGATAAAATCAATATAAGTATGAGGACCCTAGGAGTGTTTAGATCAAGTTTGGGTTCACCAAAATGATTAAGAAAATATTTTGAGAAATTCATAAATTTGATTGCAATGTAGTAGTAAATTAATAAACAATTAAGTAGAAAATAGACACAAGAAAATAAAGCAATTAAGTATTGAAACCTTAGTTGGAAAGAGGAGATAAGATGACTTAGTTGTTTTGCAATTAATCTTGAATCGTACTGCAAAGCGATGACCAGGTCAACAGAGAAGGAGA
Source organism: Taxus wallichiana var. yunnanensis (assembly GCA_018340775.1). NCBI lineage: Eukaryota > Viridiplantae > Streptophyta > Pinopsida > Cupressales > Taxaceae > Taxus > Taxus wallichiana. Next base: position 994,835,473 of record CM031239.1, read on the forward strand.
AGCGTCACACAGAGCATCCAAAAATGTGTGAGTTGACAATATTATTTAACTATGGCACCTATGGGTTCCATAGACCTATTTATTGGTGTCGGTGACTCGCTAAAACCCTCATAAAACCTCCTCCACAGGGTCACGAGATGTTCGTTGTCCTTAACCTTTTGTCATTAGTATGTAACACAATGTTCACCAAGGTTGCTGATAACCTGTAATAAGGAATTCAAAACTAAGTGATGCACTACATTTTATACCCAATTTAGTTATAGGTGTGTGTGTGTGTGTGTGTGTGTGTAATTATGCCCTTAGCGAGCAAGTAGCTAGATGTAATAGATGTGTGTGTGGAAAAGAATAGACTTACCCTCCTAAGAAGTGTATGCATAAGAATGCATTCCCATAACCTTGAGTGGATTTTATAATGGATGTTTGAATGCTTTTGAATAGCCTTTGGATGTAACCTTAGGTGGTTGTATTCAATGCTTAGTGCTTGGTCCCTTATTATGATCACATACCTTTATTTTTATATTATCCTTTTACTTATATTTCATAATTAACCCCAAAAAGGATGACTACCAAAAAGATAAGGTGCCCAAACAAGTATAAAGGACCCAAAATATTTGAGTAAAGTACAAAGAGATAGAGTGCACCCAGAGGGGATAGGGGTGCTTGATGCTGGCATCCTAGTTGGGCCCTGGTGTCCAGACTCTGAGAAATTGAAGGGTCGGAGGTAAAATTGGGAAAGAAGGTGTATAAAACCAAAAAATGAAACTGAAAGAAAAGAAATATGACCAAATACACGGGTTCATTAGTACTCTTCTTACATAGGAATCCTATGAATAGTATTATGTGATCAAGATTAGATAGATACCCAAAGTGCGTGATTTTGTGTCTACACATTCTTAAAGAATTTGATATGCCAGAGTTTGAGAATAAAAGGATTTTGGTGCTCAAGGAAATTAATAAAGGATTCAATGAGACTGTGTTTTATTATGATGTGTGTTTCAAGACACACATTTCCAAAATTTCATATGAGATACATCCCATCGGACACATCTAGTGGTTTGTAGGGGGACTACAAATTCCATTCAAACATGCACTATTATACAAGACCTTCACAAACGCCCAGGAAGATTTATAAGAAACATTTCCATCTGAAAACATTTGGTAATATTGATACAGATCATCGACCTATTCATGGAAGCACATATCACATCCATGGTGACCTAGCTAGAGAAATTAATAGCAAACAATGCAAGAGAAACCCAAACTGGGATCAGGTGTACCAATTTTGAGGTTAAAGGCCACACCAGAAATACATATCTACGTAGAAACATTAAATCCATGCTTCTAGATTATGAAATATGTGAAGCATGACATGATGCTTGGAAATTCCCCCTATTTCATCGCGCCAAGGAGGAAAAAGTACTTACTTATTACAAGATATATAATGCACATACACATGACATATCAAAATTTTGTATCATTCATCAAATTCATGAAGCCTAGTCATTATGACTTTGTTAGGCTATATTATACAATACTAATGAAGGATGTGGTGAATATGGATGAGGTAGAAATGGTTGATAAAGAGGACGTCATGGAGGTGGAATATTTATACCCACAACTTGTTACAAGTGTGGGTTGCTATACAATTACTAACATGATTACCCAACATTTTCATTCTATTTAAATTGTCATAAGGAGCACAAGGTAGAATATTTCTCAAATATATAAACTCTCATGAAGGTAAAAGGAGTGAAAGGCATGAGAATGATTGATATTTTGTGCAATATGGTGGAGGAAGCTAATTCAAAATATATTCAAACAAAACAACCTTTAGCTAAGTTAGAAGTAATGACATGCACCATTGCACATGCTAAAGATTCATCTTTGGATAATATGAAACTATCAAAAATCCATATTGAGAAACTATATCCCGATGAGAGGAAATAGAAGGAAATACTCCAAAAATAAAAAGACTTGATATGAGAAATTCAAGGATAGATAGAATTGCTCATAGATGAAGCAAGGTTGTAAAATGAAATTCTTAAATATTCTGAGGAAGATAGAGTCAACGAAAACAAGTTCCATGAGTTCTGCAAGCTACTGTGCATAGAGGGAATAGTATTATTACTAGGACAATAGTTGACACATAAATTATGGAATATAATGTTAGGAAAATATTTACGGAAGGCACCCAAGAAGAATGTGAAATAAAAAAGATGGAGTGATATGATAGAGAAATACTAATTTATTCTAGTATAGATGGTTGGAACATTAATGACCTGATGGTCAACACATGTGTAGAAGTTAATATACTCACTATAAATGCTTTGAATAAAATAGGGTGACTAGCATTGATCCATTTCCACATGTATTGTTTAACGAAAACAAACCATAGGTAGTTCCTATAGGGATCCTAAACAATGCCATCATTAGTATAATGGGAATGAAGTTCCATGAATATTTCACAGTAATACCACTGGTGGTAGCAGCCAATTTTCCATCTCTACTAGGAAATAAGTCCTTCATGTTATGCCAATAATGCTAACTTATGATTCAAGAAAAGGTGTGTCAGTTTTGAGAGTGGAACCCCGTGTGTAACCTTTACAATGGACCAAAAAATAAAGGGCACTGTATGTGGAAAATGTGGAGGAATACAAAGACTTGGAGCACATATACAACATACAAGATATATGGCTAGAAAATTATGAACCAACACTAGAAGGTGAAATCATATGGGGTTATGACCAATCAATTTTTGATACAACTAACATGGCATGTGAAAATTGGGCGGATGATTTGTATGAATAGTTAGGGTGAGAATGTGGAATGACTACAAGCACGTCAAATTTTTCAATTATCTAAGTGCCTAACATTATTGGAAAAAAAAATTGGAAGTATAAGTAATAAAAACACACAAAACCCACTAGCTTTCAGTGCAAGTGAAAATGTACGATATTTCATCAACGAAATAAAAGTTTATATACAACCTAAAAAATGAAAAATTATTTTTTTAATATACTTTCCGAAGGGAACCAACACAAGATGTATTCTATGGATATCATCAAGTTAAAATAAAAAAGTAATATAGGTAAAAGACAAGTTTTGTTATCGAATGGGGTTCATTTTCATATACAGTCATGTCATTCAGACTTAAAAACATACATGTAGCCTTTTAGCACATCGTTGTAACTACATTTGAAGATTTAATACTGAAGTTCCTTCATGTATACCTAGACGATTGGATGGTCTATGCCTTGGTATAGGATCATTGTGATAAATTAATACTAATGTTTGACCACTACTGAGACATTTACATACGTTCCTCGGTTTAAATAAGTGTGTGTTCGCATAACTCTTTGGTATATTGTTAGCACATATAATATGCAAGGATGGATTGTTGGTGGATCCATCTAAAATCATAGTAATAATTCATCTCAAGATGCTGCAAATAAAAATGAAACCCACACATTCTTAGGACATTGCAGATGGTATAGAAATTTTATAAAAGACTAAAAAAATTGCAAACACCATTGGAAAAGCTATTGGGAATAATAGGAGAATTTGAGTGGGGTACATACAAAAAAAATTCACTTGAACAATTGAAGGAGAAATTAATAGAAGCTCTCATTTTACAATTCCTATATTATAATACACCATACCATGTGCACATAGAAACATGAGGAACTGTTGGAGAAATATTGGTGCAACTAGAAGAAGGGACTTTGGACTATCCGATATATTTTTCAAGCTGTAAATTTGCACATGCATAAAGAAATTATACCACAACATAGAGAGAACTCATATCAATGGTTTATGCACTTTAAAAAATTAGACACTATCTTTTGGCAACCCCATTTTTTCTCTTTACGGATCACATATCTCTTAAACACTTGGTGAATAAACTATTCTTGTATGGGAGGATCTATATATGGGTTATACCTTTTTAAGAGTTCTAATTTTAGATGGTTGTAAAACTGGGAAAAATAATGTAGAACCGGATTATTTTTTGTGCATAAAGACTAACGAGAGGCTAGAACCAATAGGATAAGGAATGCAAGATGCAAAATTGTTTCAAATACAAAGTAATCTTGATGAATTGGAAGACGTAAGGTATTTTCTACAGCCTAGAGTCGCACTGGAGAACTATATAATGAGTAAAAGGAAGCATTTAACTCTTAAAGTCACACCATACTTGGCCAATAGGAGAAAAACTCAACAATATGGAGCATGATGAGATATTGTGGCGATGTGTAATGACTCAGGAAAGGCAAAATATTTTACGTGACACACATTAAGGTATTGCAGGAGGCCACTACGCTGGTGATGAAACCATGAGGAAACTTCTTAATATATGCCTATGGTGGCAATTTTTTCTAAATATTCTAAGGAATATGCAAAGTCATGCGACCAATACAACCAATTGAAAAACCCCAACAAGTATGACACAACTCCTTTAATGCCCATAACCATGCAAGAACTATTTTCTAAATAGAAAACTAACTTTTTGGGTCCAATCAATCCTATTATGCAAAAAACTAGAGCACTAATTACAACAACATACTATCTAACAAGATGGGTAGATGCGACGCCAACAAAATATTGGAAAATAGATACCATGGACAGATTCTTATGGGAAAATAGTTCTAGAAGAAAAATCGAAATGAAGAAACAAAGGGGACCAAGCACATATAAGACGATCTAATGTCTCATTTGGGGGCTATTGAAGGAGCTATTAAGGAAGGGACTAAGAAGTGAGTTTGAGCAAGGAAGAGAGACAAATGACCCCGTAAGAATCCTTAGTGTTCACACCACTTTGCAATAATTTAGCTTTTTGTTATAAAATCTGTAGCAGCCCCATTCAAGAAAAGATTATTGCGAGATGTCATTAAGGATTTCAAGGTAAATTTCTTACATTTTTCGTAATAGCGACAATTAAGTTCTTAAATAATTAACTTATATTCAAGGTAATTATTTACATTTCCATGGTTCTTACTAAACATGATTTTTTTCTAGTAAAAACCATGAAAATAAACAATTACCTGAAATGAAAAATGAATCTAGATTGTGAATTACAAACAATAAACAAATCAAGAAAATGAAGTTTTTAATTATCTCAATTATTTAAAAGAAAGGTGAAATGTGAATAGTGGTTGATGGGGTCCTAGGAAATGGTTGTCTATGGTTTTAGGTGATGTTTAAGGTTGGAGTCCTTGATATACCCAAAGGTATGTGAGGCCCGAATCTTTATTGGTGTTGGTATGGGACTTGGTATTTGGGTCTACCCCCTCGCTTCAAGGTTCCACAACGGTAAGGGAGTTAGGTGCTTAGCCAATAAACCACCCATCGCTTCTTTATATTGGGCCAGAACACTGAGTTGGCTTATCCCCTTGATGATGAAATCCAAGTGGGTGTACTTTGGTAGAAGTTTTTAGACTCAGTTTGTTTTTGATGTGATATAGTTGTGAGTAGGGAAAGTTAAGTGAATGCAATTTGTTAACCTCCTCATTAGACTATGCAATCAGGAAGGAATGAGATTTTCATTTTAGATCCAAAATAAACGTTGATTTTGATGGGAACAATAAACAAAATGCAATGCTTTTGAAAGAAAAAGAAAGGTGGATGGCGGACTTGTAAATGCTTCATTTTTAATTTTTGATTTTTTTAAAAAAAATTAGTGCAACAAGAAAAACATCCCAAGGAATAAAATATGCAAGGGTTAGAAGAAGATGGAAAACAAAAAGAAAATGGATATTAAAGGCTGACTTTTTGAGTAATAACAAAATCATAGAGGTCATTGGTGATTTAAACGAATCATTGGAGATGCACTAAAATCGTTGGCAATTTGACCCGATCGCTAACGATTACAGAGAAAAAGGCATATGATGAATATAAATTAATTTTAAATAATAAAAAGGGAACTGAGGCCCCACAAGGCATGTTAGAATGTACTAGAGAGTTTTTTCTTTCCAAATTTAACTTAATAAAATTAAATAACAAAAAAACTGACCTCGGAAGACAATGGGGTGATGAATATTGATGCTTAATGGACAACACACTCCTCCTTCTACTTAATGAAGAGACTTGCATATCAGAGACATATAAACAAAATGGATTAGATAAATGGGATAATGAGCTACTCGGAAAAGGCCAATTCTGGGAATCCAAAGAGAATTCCTTGGAGGATGTCAATCCATTTTAATATAATTAAAATAAATCACAATAATGATAAAGATCTGTAAATGAAAAACATGGATCAATAATGGATAAAAAGCTTTAGAACTGAATATCGAAGTGTAAGTCCTATGCAACTTCGAATGTGGCCCATGCGAGAGTGGAAGCAATCTGGATAGACTCAAAGTAATGGTACCAAAATTCCACTATTTATTTTTGGATCTCGTGAAGGAATTTAAATGATCTTCAATGTCTTTGATGTCAGTGGAAAATCGAATTGCGCACAAATTAAATTTTTGAAGGATGTTGTATTGTTCGTAGAAGAAGGGTTGTTGAACTATTGTAAGGTCATAGATACTTGTAATAGGATTGGACCAACCAGTGCTCTCATCTAAAGTAGAGCAAATTAACAAGGATCGCAGGTGATTTAGAGGAATCGCAGATGATTTGGAAGGATCACTAGCGATCCAAGAGAATCGTGGGTAATTCACATAATCATTGGCGATTATTTTGAAAATCATAAACTTTTTTATAAATTATAAACAAATGTTTTGAATAATTATTTTTTATTTCTTTTGATGTTTTATGAAATGAAACAAAACAATACCTTGTGATGTTGAGATAAGTTGCAAAATGCCTCCAAACGTTGGATGAAACTGACTGAAGTTGATGACCAGTTGTTGAGGTTCCTATGAAGATGATTGATGAAAAATTTCTTCAAATGAATTTTTGCAAGAACTTGAGGTTGATGCAAGGCTTTGATAACCTCTAGAGTGATGGAGATACGTTTTTGGGTCAAAAAACAAAGTGCAAGAGTCATGAAAAATATTCTAAAGATCTTTTGTAAATGATCAAAAACTACCTTTTATAATCGTTGGCAATTGGTTAGAATCATTAGCGATCCGGAAATTTTGGGAGAACATTTAGGAAATGGTTAAAACCACTTCCTAAAAGGTTTTTTGGGTAAATTGAGATAGAAAATGGTTAGGAGGAGGTTAAGGTTAAGGTGGGTAGGTTAGGGTGTTAAGATAAAATGGGTTTGAGGTTGTTTTGAGACGGTTAGATAGTTTAGGATAGATAAATGTAATTTAGGATGGGTAGATAGTAATTTATGAGGGCATACAAATTTAGTTTACCGGATAAGGGGATGTGACTTAGGATATTGATATAATGATAGGATTTAATTAAATAATGTGTATATCAAAGGAAGGATTCAGGTGATGAAAACTTGGTGTCTACAATTGGCCAATTCATGGAAGAATAATATCACATCGATGGTGACCCAGCTAGATAAATTGATAGGAAAAAATTCAAGAGAAACCCACAATGGGATGAGGTGTACCAATTTTGAGGTCAAATGCCACACCATAAATACATGTATGTAAGCCATGCTTCTAGATTATCAAATATTTGAAGGATAACATAATGCTCGAATCGCCCCTATTACATCGCGTCAAGTAGGAAAAAGTACTTACTAATTATAAGATATGTAGTGCACATACACATAACACATGAAACTTTTGCATCATTGATCAAATCCATGAAGTCTGGTCATTTGGACTTCATTGGGCTGCACTAGACAATACTAATGAAGGATGTGGTGGTTATGGGTAAGGTAAAATTGGTCGAGGACGAGAAGGTCATGGAGGTGGAAGATTTATACCCAAAACTTGTTACAACTGTTGGTCGATAGACCATTACTAACATGATTAACCAATATTTCCATTCAGTACACATTGTCGAAAGGAGCACAAGGTAGAATATTTCCCAAATCAGATATGCACTCATGAAGGTAAAGGAGAAAAGGGCATGAGAATGAGAAAAGGGGACGAAGCTAATTCAAATTCTATTCCAACAAAGCAACCTTTAGCTACGTTACAAGTAATGACTTGCACCGTTGCGCATGCCAAAGATTTATCTTTGGATAAAATGAAATTAGCAATTATCAATATTGAGAAATTGTATCCTGATGGGAGGAAATAGAGGGAAATCCTCCAAGAAGAAAAATACTTGGTGCGAGAAATTCAAGGATAGATAGAGTTCCTCATAGATGAAGAAAGGTTGTGAAATTAAATGCTTGCATATTATGAGGAAGATGGAGTCAAGGAAAATGAGTTCCAGGAGGTTTGTAAATTGTTGTGCATAGAGCAAACAATACTGCTACCAGGACAATAGTTGACGCATAAATTACACAAGATAGTGTTAGGAAAAAAATTGGGGAAGGAACCAAATAAGAATGTGAAATCAAAAAATATGGAGGGATATGATAGAAAAATACTAATTGATGCATGCATGCATGTATGGTTGCAACATGAATGTCCTCATTGTCAACACATGCACAAAATTTAATATACTCACTATGGATGCTTTGAATAAAATGGGGTGACTAGCATTGCATCACATCCACATGTATTGTTTATGGAAAACAAAACATGTGCGTTCCTATAGGATCCTAAAGAATGCCATCATTATTATAATGGGAGTGAATTTCCGTGAAGATTTCAAAGTAATACCACTGTTGGAAGCAAATAGTTTTCCATCTCTACTAGGATGGCTTTGGTGTTATGCCAATTTCATGCTAACTTACAATTCAACAAAAGGTATATCAATTTTGAGAGTGGAACCCAATGTGTAACCTTTACAATGGACCCAACACAAAGGGCACCATATGTGGAAAATGTGGAAGAATATGAAGACTTGGAGAGCATATACATCATACAAGGTACATGGCTAGAAAATTCTAAATCAACACTAGAATGTGAAATCATGTGAGGTTATAACCAATCGATGTCGGATACAACTAATGTGGCATGTGACAATTGGGTGGATGATTTGTATGAACTGTTAGGGCGAGAATGTGGAATGATCACAATCGTGTCAAAGTTTCCAATTATCCAAGAGCCTAACACTATTGAAAAATGGATTGGAAGGATAAGTAATAAAAATACACAAAATCGACTATCTTTCAGTGTAAGTGAAAATGTACGAGATTTCATCAATGAAATAAAAGTTTATACGCAACCTAAAAAACACAAATTAATTGTTTAATAATATACTTGCCGAAGGGAACCACCACAAGATGGATTCTATGGATATCATTAAGTCAAAATTATAGAGGAAGATAGGGCATGAAGACAATTTCTATGACCAAATGGGCATCATTTTCCTATATAAACATGTCATTTAGACTTAGAAACATACGTGCGGTCTTTTTATACATCATTGTTACTGCATTTGAAGATTTAATATTGAAGTTTCTTCAAATATACCTAGACGATTGGATAGTTTATGACTTTGTACAAGATCATTGTCATAATATGAGACTAATGTTTGAGCACTAAAGACATTTACATATTTTCATCGATTTAAAGAATTATGGGTTCACAAAACAATTTGGTACATTGGTAGGACATATAATATGCAAGGATGCATTGTGGATGGATCCATATAAATTCATATTAATAATTCATCCTGAGCTGCTGAAAATAAAAAAAGAAGCCCACACATTCATAGGACATTGAAAATGTTATAGAAAATTTATCAAAGACTACAAAATTTTTAGTACCATTAGAAAAGTTTATAAGAAGAATAGAAGAATTTGAGTGGGGTGCAGACCAAAAACATGCATTTAAACAATTGAAGGATGAATCAATAGAAGCTCCCATTTTACAATTCCTAGATTAGAATACACCATTCCATGAGCACATAAACACATGAAGAACTATTGTTTGAGAAATATTTGTGCAACTGAGAAGAAGGGAATGTGGACTATCCTTTTTATTTTGTAAAAATTTAGACACTATCTTTTGGAAACTCCATTTTTTATATCTACGAATCACATGGCTCTTAAACACTTGGTGAATAAAGCAGTCTTGCATGAGAGGATTTGTAAATGGACTATAATTTTTCAAGAGTTCCAATTTTTGGCGGTTGTAAAACTAGGAAAAAATAATGCATAACATGATCATTTGTTTTGCATTAAGAAAGATGAAAGGGTATAACCAATTGAAAAAGGAATGCAAGATGCAAAATTGTTTGAAATACAAAGTACTCTTGATGAATTGGAAGACAAAACTTATTTTCTACAACAAGGAGTCGCGTTAGAGAACTATACAATGAGCCAAAGGAAGCATTTAACTATTACAGTCATACCAACTAATAGGGAAACAACTCTACAAGATGGGGTGTGATGAGATCATGGGGGGTTCACTTAGTAAAAATATGGTATAGCACGTGCGTTCGAAGGGTATTAAAGAATACCCTCAAATCTAATTTTTACCTCTAGTTATTCAATTGATAATACCCCCTCCTGTTATATTATTAGAATGAAAATACCCCCTATTTTTTCCATGTACCTTACTTACCCATTTTTCCATGATAATTTTATTTACCCCTTTTTATTTCGACGCTAATCTATTGAACATAAAATATATCATATTTCTCACTCAATTTTTTTCAATATGTGTTTTCTTTCGAAATATATTTTGAAGCCATTCAAGACCTCTTATAAATTACCTTATAAATGTAAATCTTTAATCATTTATTAATAGTTCTTCAAATAATTCAAATGATGAAATAATATCTCTTGTGTTGAAAAGCATACTCAATCCTATTTTTCTACCATCTTATTATTTCTTGGTTAAGAATCTCTTAATTGAAATTTCTTTATTCAAGAAAATATTATAAAATTATGACCACACTCATTAAATTGCAATGTTAAGGTATTTAGTTATAAAAACTAGGGTTCAAATGTTTTAGTTTTATATTAAAATTAAAAATCCTATTCCTTTGGCACGCTTATCTAACCTACCCCCAATACCTGATTCATAATATGAATAAATTAAACCCTTTCACCCCCTCATGTCTACCGATATATTGACTTTACTTTTATTAATTTTAATTACCTCAATATGAACCCACATGCTAGGATATTGCCTAGCTAATGAACCCCCTGTGGATGAGATCTTGTGGCAATATGTAATGACACATGAAAGGATAGATATTTTGAGCGAGGCGCATGAAGGGATTATAGGATGCCACTACACTGGTGATGTAACCACATGGAAAAATCTTAATACATGGCTTTGGTGGCAAATTTTGTTGAAAGATGCTAAGGAATAGCCAAGGCATGTGACCAATACAAACGTTTTAGAAAATTGAACAAGTGTGACACAATTCCTTAAATACCTCGTAACCATGCAAGAACCATTTGCTAAATGGAGAATTGAATTTGTGGGTCCAATCAATCCTACTATACAAAGAACCAACATGATATATAATTACATCAACATACTATCTAACAAAATGGGTAGATGCCACACAAACAAAAGATTGCAAAATAGCTACCATGGATATATTCCTATGGGAAAATAGTTCCATAAGGAAATTTGAAATGAAGAAAAAGTGGGACCAAGCACGTATAAAATTTGATCTAATGTCTCATTTAGGACCTATTGAATTATCTTGATGAAGAAACTAGAAAGCGACTTTGAGTAAGGAAGATAGACAAATGATCATGTAAGAATCCTTAGTGTTGACACCACCTTGCAATAGTTTAGCTTTCTATTATAAACTATGTAACAGCCCCGTTCGAGAGAAGATTACTGTAGATGTCATTAAGGATTTCAAGGTAAATTTCTTACACTTTTCATAGCTATAATTAAGTTCTCGAATTATTAATTTATATTCATAATTTTTTAAATCACAGATACCTCCATTATCACGAAGCATCTGCAATTTACACATCTAAATCTCATCTTTACTCAAGATTTTTGCTTCTGTCAATATAAAATTTGCAGATGAAATTGTAAAATTTACTAATTTGACTTTGTTTTGATGAATTCCCCCAAACCCGTAAAGGGTTTCGTTGTAAAGAGAAAACTTTCCACTAAGATGTGATTGAGTAGGTGTCGAAAAAGAAAAAAGAAAGAAGGTAAGTTACTATGACACTTAAATAAATTAGTGTCCAAAGGAGCAATGGTAAGAGGAATCCCTTGCATTAAATAATTTCCATTCAAGGAATTGTTGGTTAATCGAGAATAGCACTCCAAAATATTCACCAATGAGGAATATCTTAACAATGGAACCCAAATGTCAACACAAATTTGGCACTATGATAATATTCTATCATGAATTCCTCATGCTATGATTGTTATAGAAATGCAAAAGTTTTGGTTTGGTGGTATTAATTTACAAACATAATAACATGCAAACCACAAAAATGCCATCAAATATAATATGAAGGATAACAAGAGAACTAAAATATAAATAGAAATTATATTATTAACAAGATATTGTTAGAGTATCACCCAAGAACTACAATGAGTGTTACCAACTTCGCTTGCATTTCCAAAAGTAATTCTGGGAGAAACATCACAATTATGCCTCTTGATGGCTTCCTTAAAACACGTGCACAAGGATATGGAATCTTTAATACTTGCATATAATAATCCTCACAACTTTCTTATGTCTTAAATGAGGGGGCAGACTCTCTATTTATATCACTCTAGAGCTTATACACCCTATCTCTAAGATAAAATAAGAAATCTCTTCTACCCAATCATTTACATATGTCAACTCTTATCTTTACATGTAGGCGCTTATCACTTAGGATAGGAAAAACCTTAACTTTATCTCAAAATACAAATAAAATATTCAAAATATTTATAACATCACTCTTTTGTCATTAATACAAATATAATGTTTCTAATTTATGACCATGTAGACCCTACTTACCTATTAGGATGACCTTTGACACTTTTATATTATTGTGACCGTTTATGAAAAATATTTATCTTTTACAATTGAATACCACTTTCGAACATCTCCTAATGTACTTTGATTGGAATATCTACTAGTTACATTATACCTTCTGTGATGTACTTTAGTGGTGAGCAATGTTAACTTCTAGTGGACACTACTATTAACTACACTTAACAACCTACCATTAACAATATATACATTAATTAAATACGAATTACTGAGAAAAATTTTAGTGTCAATAGTCCTTAGTGTTGACACCACCTTAGAATAGTTTAGATTTTTTTATAAACTCTATAACAATCCCATTTAATGAAAAATTATTGTATATGTCATTAAGGTGTCAAGGTAATAGAAGAACTTGTCTTAAATGATGATTCTATTCCAATGCACGATGCTATAGCAAGGTCAAATAGATTGTGCATCAAGTGGTATCGAGTGTGGCTACAAACCTTAGAAAGAGGTTAAGGGGTGTGGAGACTAGTATAATACTAGCCATGAGGCTAGAACTCGCACAACTTCATAATTTTGACTAAATTTCAATGCACACAAGGTTAGGAAGGGAACATAAGGAAAAAGAGATGCAACAAAATATATCGACAATTGTATGATATTGCATAGAAGTTTTTGCACAATATTCTTTATATGTTGTAAAATGCACTATAGAAATGATACACAACAAGATTGCGAGGAAGGACACACACAATGATTATGCATAATATTTTATAGTTTGTAATGGAACATAAGGAAAAAGAGATGCAACAAAATATATCGACAATTGTATGATATTGCATAGAAGTTTTTGCACAATATTCTTTATATGTGTAAAATGCACTATAGAAATGATTCACAACAAGATTGCGAGGAAGGACACACACAATGATTATGCATAATATTTTATAGTTTGTAAGGAACATAAGGAAAAGATATGCAACAAAATATATCGACAATTGTATGATATTGCATAGAAGTTTTTGCACAATATTCTTTATATGTTGTAAAATGCACTATAGAAATGATACACAACAAGATTGCGAGGAAGGACACACACAATGATTATGCATAATATTTTATAGTTTGTAAGAATTTTAATAAGTTGCAAAGGTGGCACGTGAGGAATGCCCAATAGAGAAAGGAGTGCACGGACCTTTTTGAAGGTCATTGCGCGACGTTTGGAAAATGAAGGATTACATGGAAGATCAAATAAACAGAGTAGTGGAGACCAACATATAGCATACGTGGACAAAGTGTCGACCGAGCAGATGACCTATTTTTTTCTAGCTTGATTTCTCGACCACTAGATGTGGGTAGCTCGATGTTATTAATGAGAAGAATTAAAATTAATTTTTGAGTGGGCTGAGGAGATGGTTCAAAAAGGAAATTTGAAATGAAGAAAGACGAGTCAATGTCTTATCGAAGGCTATTAAGGAAGGAACTAAGAAGCGAGTTTGAGAAACAAAGAGCTAGACCAGTGAGTGTGTAAGAATCCTTAGTGTTGACACCACCTTGCAATAGTTTAGCTTTCTGTTATAAATTCTGTAGCAGCCCCATTTGAGAGAAGATTATTGTAAAGGCTTTCAAGGTAAATTTCTTACAATTTTCGTAGTTACAATTAAATTCTTGAATTATTAACTTATATTCATAATTTTTTTAAATTACAGATATCTTCATTATCATGCAGTCTTTATAATTTGCAGTTCAATTTTTGTTAGATATGTGCCAACTAAGTTAAATTTTGGATTTTTTTGTGGTGTGGCTTGTACCTCACTTTTTAAAGGGGGGTCCACCCCATTCTTATCGCAAGGGGTCCAGAGGGGGTGGTGACATGTTAGGGAGTCCCCTCTGGCGGTAGTTCGAGGCGGAGCCCCTGAAACGAAAATTAAAGAGTTCGCATGTAATCTGTTCATCTTAGGTTAATAAAGCTTTATATCTTACACCGTAGATGTTTTCTTAAACACTCAACTGCAGTTTTACCACGTAAATCTGGTGTTCTTCTCTTACTTGTTTGGTATTTTGTATATTTCATTTATCTCTATTTCTGTAAACTGTTATTTTGTTATTCAACTTTCTGCATATTCATTACTGCATAATCTGTGATTTCCTAACAATCTCATCTTCACTAAGGATTTCGGCTTCTGTCAATACAAAATTTGCGGATGAAATTATTACAGTCACTAATTTGGCTTTGTTTGGATGACAGTCAAAGGGTTTCGTTGTAAAGAGAAAACGCAGCACTAAGATATGATTGAGCAGGTGTCCAAAAAAAAAAGAGGAGGAAGGTAAGTTACTGCGGTACTTAAATAAATTAGTGGCGAAAGGAGCAATGATAAGAGGAATACACGTAAAAGGGAAAGTAATATAAGGGTCATCCTACATGGGACACTTTTCACAATGTTTGCATTGAGTAAATAAGGAAGTCCCTTTCTATCTGGCCAGGAATAAATTGCATCATTACCGTGGAGATTGAAAGGGACAATTCAAGTGGAACTGTTTTCACAAAATAAAGAATATTAAAATATATGTATGAAATTTGAATTTATTAAAGGAGTCATCAATTAAGAGGGGTCCAATTGTTGGAGATAATCCAATTAAGAGGGTCCTATCTTGGAGGTAGTTGTGGTGGTTGGATGAATTCTCCAACAATAGTTTATAGTTATTTATCATTGATTAATTTAAATTATTAATATCTTTTTCTATTTGGAAATGTATTCACATATTAATTAAAATATATTGAGAAAGTATTCGATGGTTTGAAAAAAAGGGGGTGGTTAGTTGATATTTATGGTCTACAAACATTAAATTTTAACTATAATTATATTGATTGGTTTAGGTTTGGAGAAGAAATTATAGAGGGTAGTAATTCTTATCGATAAAAATCTTTAAGAAACATGTCTTACTAATAAGACATATTTTCGATATCTGCATATATTTGGTTGTGAAGCTAAATAACATGCGTGCATGTGTGTGTGTGTGTGTGTGTGTGTGTGTGTGTGTGTGTGTGTGTGTGTGTGTGTGTGTGTGTGTGTGTGTGTGTGTGTGTGTGTGTGTGTGTGTGTGTGTGAAGAGCCTAAAAGGTATATGTTGAATTAGATGAGGGATAACACGTGTCCGAATTCAAAAAAACTTTAAAGAAGATGAAATAAAAGGAAATATAAAAATCCAAACTTCAAGAAAATTAGATCAAATAAGAAGTGTACCTGAAAGGTATAGTCCACATGATTTTCATTTTATATTTTTAAATAGCTTTAAATCAATTACTAGAAGTCCATAAATGAAAAATAGATTCCTTAGTTAAAAATAAGACATCTTCCTAAGTGGAATTGTCTCCTGTAGAAAACATGCTAATTGTAAATGGATGTCCGAAATAAGTACAATGTAAAAGTAAAACTCAAGAAATATGATTTTTTTGGGGCAGAAAAGAGGTTCTCTCAAGTAGATGGCATATATTTTGGTGATAGAATTCCCCTATTGCTAGGTTAGCATTGATTAGATTGTTTTTTGTGAATGCTATTTTTTTAAATTGTAAAATGAAACATATAGATGTAAAGACAACATTTCTACACAGAGAGGTTGAGGAAGAATTTTATATGGTGCAACTTTAATTTTGTAAGGTATGTAAGGAAAGGAGTCCAATTGCTATGTAAGTACATTGTTCAATAATCTAATTACAAATTGAAGCAATGCGAAAAGATGCGGAGTCAAAAGTTTGATAGATATATATTGGGACTTGGGATTGTATGAAGAAAACCCGATCCTTTAGTGTATTTCAAACTTGACTTGGTGATATTCTTGTTATAATCTTTTGTATGTGGATGATATGTTTTTAATTGGTAACAACAAGTACCTAATGATCTGTTAGTCTTGAGTCTTAGTTATCATCTCAATTTGATATGAAGGATTTGAGAGTTTGATGAATAGTGCAATATTAATTTTGGGCATAAAAATTAAAAGAGATCATATAAATAGGAATTGTGGTTGAATCAAAGAAAACATGATGAGATGATACTCTATAGGTTAAGGAAAGTAAACATGACATTAGTCCCTTCCATGTTGGTCAAACATTATCTATTGAATAATGTTGCAAGATTAAAGAGGAAATTAAGGATGTGTATTAGGTTTTGTGTGCATTGGGAGCCTAATGCATGTTATGGTTTGTACCATAGCTAATATTTCCCATGTAGTGGGAGTAGTGAAGAGATATATGACCAACCCACAACACGACTAGTATGAAAATGAACTTTTAAATATTTGTATGGCAATTCAAATTATGTAATTTTTACCAAAATAAATTGGGTGAGAATAAAAATACGAGTCTACAAATATAAATTCAATAAGTTTATAAATACATGAGTGCATAGTGCATTAGACAATCAATCATAAATTGAATTTCTGAAGAAAATTGTTACAAAAATGATATTGAAGAACTGTAAGAGTAAACTTATGAAGTATCATATCTTTCAAGTGTGTTCATTTTTATGGTTAGCATGTAAATCGTGGTTGTTTTTAACACTTTATAATGTGTAATATTCGTGTTAAACAATAATGCTAGTCATCACTTTTCAACGCTAACATACCAACATATTACATTCAGTCTAAATTTATTGATTTAAAGAATATCCTCATGCTAAAATTTGATTGAACCATTTAAAAAGTGTCATATTAAACAAGCCTCAAACTCAAACCTCACTCCTCACTTTTAATGGTTTTTATATTATTGAATTCAGATTAAGGATTTTAACAATCGCAATGATTAGATATAAGATTTAGTAGGTTATATCTGTTTAGATATTAATCGTAATATATGTGGTTAGTTTAGTCTATATGTTATTGAAAAAACACTTTCCACTTTTACAAATGGCACAATCATAAAATAATGTAGAAAAAAAGGGGCGTATTTATATTAAAACCGTGCTCAAGTCAACAAAATACAAAATACAAAGATCTACACTAGTGTTATTAACAACTCCAAAGTAATGTACAAAATATACACAGCTTCAAACTTCATCGTACCAATAAAATTCCCATTCAATATAAAATTCTTCAACCACCATGAAATTAGTTGTTATAGTTTAGGTTGTTGGAAGGATTTTTAGAATAAATTTATAGGGTTATTTACCATCGATTAATTTAAATGATCAATATATTTTCTATTTTGATATTTTTATAAAGAACCATGTGTTATTATTTTTAAATTTTAATATATAAAAGGAAATATTTTTGAGGTCATTATCATGGAATTTAATATTTATTATATTAATTTATTTTTATATTAATAAACAAAATAATTAACTACTATAAATATGTTAAATAGATTTATTTGAAAAATATAGATAAATAGCAATCTGAAAGAGTTTATCTTAGATTTTGTCCATACCATGCGAAAGAATTCTCTTTGTATTTCATATTAATGACAAAAATGTTTTTACAAGAAAAAGGGCTCAAACTATACTATATGCGTAATATACTACTATTTTTTATTGACTTCTCAAACTAATCTAAATAAAAATAAAATTATTTGATAGTCAAATGGATATCAAATTTAATTTACAAAACAAAAATGTTCACAATCAAACCATTAGATCCCATCCCTTTGCTACAATTCTATAAATATTGCTTTGCAACAAAGAGATTCTCTCAAGTAGAGGCGATTTGTTTTGGTGATATTTTTTTCTTTTTGCTAAGTTAGCATCAATTAAATTACTTTTGGCAATTAGTGCTTCTTTTGATCTTAAAATAAAAAAATAGATGTAAAGACAACATTTTTTTGTAAAGAGCTTGAGGAACAAATCTATATGGCGCAACTAAAAATTTGAAAGGTATGAAAGGAAAGGAAGAATCACTATTCAAGTTAAGGAAATCTACGTATAAATTGAAGCAATCACCAAGGATGTGGAATTATAAATTTGAGAGGTTTGTGTTGGCACTTAGTATTGCATGAAGAAAAATAAATCCTTTAGTGTATTTTAAACATGGCTTTGTGTGGATAATACATTTTTAATAGGTAATGTCAATGTAATGATAAATTGGTTATGTCTCAGTTATCATCTCAATTTGATATGAAGAATCTAAGTGCTACAAAATTAACCACACCCATAGAAAATAAAAGAGATCACATAAATTAGAATTTTTGGTTGAAAAAATGAAAGTATGCTGACTTTAGACTGTATAGATTTAGGATGTGTAAAAATAAATTTGATAGTACTCCCTTCAATATTGGTTAAAATTTATTTGTTAAACAATATTGTGAGATAGAAGAGGAAATTAAGGACATGTTTAAGGTTTCTTTTTCACATGTTATTAGGATCCTAATATGTGCTCTGGTTTTTACCATAGCTAATATTTCTCATATAGCGGAAGTAGTGAGCAGATATATGACCAACCTTGAGAAGGAACACTGGAATACTATGAAAAAGATTTTCAAATATTTGTGTGGCACTTGAAATTATTTAATATTTTACTAAAGAAGCTCGGGTGAGAATACAAACATGAATCTACAAGTTTATGAATTCAAAAAAGGATAAATATCTTTTCTATCAAATATCTGCACGTTTTTAGGTGTTTAAATTTTTGGTTGAGAAATGAGTTGAATAAGAAAAACGTAAGAAATTTTTGTATTATGTACAAGAGAGATAGAGTACACAAAAACCATTCATGCATGTAAGGAAGTAGTATAGCTAGTGTTCAATTAATTGTATCTTACCAAAAATTTAAAGGATGGAATATGACAATTAAACTATAATATATTTAGTAAAGAATGGTTCTTATCATTGTAGATAGAAGCATGTTGATGTATGATACTAAATTGTTAGAGAAATTGTTAAATCTTCATGAAGATATATTATTGGTAAAAGTGAATACATATGACAATGTTACTATTCTGTTGACGAAGGATGTGAGTAGTGAGGAATTGTATTGGTGAAAAAAATCAATAGGGATGGTTATCCTTAGCAGCCAAAAGTTTGAATCTATTCCCCTACGGAAAGTATTCAACAAGTGGGAGAACGTAGGAAAGGTATTTTATTATGTATAATCTACCTGATTTATATTAATATCAAGATTGTACATGTGTAATAAGGGATTTTTTTAGGAATCCATCTTAGTTAGTTTTGGTGGTTTTAGCCCATCTTTTATATAGACAATTGTTTCGGTACCTATGATATTGTGATAAGTTGCTTGGACACTTTCCTATTGATGTAAATTTTTATGGTGGCACATGAATTAGTGTAGAGTAGAAATTTAAATTATATTATTGTATTGTAACTAATTACGTTAAAGTAATAATGAAGAGGATAGATGTAATGGATTTCTTCATGGAACGGTTTTCCTATGGGAAATCTTGTGTATTGTGTATATGCTGAATTTTTTATTTTGGTTTTAGTTTAAAGATTCAGTTAATATTGCTCATTTCATGTTATTTTTTCAATATATTTCTCCTCAATCGCAATACATACTCAAATCATATTCAGATACATGTGTATAATTTTGAGACATGTTCAAAATCATATTTAGCACATATTCGAGACACAAGCTTATAGAGAAATTTTACCAATTTTAGAACAACCAAGTGTATTCATTCCTATCATATTTTCTATATTTCACCATCTTGAACACACACACACACACACACACACACACACACACACACACACACACACACACACACACACACACACACACACACACACACACACACACACACACACACACACACACACATACACACACACACACACACACACACACACACACACACACACACACACACACACACACACACACACACACACTTACACACTTTTCTTTGTTGTTTGAGCAAATATTTCCAAATAGATGAGTACAAACACTAGCTGCAACATGGTCATACGAACTTAGCTTGGGAGGTGTAATGCCCCCCCAACCTACCTTGTCTCAGTCAGCTTCATTTCCTGACTGCGTGGAGGATGGAGACTTTATTGTTCGACGTGATGGAATCCCTGTTGGTGGCCGCACCTACTGTTTTCCCTGTTTTTGCAATCTTTTGTTTTCTTTTTTTTACTGCTCACGCAAGAGACTCTGGTGGCCGCACATGCTCATTGATTAAAATGTTGACTTCTCCTGCTGTTCACGTGGTCTCCTGTCATGTCTGTTCAAACCGCGAATGCTTGTTTTGCACTCCATCAAATGCTGAAACAGATGAAATTGCTACAGCGTGTTCTGGATAGTGGTTTCATTAATGGTGAAATGAAGGTCTGTCTCCCTGGCGTTGCGTGGGTGGGTGTGGATCCTCAAAATCATGCTGTACAGGTAGCTTCAGTGGAGCGCAGAACTGAAATTCTCCTGGGAGGGCCGTGAGGAAGATTTGGCTGTATGCAGCAGCTACAGGGTCGAGAGGTAAACTTACCTCAGAAAATCAGTGGCCTCCAGGGAGAGAAAGTGCGACAGCTGCTGCAGGCGATCCCAAGGAACCGTTGGTGCCGAACCTGATGTTCTGGTTGCACGCGACCACAGTCATGATCAGTTGTTGCAAGATCTTGCAGCTGTAGCAGAAGAACGAGATAAAGTTTTAGTTGAGCTGTCTTGCCTTTTCATTTTGGAAAGTCGCTTCTGTCCAGGTGGCGAATCTAACATGGAAGAAGCTCGATCAACCTTGAGGCTGCGTTTTGTGCTTTGCAGTTCCATGGTTTTGCTGGTGTCGTGGTTGGCCATGGACGCTCAGCTTGGCCGCCTTGCTCTGGTTGTTGACTGTGTGGGTTCCTCTGGGAGGAAGTATTTCAGAGCTTTGTGGAGTGAAGAGCCAAAACAATTGTGGGCTGCGTATACTGCTTTGAGGAGGACACTTGCCCCAAATCGTGGCTGTTGAAAAGGCCGTGGATCTCTCTTGCAAATGCATTTAGCTGGTGCAGAGACGTCCTCCTTGGTTGCTGTCGTTTTCCTCCCTACCTGTGCCTCCCAGAGGATTCTGGAATGAGGTGGGGACACCCAGCCAGAAGAACAAAGGAATTTCGACCTAAGGATGCTGCTGCTGCTCTGGGAGGTGTCCTTGCGGCTGGTAGAGACTGGAAATCAGGTATGTTGCAGTTTGTAGAAGCCTTCGTGAGCGCCTCCAACCAGCAGGTTGTCCAACTTTGTTGTTTTCTGTTCTGTATCTCTGCATCCTCAAATTCGGGATCCTCCTTCATGGTGATAGATCACACCCACGGGCACAGGAGATCTATGCAATGTTGGAGAAAATGTCTTGGGAGATGAAGGTAGCAGGATATTCTTCAGATCCAGAGCATGCACTGAGTTTGTATCTCCAAAATCGGTTATGTGACAGTGAGAGTATTACCAGAAGACCTGATGAAATTTATTTCTAAGATTCTCTATTGCTTTCTTACTTGTTTACGATGTAACTCATGGAAGAGAATCTCATAGGGGCGGATCTGTTTCATATCAGAGTATTTATGAAGCACTTTTTGCTTTGCAATGATATGAGCTGCTTCAACAAGTCACTAAGTTGGCAGGCATAAAGGTCTCTGTTGAAATTATCATCACCTTACAAGCTTCAGCTGCAATGTTTGCACCGAGAGTTTGATGTTGTCCCCAAATCTGATGAAGGAAAAGGATTGTGTATCAATACGGTAGATGCCTTTCAGAACCAGGAGCGATGTAATCATTATGTCTTGTGTCCGAGCTTCAAACCATGGTCGGTGTGTAGCTTTCTAGCGCAAGTGCTCTCGGACTGAGTGGTAAGCAGTTCGACTCTCACCCCCAAAGCAGCTGCATTGAAGCAATCTAGTGTTTGGACAGCCACCTATTGCATCCTTCTAGTCGTGCCTTCAAAAGGGAATCCTAGGTGTGGTATATTGCAAGAAAAGACCAAAGAAACAAAGGATAAAGCGGAGGGCGTGTGGTCAGTAGCAGTCCTGCCTGGAATGTACACGACGGGTGGATGCGTTAAAATAGGCAAGATAGACTAACCATATACATAATATGCTAGTATCTAATAAACCTCTTGAAATGAAACTTTTTCTTTCTAGAAATTGGTTTAAATCATGTGATTTTGTGGATTTGCGTTCGATATGGTTAACATTTGTTACTTCTAGATTTGCCTCATGGTTGTTCTTGTTGACGTGATCAAACCCATTTATATATAAAACAAACAAAGGTTCTCAGTGTATGCTTCGATTGATCATATATATATATATAATTTTAAAGTTACTTCCTTCTGCAAAAATGTCGTTGTTTCTTTTGTGAACTTGGGTATGTAATCGCCCCTAGAACGTTGCAGCTTTGACTAGTATTGGGTTCCTTTTATGTTGTTGCCCTAGAGGAAAATATACAGTTAAATTATTACTATTTTTTTATGATAAGCGTGATTATGCACTTCGTGTATTGTGCAAATATTTAAGGCATTTGGAAATTAGAAGTTCAATATATATGCTTGTTAAGAAGGAAGTTTTGGACCGAAAATATGTCCAGGTTGATAGAAGGGCATAAATTATTGATAGAACCCCATTTTGATTCTACTCTTTCTATGAGTAAAATTTGATAAAATTAATGACCTTTATGGTGTTAAGATATGGTATGTTGATGATTCCTTGTGTGATCGATTTAATTATGTATAGACATAAGGCCTTGATGGAGTAAGGTAATATCTTTCACGGTTCGTGAAAGTTAAGGTTTTCATCAACTGCTTAAGGTAGCATGAAGTTCCTTAATTTAGTCAAACTTGTTTTGTACTTCCTTCTTGATGAGTGACCTTTCATTTCAAATTTAGAATGATTGTGATGGAAGGTCGTGAATATATTTTGTTGTCTAAAAAGGGAAAAGAAGCTATGGAATAGTTTGTTTATGTATCGAACGTAATAATTGTAATTACATCGTTATAGAAGTTCATTGTTGGAGGATATCTATCTTCAATGGTATATTATGTGTTTAATCACTGCATAGGTTACCATAAACTTAGTGATGAGATGTAAATTAAGGAGAGTTGAGAGACCCTTTTTCTTTGTATACATCGTTTATGATATTAGAAAGTGAGTTGACGTCGGAAAATTTCAACCAAGTCTAGATTCATGGCTATGTTCCTCTAGAACGGGAGGGTTATAAATCTAAGGTATTATGAAAATTGTAAGGATGTGTTTAGAATGCTAGATTGCCTACTCAATTTGGGTATTAATGAGGCTTTTCGCTATTCCGGCCCCAGGTTATGTTCGGAGGTAGGTCATTAGACAATGCCTATTCCGACATTCTTATCGTCATTTCCACTCATCCTTATTAGCTATGAAGTCACTTATTACCTAAGATATAATGGTTGTGGGTTGAATATAAGTTTTTTATCCTTAAAACCTTTTTGATTACATGATGGAACTTTTTATTACCCTCGTTGTTCGTTTCTAGCCTATTAGGCCTATGGCCCTACACGGACGATTCCAAAACTATATTCTTTTTGGCAAATAAGATCGGGTCTGGTTTTATCTTTTGACTTCACCTTGAGAATGTGGATTGATGGGTTACACTTTAGATTTCAATCACGTAATCTATGGGATTACATGATTGAAATCCTAATACTCTCAACTCTTGTGTCTAATCATTTAAATTTCATAGTCTTGCGTATTTGGTTGTCAAACTTTTGTAGTTTTCGAGGTATTTTTCATAACTAAAATTTATGGATTTCTTCTTAGTTGATATGTTGAAAATTATATCTTGTTTCAAAAGGTTGTTAGAGGTTAGAACTTGATCCATTTCTTGAAATAGAATGTTACCTTTCAGGGTATTGTTAGCTAATAGCTTATTGTTGCTATGTATAGTCTTATCTTGCTCAGTTCTCGCGAACTGACTCGGGTTATTAATTGTTGCAGATGGCTTATGTGGTTAGATGATGGAAGAACTTGTAGATTACTGCATCAATCTTGGTTATGATGTTCCTTTGTACGAATGAGTATTATGTTATAAAAATTTGGAAAGGGCCTTTGGACATTTTAGAAGAAGGGTCAGTGCTTTAGTAAATGTATTGTAGAGTATTGTTGTTGTAACTGTTGAAACTTTGGTTTGTTTGGTTATCATGTGAAAGATGAAATTTGATTACCGCTTGGTTACGGGATATTCTAGTGTATTTTAATCCTTAGAATAGTAGCGGGGCATGTCCCATGTTATTACTCTCTTGCTCCCTAGTCATGGTTCAATAGAGATGGTATGTCCCTTTGATTTGTGCATCATGTTGGAATGAATTGATATAACCTTGTTTTGTTTCCGCAAACGAGTACTGTTAAACTTTTCTCTTGAGTTAAAATGTTGAGTTGTAAATCCTCCTAAGGCTTAGTAGCAATGAGTTTGTAAGCACTATAAAGTGAGCTGGATAGTCCTGATAAAAGTTAAACTAAAATTTACATATATGAATATATTAATGTAGATGTGATCTACTAGATAACCTTTGAGACCTGGAACAATCAAGAGGAAACTATCTTTTGTAATGAAATATGATTACTCATTTTTTTCCCGCGCCAAACTAATAAACATTATCCTTTTACGGTGAAACCTTAAATGATCTCATGGTGAAATCAATGGTTAGATTTTAGAAAATGATAGGATTTAATAAGTAGGAGTGAAAGTGATTAATAAAACCTTAAATATCTCTCTATCATTTGAAATGTTCCCCTTTGTCAAACTTAATTAAGTAAAGTCTAGATGGAACATTTAACCAATCTTGATAAACTCTTAACCTCAATGAAAGATTGATAGTAAACAATGTGACCCTGAAGCTAAATTTTGTTGTCCTGTTCTGTTAACCCTTGTCTTGATTCATGGTGATATTTCTTAAGCAAGGTCAAAGTTTGATCCTTAAACAAGAAGGTTATGGTTATGAACCCTAAGCGGTACTTTCCACTCAATTGGAGCTTATGCCTTCACCTGTGCAACAGAGGTGTGGAACATGTGTTAGTGGCTTGAATAAGATTAATTAACCTTGTAAGAAATGGAAAATGTTCTAAAATCAAATGAATAAAAAAACTTTGGACATAAAATTGATGATCCTAGTTTAGAAAGCCTGGCCTTAAGCTATTTAGCCAATAGTTGAAAAGAAAGAAGTTCTCCCTTGTGAAAAGAATTGTGTGAATCATTACATGAAATTTTATAGGGACGTAAGATAAGATTGAAGAGACATCTTAGTAAACGAGAAAATTTAACAAGAATTTCCTCATGGGATGCCCTAACTGTAAGTGTGTTTTGTGGTTGGACTTCAATGTTGTTCTGTTAAAAGAGAAAAGTAAATTGTCCTTGATAGGTGTGAACGTTTCCGTGCTGCCTTTATGGTCATCCTTGTATCAGGTTGTTCACAGTGTTAGTGGTATCCTTGGTGACGACTTGTTGCGTCATGTTATGTGTCAAGCAAGTCAAAAAAAAAAAAAAGTTATCCTGTATTTCACTGTGTTGTTCGTGTGTCGTGTTTTTTGGGTCGTTACAGGAGGTAAGGTGATTTGAATTTCAACTTGCTTTAGTTATCTTACTAACTTAGAGAAATCTGAATAAATGGAAAGGTGGTTGTAGATAAATATTCTTAGGTAATTGTCTCTTTATTCTACCAAATAATATATATCTACACAAATACATCGAAGTGAGACATTATGTAGACACCTAATTTCATTATATATCTCTCGTATGTCCCTTGGTTCTTTCAATATCTTCAACCTCAAGTGTCCCCTTTTGACTTTGTGCTTCTCATTTTTTGTCCCTATTTATGCATATTCCCTTCTTTTTCACGGGTTTCTCTCTCCACCATATTCTACTGCAATGGCATTTTTTTTACACTATCAAATTGGTCATGCAATTTTCTCACCCATTATGGAAATGGTTTCCTTTCTTTTAGGTTTACCAATGATTGTGTGTTAACATGTGCGTCAGTAAAATCTTAATTTAAATTCAATAATTTTATAAATAGTGAGTGAATTAGTGCATTTAGACAATCAAACACAAACTGAATTTACAAAATAAAATCTGTTACAAGATTGATATTGAAGTTGTAATAACAATTTGTTTTTGTTTGGAATAACATCTCCATACTAAAAGTTGATTTCAAACATTTAAAAGGCATCCTAGTGTAATCGACACACGTTTCAAAAAAAAAAAGAAAAGAAAGTTTTCGAACACAAATATACCAGATTGCCCAGTACCGTTTTCGATACTTTTTCTTTAAAAGGGATTTCACTAAGACAAGCTTCCACATTCTAACGTCGCTTTTATTGCTTTGTATATTAACGCCGTCAGATTAAGCTTTTGAGCAAAGAGTTTATTAACTATGAATTGCAATAGATGCTCGGTTACTTTAGTGCACATATTATTGGAAAAACACATTCCACGTTTACAAAGGACATAATTATTAGATTAAAGTAGAAATTGGGGACAAATTTATATCAAAAACCATTCGTTGAAATCAGCAAAATTAGAAAATACAAAGATCTACCTGACTACTAATGACAACTGCAAAGTAATGAAATTCTCCTAACATTAGCTCTACCATAGACTCCATTCAATATAAAATTCTTCAACCACCACGGAATTAGTTGTTATTAATGTCAGCATTCACTTGCAACTCCTGGATAAGCGTTGTAGAACCCCAAGCTATCCTTGCCTTTCTGTTAATGGCAGAACACTGCTGCTTCTTCCTCACAATTTTCATGCAGAGTTCATAGCAGCAATTAAGTGCTTGAATTATTAACTGATATAGATAACTCTTTATATCAGAGTTACCAACATTGTAATATATCCTCTGCAATTTGCCCATTTCTGCTTTTATCTTGAAATAAAAATTTAGAGATGAAATTATGAAAGCCACTAGTCTGGCTTTGTTTGGCATGGGTTCATCTGTTTGGATGGTTTCTTTATAAAGAGGGAAAAAGGCTCTAAGAAGGTGTCAAATAATATGGTAAGTTATTGCCACATAAAAGTAAAGGTGACCAATGCTGAGAGGAATAAACGTAAAAGAGTAGATATGGAAGTCCCTTTCTATCTGGAATACTTTTTCCATGTTTGCTTTGAGTGAATATGGAAGTCCCTTTCCATCTGGACGATAA